>CM041777.1:87924086-88465460 GCA_023374045.1 Limonium bicolor | reverse complement strand
AATGGCGCCCCACATGGTGGTCAAATGGGGCTGATTTTTAACTTGATTTTTGTTAAAATATATTGTACTAAGATCATACTAATATGTGTAATAGGTTCCAGCATTTAATTGGTACATTTATATCAAGGTAAAAGATGAAAGTTTTAAGGTAAAAATGCTGATTTTAGGTACCTTTTTGACTCAAAAATAGTCCCCACTTGTACTATGAATTTAGCACTGCCATTAATTGATTTAGATGGTAAATTTATCCCCTTTTAAGATTACCAACTCGTGGTTCGTCAAAAACTTCAAGGCAATTGCGTAAAACGCATTTTTGTGACACCCGAAGGTGCATTTTTGTGCTTTAAGAATTTTCTGGAAAATAATTAGTCGCTATGAGTTCCAAGTGTTTCTTGACATTGTTTATAGTCAATAATAATATGTTAAGGTGTTACATTGAGTTATATGGGGTTATATAAACTTGTAACTCAATTTCCGGGCTAACGGGACACTCCCGGGGCAAAAAGGAGCGTTAAGAAATTCGTCCGAGCACTTTGTCAATTTTTGAGAAAGTAGCTCTAGAACCCTCTTTGGAATAATGAATATTGATGATAGGAACTCTTAGAATGATTTATATTGGAGTTCGTGCCACTTCGGTACCTCTCCGGGGCACTCTCGTGGTTTATGGGGCCCTCATCGGGAACCCCCGAGCATTTTGCCTTTAACTGAGAATTTAGCTTGAGAACTTCATCTTAAATGTTAATTAAAGTGTTATTGTGTATTTAGAATGAAGTTTAGTGCTTTAATTTATTTAATAAAGTATTTCCGGGACTTTCGGGCCTTAAGGGGCCCTTAAGGGAACTCCCGGGCATATTGTGTTTTTACTCGGTTATAACTGAGGACTTGTATTTTAAAGGTCATAAAATGATCTTTGATTAACTTCATATGAGTTTTATAGTTTATATAACTTGATTAGCTTAAGGTCGGGCTTTAACGCTCGTTTTTGACCTTAAGGAGTTTAGGTGCGTTTTAACGCCCAAGTGTTTATATACTTTTATTAGGGTTTAATAATCCCCTAAATAATACTTATTTATCATTATTTCATTATTTAAAGGTTAGGGGTATTTCAGTAAGTCCTAAGTGGAAGATGTTTAGAGGTGCACAAGGAAAAATCATCTCGGAAAACAAATTGCTAGAATCATAGTAAGCCTTAACTGAAGATGAAGACTATTGTATCCTCAACGGATCATAAGTACCAACACTTGCTGAACTTCGTTCTATAATGCAATCTACAACTCTTGTATGGGGAAAATTAGAGAGATTCTGGAGACATGATGGACCGAACGATCCCAATCCGAGGGGATGATTGACTATACAATTGAGTAACCCATAAGTATGCCCCACCCTCCCATTATATGAAATAACCAACTACATACTCTCCAAATAAGTAACAACATAGCAACACTACACACCAATCCCACGCTAGCTAAATCAAATCATAAACATCACAAGAGCAACTGTCTATCCCCCATACTAAGAAGATGGCAACCAACATAGAGGTACAACGAAAAAAAAAACAAAGTTTCTATAGCAACAATATTCACACACATAAAGGCTTTATCCATGCTTCACAGCTTTAGAACTCAGACAGCTTTGAGCTATCTATTGATGGTCAATCATTGTAAAGATCAATTGCCAGTCTTAGCAACTGATGGTTAGGATGAGCTCAGGGGCCTTCTATCTTCCTTGGCGCTCTAATTTGACCGTCTAAACATGGGCTAGGTGTAGCCACAAGTTTTGAAAAAAAAGGCTTGAAGCTTCCTAATCACTAGACATGGGTTTCAAAACGTGAGATCCGAACAAACCGAGGGTGCCCTTTTATGATGTTTTTTCAACTAGTAACTCATCAATGACACTTTCCTTTGTATCTTGCACATTATTTTTTCTGTCCTTTTTGGTGTGTTAAGGTCTCCTCCTTGTCACCATAAGCTCATCTCATAAGAATATTCCATTGACATTACAAAAGTTTGAGATAAGATAAGGACTTTATCACTACCTTCAAGTTAAAATGACGCATTTTAATGACTAACGTGATACTAATGGTAGCTATGAAATTCCCTTATCAATTGTAAGCAATCTTTTGTTCAAAAATGAGAGTAACTTGTAAGCAAATACAAGTTACTATTTTGACATGTGTTCCCAGTCCCTTTCTTTTCCCATATATATGTATCATAATTTTTAACAAGAAAGGTAATTAAGTAACATATTGATATCAAACTGTATGTACAACTTTAAAACTCACACCGTAAAACTACTTTTTGTTTGTCATTTATTAACTACCTCATTTTTCCTTTACGTAAGTTGTACACTAATCATTTTAGAAAGTTTAGAGGTGAATTAATGGATTTCTAAGCAGTTCTCATTACTGTGTTAAACTCCACCTTATAGTGACTTGGCAATCAAAAAATAGGAAAGGTTTCATCTTGATCACAAAACACACACAACACATGTTTTAAGAAGTAATATTGAACTTTTGTACGAAGTAGGGATCTAAATATCCTTTGACGTGCACGTGCTCTCTTAAGAGACGAGTCTCTACAAGGCTCTTACTCCTAGTAGTAAAAAGTAAGTTGTCATTCGATAACAGCTTCTTCGGAAAGTGAGGATGTATGGAACATTAACCTCCACAGCTGTTTGTGGCATTAAACAAACATGAGGAAAAACATGTGCTCGATAGCGACATTTATACACTAATCTTTATGGGTTGTTTAGTTACTACACAACCCTCGGTTTTTCATGAATTAGCACCCCATACAAGTCACTTACTGTGTATAAAAACGCTGACTTCATATGTCAACCCATCTCCAAAAAAGTTCATTGTTGTAGGTCCATGATTAAGCGTAGTGCGAAATGAATTTCTGTCTAATTTTGTTAGCCTACGAAGGATTTCTGATTCAAGAAACTCAAGTTCTTTGAAATTTTTTATAGACGAGTGTTCTATTAAATGGTTGGTGTTGTTTGCGTCAACCACGCCTGTAATTTTGCAACCCTTTGTTTCAGTCCACGACATTTTTAGGTAACATCACACACCGTCTCAACACAATTTATATCAACTGTCGCTGCCAATGGCTATGCGTGTTGTTGATTGCCTACACAAAAGAGAATTAGTCGTCTATTCTACCGTCGCAATGTCTATGACTATTTCATTTGGTGGGATAAAATTAACCAGAGGACTAGCGACTCTTCATGAGCACGATCAAACAATCCACCTACTTCATCTTCGTAACTGTTTATAACCTAACCACTACCGTAACTATAAAAAAACTTCATCTTCGCAACCTAGTTTGTTGACCACATTGTTCAAGAATTAAATAGCATTTTGGGCAACATCACTACTGACGTTGTTGTAAACAGAACCACCTTGCTTGACTGTCAAAGTTGTAATGGTCTACTAGTTAAGAACATGGACATTATTGTGATGCACATCTATGTTATCCTTGTATCAGTAGTTGTCCTCATCTTCAACTGAGTAGTTGACTAGCTTGACTCCCAATCTCGACAGCTTATGGTGTTACATTGCAGACGTGTATATCTGAGTGGTTAAACTGGTGTAAAAATAAAAGAACAGAAATTAAAAACTCAAAATAAACGTCGGGCTGCAAACAAATCCCGGTCGTGGTAGTATAGTGAAATGTAAGCGACCGGATGTCGAACCGTGGGACTAATGTGCATATTATAGTACCTAAGCGTGTCACAAAAGGGGGGATTAATTGACTTGTATTATAAATAAAAAGGAAAGATAAAAATAAACACAGTTAATAGATAAATTAAACGGGACTCTGGGTCAGGTTAATATGATCTGCTTAATTATGCTATTTCTACTGGTTCAATATAATAGTTTGGCAAGATTCCTGTTATTATCTTAAGGTCCGATGAAAACTCATAAGAACTCGTTCCAGTTGTGCAAGGTCCGATGAAAACTCGAGCACCCACTGGTGGACGGCAGAGGAGTATGAGGTTTTATGCTTGCAACTGAATACTAACTTATTAAATCATAACAAGTTTCCTCCAGTTTTACGGCTTAATTAACCTATCTATTTATCACCGGTCTGATCAAAATAGACTTAGTAAAGCAGTTTAATAAACTCATGATATTTATTAAAAAGGCGAGAGATAAGCTTTAATCGTAACAAACTGTATTTAAATAAAACTAGTAAAAATATTGCATAATTAATACAAACACATAATAACCATTCCCAGAGTATAAATATTCTAGCCTAACATATTAAATAGATAAACAGAAACAAGAGTAGTAGAAATCATCTGTAGTCACTCCTGCATTCGTTCTACTATTTTGTATACGTAGGACTAGAGGTGAATATGGTGGAATGTGAAATAAATAAAATGGAGAAGATGGGAGAAATGGGATGAACGTGTGATATGTGGTGAAGTGGTATGTTGGGTCGTGGATGTTCCTCTGGAAACAGAAGGCTCGTGGGTTTATATAGAGGAAAGGAAGATTGAAGATAGAGCTGGATCACGCGTGAAGAGATTTGCTCATTGATTGCTCAGGGGACAGAACACGTGAAGAGTAGATGGATAAGTTGCAGACAGGTCGACGGGCGAAGTCGACGAGCGAAGTCGACGAGCGAAGAAGAAAACTGTCGCGTTAATTTCTGGACATTTACACGCGACCGCGTGGCTGTCCGCCTGGATCCATGCGGTTGCATTTGTTTTCCACTAAGTAACTCACTCACTCACTCACGTCCGCCTCACTACCTCACTCACGTCCGCCCAGCAAATTCACTCACGTCCGCCTTGTTTTAGGCGGATGCAGAGGCGGTTGCATCTGTCTCCTCTCAGTGTTGTCCGCCTAGTATGGAGCGGACACAACACGGTCTCCTCTCAGTGTTGTCCGCCTTGTATGGGGCGGTTGCCCATGCGGTAGCTTATGTGTGGTCGTGACTTATTTTCTTCAAACTTGACCGGCTCTAGATTCTTCATTTGGACTCCGTTTTCTGAGCCGTTTGCGTCTATGCGTTCGTCTCTTTGTCTACTTTACTCCCAGCTTGGTTTTCCTCATGTTAAACCAATAAATTTGTGAGATAAACAATAAAACATAAACTAGAGGAAAACTAACCGAAGTGGAGAAATGAGCAAGAAAAGTGCTAATATAATATATGAAATACACCTATAAATCATGCTCATTTGGACACTTATCACACCCCCACACTTATCTTTTTGCTTGTCCTCAAGCAAAATCACGTACCCAAGTAGTAGGGAATGCTTAATATTAACAAATATTATTATGAAGGGTAGGATAAACATGATCTTTAAACTTTTCGAGGAGTGTGAAAAATCAACTGCTGGTGGCATAGGTGTGCTCAGGGTAAAAATAAAATATAGATTTTCGGGGTATGATCTAAGGTACTTCAATGTTTCATTTAGGTGACTCTGAGAACTTTTACCATGGCCAACTTCTCTCAAGAATGGGCATTGAGGAGAAAACAAAAGGAAAAATAGATTCATGCATTTGTTTCACTTTTGCATAAGAGATGAGAAAATAATAGATAAGCATCAAGCATTTGTATTTAAGAACACTCAACTCTCTTTGTTGGTTACCAATGGTGTCTCGCAAGTCCCTTATTAGTTTTTTTTGTATTTTACTTTCCTTTTTTTTAACAGAGAAGCACCCCTTAGCAATCCCTAAGAGAGAAGACAGAAAGAAACCCTGAGCAATAAAATCCAACCATTTGCAGATTATTTGGTCACACCGCATAAGAAAAATGCTCCTCAAAAGTAATCAAATGAAATTTTTTTAAATTTGTACCATTTATCCCACAATTCATAACAGTATTTATTTTTAAAGAGAACAACCCACATATAAGGGGTCACGATATTGAATTGGACAAACGCAAGATAAGCAGAGAGATTAAACATTTAAGCACAAAATTCCACCGAAAGGGCACACTCCCCCACACTTAATTTGAACAATGTCCTCATTGTTCACCAGAAAAACAAGGGAAGGTTTCAGAAGACCTTTTCGGTAAGTAGATAAAATAGAGATAACACAAAGGTCACAAATAAACATTTAAGCACATAAACGCTCCTCTGCAGTTTTTATTTAAAATAAAAGCATAATTAAAGAAACTGGTACTCCCCTGATATTATTTTTGCTAGTTGTTAAAGGAGTTCCCCCACACTTGAGCTTCAGTCTCAAGTAGCGTAGCTTGGTTGCAGTGTGGATATGAAGGTGCACCTGCATAAGACACTAGAAGCAACCATACTACAAACGGAGTTAAAAGTTAGCAAAAATAAAATTTAAAGAGAACCTGAAAATTAAAAAAAAGAGCATAAAAGCAAAATAAAATAAAAGTTCATCCGGGTTGCCTCCCGGGAAGCTGCCCTTCTTTAACGTCTTCGGCTAGACGCCTGCTTCGTTATCCTGGATCAAAAATATAAGTAGACAAAAGTTCTGCCAGGAAAACGGAGTTGGTAATAATTAAAAGAAAACCACCTGGATCAAAACAAAACGTTACTTCGGCAAATATAATAGGAAAATGAATACTCCACAAAATCTGGTGTTTGAGGAGATACTGCCGGTAACGTAGTTCTAACAGAAGACCCGGTGGTGATGATTTTTCTTCCTCAAATTGGAGGATGTAAACATCCTCCTCTTGTAGGTGAGGTTCATAAAAAGAACGCTGATCGATATCATCTTCAGAGAAAGTTAATTCTTCGAAGGTGATAGTGGCGTTTTGTTTGGATATATTGGCGGGAGGTGATGACAATTTCTTCTCTTCATTTTCGAGGATGTAAGTATCCTCATCTTCTGGATAGAGCACAGAGAAGGATGGAAACTGGCGGTAGGCGATTGTAGAGGGAAGAGAATAACTTACATCCGTAGTGGGGTGTTCTACCTCATGAATTATTTTGCTCTTTGGTTGCTGTTTTTGTTGAGCGAGTCTCTCCAGGTAGTCTGGTTGATCCTCTAACCAGAGTTGTTCTTGTAATATGAGACAATCCTCATAATCATGAGCTCCCCCACATACGGAGCAGTATAAATACTGTGAATAGCAAAACTCTTGTTCGAACACTTGTTCCATTTGCCACGTACATAATTTTTTTTTGTGTGTTTTTGTATATAAAACGTAACTACTGAAACAGATTAGAAAATAAAATGATTAGAACAAAAACAATAATAATATAAGTGGTTTGGTGGAGAAATAAAGAAGCTGGAGCAATTTGGAGATGGACTGGAGTCGCGAGCTTGTTCTTCTCTTCGGGTCGAGCTGGAGCAGTTTGAGAGTGTTTGGAATCGGGGAAGAACTAAATGAAACGCGCGCTCCTGAATTAGTGACGTCCGCTTGGACGTCCGCTTCGAACTAGGCGGACACGGCTCGTGGCGTGAATTGGAGACGTCCGCCTGGACGTCCGCTTCGTACAAGGCGGACACGGCTTATTCTGTCCGCGTCTCCGTCCGCATCAGGTTGGGCGGACACGCTCTGTTGCTTTTTTTTTCGATTACGTACTTACTGAAACAAGAAAACAAACATATAATAATATAACAAGGTATAAAAGATAATTAATATAAACAATAACAAAATAATATAGACAAAATATTCTAATATAACAAGTGAATAATCCGGGGCTTAGGGACTAGAATAAACTAGTCCCCGGCAACGGCGCCATTTTGCAGACGTGATCTGAGTGGTTAAACTGGTGTAAAATAAAAGAAAAGAAATTAAAAACTCAAAATAAACGTCGGGCTGCAAACAAATCCCGGTCGTGGTAGTATAGTGAAATGTAAGCGACCGGATGTCGAACCGTGGGACTAATGTGCATATTATAGTACCTAAGCGTGTCACAAAAGGGGGGATTAATTGACTTGTATTTAAATAAAAAGGAAAGATAAAAATAAACACAGTTAATAGATAAATTAAACGGGACTCTGGGTCAGGTTAATATGATCTGCTTAATTATGCTATTTCTACTGGTTCAATATAATAGTTTGGCAAGATTCCTGTTATTATCTTAAGGTCCGATGAAAACTCATAAGAACTCGTTCCAGTTGTGCAAGGTCCGATGAAAACTCGAGCACCCACTGGTGGACGGCAGAGGAGTATGAGGTTTTATGCTTGCAACTGAATACTAACTTATTAAATCATAACAAGTTTCCTCCAGTTTTACGGCTTAATTAACCTATCTATTTATCACCGGTCTGATCAAAATAGACTTAGTAAAGCAGTTTAATAAACTCATGACATTTATTAAAAAGGCGAGAGATAAGCTTTAATCGTAACAAACTGTATTTAAATAAAACCAGTAAAAATATTGCATAATTAATACAAACACATAATAACCATTCCCAGAGTATAAATATTCTAGCCTAACATATTAAATAGATAAACAGAAACAAGAGTAGTAGAAATCATCTGTAGTCACTCCTGCATTCGTTCTGCTATTTGTATACGTAGGACTAGAGGTGAATATGGTGGAATGTGAAAAAATAAAATGGAGAAGATGGGAGAAATGGGATGAACGTGTGATATGTGGTGAAGTGGTATGTTGGGTTGTGGATGTTCCTCTGGAAACAGAAGGCTCGTGGGTTTATATAGAGGAAAGGAAGATTGAAGATAGAGTTGGATCACGCGTGAAGAGATTTGCTCATTGATTGCTCAAGGGACAGAACGCGTGAAGAGTAGATGGATAAGTTGCAGACAGGTCGACGGGCGAAGTCGACGAGCGAAGTCGAAGAGCGAAGAAGAAAACTGTCGCGTTAATTTCTGGACATTTACACGCGACCGCGTGGCTGTCCGCCTGGATCCATGCGGTTGCATTTGTTTTCCGCTAAGTAACTCACTCACTCACTCACGTCCGCCTCACTACCTCACTCACGTCCGCCCAGCAAATTCACTCACGTCCGCCTTGTTTTAGGCGGATGCAGAGGCGGTTGCATCTGTCTCCTCTCAATGTTGTCCGCCTAGTATGGAGCGGACACAACGCGGTCTCCTCTCAGTGTTGTCCACCTTGTATGGGGCGGTTGCCCATGCGGTAGCTTATGTGTGGTCGTGACTTATTTTCTTCAAACTTGACCGGCTCTAGATTCTTCATTTGGACTCCGTTTTCTGAGCCGTTTGCGTCTATGCGTTCGTCTCTTTGTCTACTTTACTCCCAGCTTGGTTTTCCTCATGTTAAACCAATAAATTTGTGAGATAAACAATAAAACATAAACTAGAGAAAAACTAACCGAAGTGGAGAAATGAGCAAGAAAAGTGCTAATATAATATATGAAATACACCTATAAATCATGCTCATTTGGACTACATCACCTTTTTTTGGTTAGTGTCGGTGTCTATGTGATTGCAAAAGTCATAAGACAATATGTCCACTATAATGCTTTGCTTTGATGTCATTTTGGTTTAACATAAGATGATATTTCGATGGTGTTTGACATTTATATGTGCCAACATGGTCATGTGATTATATGCATTTTTGTTGATAAATAGCAGCATCCCAAGTTCTTAGTGTAGGATTGAAATGGCACGCTACATTCATCATTTTAGAAACCATCTCAATCCAATATTTGATGGCATATTGCCTTGCATAGTAAGGATATCCCACATTCTTGGTCTCCAAAGTAGTCTTTACAATTTAAATTGGAAATAAGTGCTGGACATCAACGAATGGCCAATGGCACCCTTCAATCCGTACCATGTCATGAGTTACAAGTAGTAGATCCTCCCTTTACCTAATTCTGAGAGTTCATCTTTTTTTTTTCAAGTTCCAAAGAATAGACATTACCTGAATCTAATATATATTGAAATTACACAAAAATGGCTAACCATTTCTCTGTTATGCTCTCTTGCAAACATACTCTTTCTTATTTTGAGGTATCCTCTCTCGCATCACTTAACCAACAAAACACCACCATCTCCCATGCCGTCTGCTGGACAGTCAAACAACCTCAATCTCCTTCTACAAACCCTAGAATCATGTAAGTAATGTATTTTTGGTTTTTGTTTAAAAATGCACAAATTTGCAACATACAATTTATGTATGGATTCAGTAGTGACATATATTAAGTATTAATTCATATAAATAATATGATATACAGTACTCAAATACCTTCGATATATTTACCTAGTTGCTGGAAATAAGTAGTGTACGACTAGTGACATTGTGCAAACAAGGTGTTCGTTGAATTGTATAGGCGCTATATTTTGAGGGTGAATTGTGCTAATTTTAAAATTCAAGATTGTGACTATTGGGTTATCGTGGGTGTGCACCATTAGTTTTTATGATAATATAATATTGTTACTGAATTAATGACGAAATTGTGTGTGCACACAATATGTTCATTGAAATGTCTAAATGTCAAATTGTCTTGTTTTGGCTCATTTTTTAGTGTACCTACACCAACTTATTTAGAGTTTAAATATGTTTAAATATTATTACATTGAATTGTTTTTTTCCATATTACTTATCAAAATATGGAAGTTACTAATTGTGTTGGTCATCGTTCATTCTTGGCTAGAGAATATGGATGTCGGTAGGAGTGTGTGTTATGCTAAGACTCAAGCGAATTCATCATCCTCCTCTACACCACAAAAGGTGAAGAAGGAAGTAGGCCGAAGCCAGAAAGGAGTAAAATTGGAGGTCAAAGAGGAAGGAGGCCTAAGCCAAGAAGAACTAAATGTGAAGGTCAAGAAGGAAGAAGATCGACGTCACAAAGGAGTAAAAGTGGAGGCCGAGGAGGAAGAACCTCGCTTGAAGGCTAAGACTGAAGAACAAAATCAGCATGTTAAGCGTAAATATCTAAAGATGGAGGACCTGCTATTAGGAACAAAACATGGTCATTGGGATGAAGATTACTAGGCATACTTTCATATGCATTATGGAAAGTATACACTTGGTCATCCGAATTACGATCCCACTCTTCTGCTGCCTGATGCCTAATTATTTCAGTTGTTATCCTGGATATGCTTTTTATTGTTGTTTACCATCTTCTGGATAATGTTTAAATTGAGGGTCGTATGGTGTGAACATTATAATACCAACCATTGGAAAAACCCTGATGCAATTTACTTTATGCGCTTGGATACCGTTAAATGTCACGACCCCAAAACCGGGCTAGTTCTAAGGCCATAACACGCCGCGTGCTATCACTAACTAGGAGCACGCAAGGCTACTAAGTCTGATACACAAATAATATAAGATCCAATACTTAGGAATAAAGAGAAATCAACGGTTTACAGATGCTCAATCAACTATCAAACAAATCATAAGGTAAGCTCAAAGGCTACAAAAGATAGTCAAACTACATGTTCGGGGAATACAAAAACAAAACGAAAATTCTTATAAGAATGGAAAGTAGAGGACCTCCAGCCGGTCGACTAATCAATCTGCAAAATAATGGGATCTTCCTCCACACTTATTGGCCAGTCATTGGTGAGGATTTTCTATGCACATGTCTATAGTTTCTTAATACTTCAACTTTGCCTCCGGGTCTTGATCATACAGAGGTAGTTTTAATTCCTAAGAAAAAAAGGCACATCAATCACAGACTATAGACCTATATCATTGTGCAATGTGATCTATAGGGTTATCTCTAAGGCTTTAGTTAATCGTATCACAGGAGCCACGCCTTATGTCATCTTAGCCAACCAGGCTGCATTCGTTTATGATAGTCTCATCACAGACCAAATTCTAATAGCCCATGATAGACTTGAGTGGAATTTTATTCTCGATGTCTTGCAAAGCATGGGTTTCACCCTGTATGGATAACTCTCATCCGTAACTGCATCACAACAATGACTACTTCCATCTTGATTAATGGTTACCCAGGTGCCACATTCAGTCCACAAAGGGGCATAAGGTAGGGGATCCTTTGTTTTCATTCCTCTTCATCTGCTACATGGAAGTTCTTAGCTCATCCCTTCAATTGGCTTTTGATGTTGGCTGCTATAAGGGGTACTCTGTTAAGGGGATGTCTTCTCTTATTACTAACTTGATTTTTGCTGATGACTATGTTATTTTTGACGCCATCTCCAAGAACAATGTGCAAACTCTTTCAAACATCTTGGATGACTTCAAGCAGGCTTCGGGTCAAAGCATTAATATGACAATATCTGCCTTTATGTTTTCAGGAGGAATTAACCCTGTACTACGTGCTCAAATAGCCCAAGTAATGCAGACACAACAGGTTAATGACCTAGGACATTACCTTGGGTTCCCAAGTACAATTGGGAGAAACCGTAAATCTATCTTTGGATATGTACGTGAAAGAGTTGCTCAACGAATCCACTCATGGACCAAGAAAGTATCCCAAGCAGGAAGAGCCATTCTCATAAAGTCGGTTCTGGAGACAATTAATACATATATTATGTTTGTATTCCACTTGCCTAAGGTCTTGCTCAAGCAAATCCAAACTATGTTGACGTGGTTCTGGCGGAGTGGCTCACTGAATGTAACACCCTCGAATAATGACCAACAAACAAACGACGAGCCAAAAGCTACCACGAGTTATCTACGCAGCGGATTCACAACTCATCCGGGTGTCACAGATGCCAACCACCCACGTGGTTGACACAACAACACTAACAACTCCAAGCTACGGTCTGAATGACTGGAAACAGCCCTCACCAAAATTCATATACGATATAAGATACAATTCCAAATACCGAGTGTCTACAACATGATTACTAAATCATAAACCAAAAAGTACAACCAGGGTTTAGTGTTACATAGTCACAACCCATACATTAAAGCATACAACTTAAAGGTCTTGTCCCGATGGGCTACCCCTATGGTAGTCACCCTGTCTACTCTCCGCCTGCTTCCAGTTTCATACCTGTAAAAATAAAGGACTCAGCAAAACTATGATGAGTATGAACGTGTGTAGCCCGCATGTTGCCGGGCTACACGACTACTTGGTCGAATATGATTAAGTCCAATTTGCATGCTATAGTAAAGCAATAACACACAACATACAACATCAACATAGCAACTCCCAACATGTTGAGCATAGAGATAACAACAAGCACCCCAAGCATGTAAAACAAGTAGAGCTTACAAGAGAATTCAAATAATGATGATCCTCACAGTGGGATCATTCAACGTTGAGTGTTTTCATTCCTTTTTCCTTTGTTTCCATCATGTGTACTTCTCTTTCTCTTTCTTGCACCAGGTCTGAGGATGTAGGTTAGTTCCCGTGACCCTATAGTATAGGTGCCAATCTTTCTTTGCTTCTTTATGGATTAATTGTGAGTTCTCTTGTCACCGCACGTTGGAGGACGTCTCCCCCATAGCTAGTCCCCCATTCCCGGTGTCGTGTGCCGAGAAAGCGGAGTCTCTTCTTGACTCCAGGATAAGCTCCACCAATTTGTCACTCCCTCATTCCCGACACCCAGGGTCGAGAAAGTGGAGTCACCTCTAGACTCCAGGATGTGCTCCATAGATGGTCGAAGGATCTGATGCAGATACCAACTCCCGAGTATTCCATACCGCGCGGCCCGAGATGTCGTCTTCCCGGGTTATTCTCGTATTCCAGCAGTTGAGATTTGCTCTTCATTATCATTAATGAATAGACACCATAGTGGGTGTCGTGGTACGTCCTCCATGGTTAGAGAGGAGTCCCCCTTTATAGAGTTTTCTTGTTTTCGTAGTTCGTTGTGGTTCATCTCCAGTTCCATAAACGAGAAGGGACTAAACTACTGTGTGCGCGCAAGTAATATACAACAATGATATAGCAATCGTATAACAAGACAAGCAAGCAATCCAATTTCATGCTTTAATCTTATGGTCATTTTCACACAAGGCACACAACAAACAAGCCGTGTAACACGGCAACATACAAACCACACATGTCCTTACCTTATTCGAAAGCACGAGTTGTCTCACACACGGGGTCCCGGTCGGAGTTCGCTACGGCCCTAACGTTAATTAAAAACAACGTGTCAGTTGATGATTTTATGTGATGACCTTTGTGACTCTTCCCAACTTCATCTCATTATTATTATCGGGCGTTATTCCTTAGACAAATTGTTGGAGGTACAATTTATTTTAAACCTTAAAACTTCCCAAGTATTCATCTTAGATGTTTAGTAAATCCCTAAGACATTTACATCATCGTTTTACAAGTTAACTAGGTACTTCCCTCTAGCTAATGCCTTAAAGTATTATGAACGCTAACATGTAACAAGTTTATCTAAGATGTGTTTGCATTCGCCTAAGGGGTATTCTTATCTTAGCTAAATAGCTAAGTTTTAAGCTCATCATTTACACAATAATACTCCTCCATCACTCCTAGAACCCCCTTGTACTGAAGCTTAATGTTTCAAAACCGAAATAGTGTTCTAGTTATAATCTTGTCTTATCATATTTTTTTAAGGTATCTAACGGTGGCTCACTTATCCCAAAATGCTCCATCAACTAATTAGGTATATTAGTACTGGTTTGGGTACCTCATTAGACTAACATCACCCTTATAATACCCCTGAAATCTAATTATACAGAAGCTACAATATTAATGAAATCTGAAACAACATTCTACACATTCTCTCTTGGTTCTTGTATCTATGCAATTCCACCCATGTTTCCTTCTTTCCCACAGTATTACCCAACTAGCTATAGGTGTTGATAATGTTTTAAACTCAACACCACCCCAGTAGGACACTCACCAGCTTCTGTACTCAAGTACACAGAACAACACTATCTAAAACCTGAAACTGAAATCTGTACCACACCCCTCCATTCCTACTCTTTCTCTGATGCGTTACTTTGCTTTCTATTTTCCCCAAGGTGTTTATAACCTTACCTAAGTGTATTAGAGATGTCTTAAACTGAACACCAACTCAAAACAACATTGATAACAATTCTGGAAGTTCATTCTACAGAGAACAGAACTGGAAAAACTGAAACAACAGCTTGTATAATCTCTTCTTCACTTATTTCCTAATCGATCAAATTGGCTTCCAACCCTTCCCCAAGATGTTTATAATTTACTTAAGTGTGTTGGATATGTTCTAGGTTCATTTACCACTCAATACAACCCTTGTAAGCCCTCTGTACTGGGGTTACACAGAGAACAGATTTTCAGACACAAAGCTTAAAACTGAAACATTATATTCTGCTATCTTTTCCTTAATTCCTTCTGTCAGCTCACGAATTTGTTTTTCAGTTTCTTTATTGTTTATTAATCCGGTTCCTATCTTCCCCCCCCCCCCACCTTATTTACATGAGTTAACAAGGTTTTCAGTTCTTCTTCAACCCACTGCAACACTCATATAACCTCTGTACCAGTTACACAGAAACATGTACAGATGATGATCTGAGAATTAAACAGAACTGATGCATTCCTATCTTTTGTTTAATAAACTACCCTTGAGTTCATCCCAAATCATGTAACCCCTTAGTTAGACATTTGAGCAATGTGGTCAAGTTTAACAACAACTTAAACACTCTGGTAGTTCTACTAGGATTCCCTTCTTACAGAAACTGATAAGTATACAAACTAAAGCTTGAATCTGTATAGTTTCTCTCTCTGTTTCACGCTTCTGTCTTAACATGCTAACTGTGTGTGTTTTTTGTTTGCACTTGGCCTCACGTTTTAGGTAAGCACTTAGGCTGGTCACTAAGTTAATACAACATCTAGGTTACCCCAGGGAGTTAATACACAGAAGCGTATAGAACTTCAGAAACTGAAAATTAACTAACGGCTTTCTTCTATCTCATATCTGTTCTTTTAATCTCTTTTCTGTTTGTTATTAATCTGTGTGTTAACCTGTTTTCTAATCTTGCTCTAGGTACTTATAGTTTACTAAGGTGTGTTAGCCATGATTCAGGTACATTATTAAACCTCTACAACCCCATATAAACCTCTGGACCCAGGTTATACAGAAACTCAAGGTTTCAGGGCAACAATAAAACTGAAATATGGAATCTGATATCTGATATCTTTTCTTTCATTTTTTTTGTTTGTTCACAAATTAGATTTCTAGGTCCCCCAGATTGTCTAGCTACTGATTTAAGAGTCTTACCAAGGTTTCATCCCCAAAACAAACCCAAGTCAACACTGTTATTTCTACTGCATCGTGTTTATACTGAAACCAAGAATTTCATAAACTAAAAATTGAACTAAAACAGAAAACTGCTATCTCATTCTCTATCTCTTACTTCTGTTTCTGTATGTGAATTGGTTTCTCCCTAGATTGTCTTGTCCTATAGGAACTTACTCTGGGTATGGTCTTAACCTTAGAACAATTCCAAAGCAACCAGGAACACCCCTCTGAGAAGTTGGACACAAAACTGAAAGCAAAATAAAACCAGGAATTATGAACTGTTACATTGCTTTTCTGTTGCTTGCTAACCTGATCTTTCTGGTTTCTTTTCCCAAATTATCCAGTTCCTTAATTAGGTGGTTCAACACGGCTTTATCCTTGAAACAGACCCACAACAACTTTGACAGTCCTACTAAATTATCCAGAACTGCAACTGAAAAGAAGACACACTGATAAATCTTCTTCTACTTTTTTTGTGTGTATTAATCTAACTTCCTTCTTCCCTCAAGTTGTTTGGGTTCTTAATTGCTTATCTGGCAAGGCTTTTCACTCAGATTCAACCCAACACAACACTACCAACTCCTATTAGATTCAGTCACCCTGAAATCGAAATCTGTAAATACTGAGAACATAAATCTGATGCAGTTTTTCTATTGTTTTCTTCTTGCTCACTGGTCTGACTTCCATTTTCCCCTCACGAATGACTTATCCACTTAGTTAAGTGTTTCTCTACAGTTCCAACTTTGAAACATCTCAATGTAGTTTCGTTGGTGTTACAGGATATTCCTCACTTAGGAACTAGGAAAAACTGAAACTAGAGGACTGAACTGATTTGTTTCCTCCTATTTCAATATGTCAGCTGTTTCCCCTAGGTTGTTTAGTTGTCTAGTTACATACCTTAACATAGTTTTAGCTTTAAAGCAAACCAAGACAACAAGGTCTACACTTCCAAAGTTCCTTTACACAAAGTTTGTAAAACTGACAAGGAACAGAAAACAGAAATTATGAACTTTTCCTTTTTCTCTTCTAACTTCAGTCCTGATGCACTAATTGGTTTCCACTTCTGCCTAGGTGTTTTAGTGTTTTAAGTTTATAAATAACCCAACACTCCTTCTATAACACTCCTGGACAGCCAGTGTACAGAAAACAAAAGTTACAGATTTCAAATACTTAACAACCGAACTTGACAGATGGGTTTTGTTTGTTTTCCTTTTTGATCAGGGCATTAGTTTAGGAATAGCTCACCTAGTTAAGTGACTTGGCAACTTCTCCTTGGCTAATCTTTTGGTGCAATATAGGACTTCAACTTCCTGGTCACTCATCAATACCTGGTTATGTGTTTTTCTTTTAGAAACAGGGACGGGTTGTTCATCTTGGAGAGCTTCGGACTCTTGCTAGAATCAGAGACTGCACTGTCTTGCTCCAGGACTTGCGCACTGGAATGGGTTCTTGTGTGGAACAGAAAAAGAATTAGAGAAGTGGTGCATGGGGTCTCAGGCGACACAGACAGAGGGAGTGCTTAAACAAGGCTGATTTATGACTTACCTGAAACTGGTATTCACACCAGGTGGCACTGGTTCTTATCTGTTTTGTGTTTCTTTTTTTTTGAAAGATGATGCCGTGGGGTGCAACCAGGCTTCAGCTATACTGCAGGAGTAGAGTTGATCTCTTTGATCAGGAAAGGAAGGGATCAAAGACAGAAAAAAAAGAAGAACAACCTTGACAGTGGCTTACCTTCACGCAAGAGTAACAACAGTGTTCAAGTTTTGCTGCTGCATGTCGTGGGCATGCAAGAGGAGGAAGAAGGGGGTGGTCTGTGTGGTTATGAATCAAATGGCACAAGTCAAGAGAGTAAACGGGCATGGGAGTCAGAGACAACAATTTCCAACGTTGTTTTGATGGAGCACTTAAAAATCAGCTCCGACAGGGACGTGTATGTCCTGTTCCCTTTGTGTCTTTCAAGCAGGAGGTCCTGATTATACTAAGGACATTAACAGTTAATGTTTGCTAGTTCCAATAGAGCAGTTTGTGGAGGTTTGAGGTTCTCCAACTTTTGGGCAAGGGGCTGGCGACTGGTCTGTTTTTTTTTTTTTGGAATGAAAGCATGAGCAAGATTCTTGTCTGTTTTGTGAAAACCAAAATCGGGCCCATGGTGTGTGTCTGTCTCAGAGAGTGGTTTATTCTGTTGCTAACCCATACAGCTATGTCAAGGTCAGGGAATGGGAATTTGGGAGCTCAAAATTCCAAGAGTAAAGCTGTCACCCCCATGCTTGTTTCAGTGCATGGTTTTTTTTTTTGTATAGGTAATCGACATCACTCAGAAGTCTCTTGACTTCTCTGTTCATTTTTTTTTTCTTTTGAAACTTGAAATCAGACAGCAAACCGTGCAGAGCTTGGTTTATAATACTTGTTTTGATTATGATAACCCTCCTCCCAAGGGAATATATTGGCGTTGACAGTTAGTGCAAGAAACAAATAACAACAAGGAAATTAGCAATCCTTGAACGCATGGACTTGGCACCGGCTGAGTGTTTGGTCTGTTGTTTGTGCTCATTTATTTGTAGTTACTATAGTAGTCATATTACTAGTTTAATCAAGTTGGTATTCCCTACTGAATTCGAGCATAGCTAAAACGGTTAAGGCATTCAAGAATGACACGAGAGGTACCGGGTTCGAACCCCGGCTAGAGCAGGTTAGCTCTTTTCCTTTTTTTTTTTTTTTTGTATAAGAGTATATACATGCCTATTTTATCGTTGTTACATACATAACATATATGTAACTATTTATCTTGTCACGTTGTTGATTATACCTATATATATATGTACGACTATTTTATTTCGTCGCGTTTTAGTTATACATATATATGCCTATATATATTTACGCGACGGTTGTATTACGTCACGTTATTACTTGTGCACATAACGTGAGATATTATAACGTTGGTTGCACATATGTATATATATACGGGTGACTATATCGACGTTTTCATGTTTGCATTGCATTATTAATCATAACATCTTCGGTTTAGAGATGTGCATACGTATCAGTTTACGTTTACGATTATAATTCGTCCAAGGTATATGGGATGTTTATACAATTTATTGGGCGCACTAGTGGTATTTATTTTACGCACCGATATGTACATGCGATATAAGCATCCGTTTGGATCTATATTTTAAATACCATAATGTTTCATGGTAATTATTGCACATAATTTAATTCAAACTTCACTAATTTAAAGTGGTAATTACTTGGGGTATTTCACTGAACAAACAAGGCGTTCATTGGAAGAAGTGGTCTTATTTATGTCAAAATATGGATACAACAGGTTTAGGTTTTCACGATCTTTTGAGCTTCAATAGATAGAGGTGTGCAAACAGGGCAGTTAAAACGGATATCCTCAATAACCGGTTTTTTATTCGGGTTCGATCACCGTAGTTTTTAACTGTTTTATAAAAGTTCGGTTAAAACGGATATCCGTATTAAAGTTCAGTTCGGTTAACGGGTATTAAACTTCAAAGTTCGGTTATCCGTAATAACCGAAGTTTTCTTTACGGTTATTACGGTTATTTTGATTATTTCGGTTATTTTGGTTATGTTTGAAAGTCGGTTAATGGGGGCGGTTAACTGTTACTAATATGGTATGTAAAACAGTTATCGGTTAAAACGGTTATCGGTTAAAACGGTTATTACTATGAATTTCGGTTAATTCGGTTTTTTTCTTTCGAACTTCGGTTAACGGATATCCGTTCTAACCGTTTGCACACCCCTATCAATAGAGCTTTGCTGGCAAAATAGCTTTGGCGCATCTTGACTGAACCAAATGCAGAGTGTTATTTCTGAGTGGTTTAGAACAGGTGTAATTTACATAAAAGAAAGAAATTAAAAACTCAAATTATAAACGTCGGGCTGCAAACAATTCCCGGTCGTAGTAGTATAACGAGTGTCGTATCCACAGGGAGATTGTTCAATTTACCCTAGTCTTGGTAGTTACTTAAAAACTGTAAAAAGGGGTTTAGCCGGAGGCAAGCTTGATTTGTTGTTAAATTGATACAGAAATAATAAAAACAGTAAAAAGGTGAATTAATTGATGTGATGGAAAAATGTATCCTAGGATAGCGGGGGAATTTCCTAAATTACTTAAACATATTTATAACCATGTTTCAATTATTTATTGCCTATTAGAGTTAATAATTGTCAGTTACGAACTCTTAATAAAAGCCTTAATATTTTCCTGCTCAGTCCGGAGTGTAAATATCAAGATTAATTCTTTGTGGTACCTAGACTATCTCAAAATCATAGTTGATAGTTACCAATAAATGTAGTCGTTTGTCGCGCAAAACATTTAGCAATATTAGTTGAAAGGAATTAAAACAAGTTAAATGAGAGAAACAGGTGATAAATATTAATTACGTAATATTAGAAATCAAACCCCCATCCTAGGATACAAAGAAAATTACTCAGACATTAACGGAGATAAAAAGATTACACAGATAGATTTTGACATTAATTCAGAGGAAGAACTGGTCTGTTCTCCTCTCACTGCTGCTCTTCTATTTCTTTTGTTACTGCGTGAGTGTGGAATGATGTGGTGATACGGGAGGAAAATAAGTGGAAGAGAATGGATGGTGTTTCTTCAGACTCCCGTCGTGTGGTGTGTCATTATGCAGTTAAGGTGGTGGGTTTATATAGAGGTTTGGATCCGTACGAATTTGAGCATTGATTGCTCTCATATTTAGTTCATTGATTGCAGGGGACAGAGAGCTGGATGCGTGAGAGATTTATGGTAGGCGGTGCGAGAGTAGATAGATAACGGAATCAAGTTGAAGACGACGACTGCGCGAAGAAGAAAACTAGTCCGGTTGATTTTTTGGTCTTAACCGCCTCTTAATAGGCGGTTTCCTTTGTGCTGACCGCCCCAAAATGGGCGGTTCCCTTGTTTGTGACCGCCTCAATTTAGGCGGTTTAGTATGTCTTGACCGCCTCAATATGGGCGGTTGCCCTTGTCTTGACCGCCTCAATTTGTGCGGTAGCCCTTGTCTTGACCGCCTCAATTGGGCGGTTGCCCATAGAGAGGACCGCCCCATTATGGGCGGTTGTGTAGGCGGTATCTGACCGCCTCTTCTTGGGCGGTTACAACCATTGACCGTGACCTATTTTCCTTCAAACTTTGACCGGCTCTAGATTCTTCGTTTGGGCTCCGTTTCCTGAGCCGTCTGCGCCTACGCGTTCGTCTCTTTGTCTACTTCACTCCCGGCTTGGTTTTCCTCATGTTAAACCAAAATTTGTGAGATAAACAATAAAACATAAACTAGAGGAAAACTAACCGAAGTGGAGAAATGAGCAAGAAAAGTGCTAATTATATATGAAATACACCTAAATAACATGCTCATTTGGACACTTATCACACCCCCACACTTATCTTTTTGCTTGTCCTCAAGCAAAACTGTACCCTAAGTAGGGAATGCTCAATATTAACAAATATTATTATGAAGGGTAGGATAAAGAAGTCAATAGTACATGATCTTAAACTTTTTAGAGGAGTGTGATCCATCACCTACTGGTGGCATAGGTGTACTCAGGGCAAAAATAAAAATAGAGTTTCGGGGTATGATCGGAGTACTTCAATGCTTCTTGATTTAAGGTGACTTTGAGAACTTTTACCATGGCCAACTTCTCTCAAGAATGGGCATTGAGGAGAAAACAAAAGGAAAAATAGATTAGCATTTGTTTCACTTTTGCATAAGAGATGAGAAGATAATATGTAGGCATCAAGCCTTGTATTTAAGAACACTCAACTCTCTTGTTGGTTACCAATGGTGTCTCACAAGTCCCTTATTTATTATTTTTTTTTCCTTTTTGACAGAGAAGCACCCCTTAGCAATCCCTAAGAAAGAAGACAGAAAGAACCCCTGAGTAATAAAAATCCAACCATTTCAGATCATTTGGTCACACCGCATAAAAATGCTCCTCAAAAGTAATCAAAATTTTAAAATTTTGTACATTTGTACCATTTATCCCACAATTCATAACAATATTTATTCTTAAAGAGAACAACCCACATAAAAAAGGGTTCACAATATTGAATTTGAACAAACGCAAGATAAGCAGAGAGATTAAGCATTTAAGCATAAAATGTCACCGAAAAGGGCACACTCCCCCACACTTAATTTGAACAATGTCCTCATTGTTCACCAGAAAAACAAGGGAAAGATTCAGAAGGCCTTTTCGGTAAGTAGATAAAATAGAGACAACACATTGGTCACAAATATTCATTTAAGCATATAAACTCTCCTCTGCATATTTTATTTAAATAAAAGCATAATTAAAGAAACTAGTACTCCCCTGATTTATTTTTGCTAGCGTGTTGGACTTCCCCCACACTTGAGCTTCAGCCTCAAGTAGCGTAGCTTGGTTGCGGTGTAGACATGAAATTGCACCTGCATAAAACACTAGAAGCAACCATACTATAAACGGGGTTAAAGTTAGCAAAAATAAATTTGAAGGGAATCTGAAAATTAAAACAGCATAAAAGCATATAAAGATAAGTTCGTCCGGGTTGCCTCCCGGAAAGCTGCCCTTCTTTAACGTCTTTAGCTAGACGCTTTTTCGTTAGATCGATCCTGGGGGGTGGTTATGAGGGGAGATCCAAAGCATGACTCGATGGTTTTTTTGAGAGTCCACCTGGATGCATGTTTTCTTTTCTTATCCCGCTCTTCGTCCGGGATTGGTGGTGGTATCTCTGTGATAGACATGCCGTCTGGAAGGGTAATAAACAGAAGTGGGGATGATGGTGATTGAGTATCCCTCACAAACTTGAGATCTTTGGATTTGCTATCTGGAGATCTTCCTGATGCAAACTCCAGCTTTTCGTTATAAGCTTGAAGGGTGATTTCCCCTGGGCTACCCAAATGTGCACATCGGCTGTGGCAAGGAATGGTCGTCCAAGGATGAGAGGTGTAGTGGGTTCTCTTCGATGTCTAGAATGACAAAATCGCATGGGAAGTATAAGTGCTCCACTTTAATGATAACATCCTCCACCACTCCGCTTGGGTATGTTACCGAACCATCTGCCAGTTGCAGGGTCATCTTAGTCTTTTTCATCTCTCCAATTCCCAGCTTTTTGAAAGTGGAGAGGGGCATCAAATTAATGGAGGCACCCAGATCATAGGGAGTATGGAAATGAGGTGCTACCAATTGTGACTGGAATAGTGAAGCTGCCCGGATCATTGCATTTTGATGGTAGTGGTTTTTGTAGAGTAGCTGAGCAAGCTACATTGAGAGGTACCGTACCGACTTCGGCCAATTTAGTTTTGTTGGATATGAGGTGTTTGAGGAATTTGGCATAGTTTGGCATTTTGGCAATGAGGTCTACAAACTGTACATTGACGTTTAGCTGCTTCAGCATTGCCAGAAACTTACCATATTCATTATCCAATTTCTGCTTCTGGAGTCGGCGAGGAAATGGTATAGGCGGTTCTTGTGAAGAAGGTTCTGAAGCTGGTGGAATAGTGAGGACGTTTGGAGATGTCTTTTCTGCTGGGGCCTCAGCTTTTTCTTCACTATCCTCTTTGGATTCTTCTGATTGTTGCGGGATGGGAATCTCGTCGGTTTTCTTACCGCTTCTCAAGGTTATCGCCTTAACCTCTTCTCCTTCTTCTTCAAATTCGAGCTTCTCATTTCATAACCGGCTACCAAGTTCTCGAGGTAGGTATTCTCAGATTGAATGCGATTTTTATAGACTTTGGCGGTGCTTTCAAGTTCAGCTACATTCCTTTTGGAAGTCTCAATTGCTACAACCCTCTTGGAGGGAAGGGTGTAGTTCTGGAACTTTAGCTGTTTTAGCCACCTCCGTCTTTTCTTCATCGTGCTCCTTCACATAGATGCACTTGGCTTGCTCTCTTGGATTTGGTTCATTTTGGCTGGGGAGAGCCCCTGGCGGTCTTCGAGCAAGATGTTCTGCAAGTTGATTGAATTTCCTTCGATTTTCTGGTTGAAGGCTTCTTGTGCAGAGAGCTGGTTCTGAGTTATGGACATGAACCCTTCATCATCTCTTTGAGTTCTGCGTTTGGATCAGAAGAGGATGAGATGGTTGTTGTTGTTGTTGTTGTTGTTGTTGTTGGAAACCTGGAGGGGCACCTTGTGCTCTATAACCCATATTAGAGTTTGGTTGGGGTCGGTTCCCCTGATAGGTGTTGGAATTGTTGTTCTGCCCTCCTTGGTTTGATCATTATTTTTCCATGAGAAATTCGGGTGATTTCTCCATGGATAGTTGTTGTTGAAGTTGTTGTTGTAGGAATTACCGGGGCGGTTTCCTATGAATTCATCTTCGTATGGTTTTACCTTCGCACTGATGAGTTTCATGAGGACCGGCGCATATGACACATCGTTCTGTAGGTGGAACTGGTGGTGAACTTGTAGGTGGGGAAGCTATTGTCTTTACAATTTCGTTTTGTGATGTTGTTAGCTTTTCCACCATCTTTGCAAGGGACGAGATCTGAGCCGATAAATGATCTGTAGGCTCAACATGGAGTAGGCCTGCTGCTCGTGGCGTTCCCTTTGGATCTCGTCCACTGTCTGTATTGCTCGTCATGGTTTCGAGAAGATCCATTCCTTCTTTAGGAGATTTCATCATGAAACTTCCTCCTGCAGAGGAATTGACGAGTAGTCGGTTCCCATCATCCAGACCGTTGAAGAATGACAGGCAGAGGGATTGATCGTCAAGACCATGGTGGGAACATTTCATTAGCATATCTTTAAATCTGTCCCATGCGTCGTACAACGTTTCTCCCGGCTCTTGACAGAAAGTGTTGATCTCACCAATCAATTGCCTCGTTCTACTGGTTGGGTAGTATTTGGCAAGGAATTTTTGGGCCATTTGAAGCCATGTGGTGATTGATCGGGAGGGAAGGCTTCGGTACCACCGGTTTGCTGAATCCGATAATGAGTGAGGAAATAGTTGTGGAGGAATTCTTTCTTTGACGATGCCGGTTTGACTAAAGGAATTGCAGAAGTCTAGGAAGAGACTCAGATGATTTGGGGCTTCATCTGGGTTCGCTCCACTAAACTTGCCTAGATCCCGGACGGCGGTGATGTAGTGGGTTTTGAAAACCCACGTCCGGCTTCTTCTGGTGTTAGTTCAGGGAGAACTATAGCTGATGCTCTTCCTTCGGTGTTAGGTTGGTGATAATCAGATAGGGCACGGTGTTCTGGTTGAATTGCATGGTCCATTTCATTTATAACTTCGTTATTGGCCATGGCTTGGTTTCTCAGGTTTCTCTGCGCTTGAAATAAAGTACGCTCGGGTTCGGGGCTCGGACTGATTGGTGGAGAGCCTCGGGTTCGAGTGTTTGGCATGCACAGAAGATAACTTGTGGTTTGTCAGAAGCTGCAAAATTAGTTAGTAAATAAAATAAGAAAGACAGAAATATTGGTTAGGCTGATAAACGTTAGGGTTAGTATACGAAATTATAAGTTAGTAGTTAGAGTATACAATGGAAAGAAATGTTAAGGACAATGGAAATGAAATGTTAAGGACAATGGAAAGAAAGAAGGACAATGGAACGAAATGACAGGAAATTTAAAGTTAGTAGTTAGAGACAATGGAAAGAAAGGACAATGGAACGAAATGACAATGGAACGAAATGACAATAATATTAAGATGTTAGGAGTTAGATGTCCAAAGTCCGAAGTCAAATGTCCAAGTCAGGTCAGAAGTCCGATGTCCAATTCAGATTATAAGTCCGATGTCCAAGGTTAGATTATTAACAAGATAATATTGACAGTTTATTATATAAAACAGGTGAACTACCGGAAACTAGGGAAATTGATGGAATCAATCTCCCCGGCAACGGCGCCAATTTGCAGATGTTATTTCTGAGTGGTTTAGAAAGGTGTAATTACAAAAGAAAGAAATTAAAAACTCAAATTATAAACGTCGGGCTGCAAACAATTCCCGGTCGTAGTAGTATAACGAGTGTCGTATCCACAGGGAGATTGTTCAATTTACCCTAGTCTTGGTAGTTACTTAAAAACTGTAAAAAGGGGTTTAGCCGGAGGCAAGCTTGATTTGTTGTTAAATTAATACAGAAATAATAAAAACAGTAAAAAGGTGAATTAAGTGATGTGGATGGAAAAATGTATCCTAGGATAGCGGGGGAATTTCCTAAATTACTTAAACATATTTATAACCATGTTTCAATTATTTATTGCCTATTAGAGTTAATAATTGTCAGTTACGAACTCTTAATAAAAGCCTTAATATTTTCCTGCTCAGTCCGGAGTGTAAATATCAAGATTAATTCCTTTGTGGTACCTAGACTATCTCAAAATCATATGTTGATAGTTACCAAATAAATGCAGTCGTTTGTCGCGCAAAGCATTTAGCAATATTAGTTAAAAGGAATTAAAACAAGTTAAATGAGAGAAACAGGTGATAAATATTAATTACGTAATATTAGAAATCAAACCCCCATCCTAGGATACAAAAGAAAATTACTCAGACATTAACGGAGTTAAGAAGATTACACAGATAGATTTTGACATTAATTCAGAGGAAGAACTGGTCTGTTCTCCTCTCACTGCTGCTCTTCTATTTCTTTTGTTACTGCGTGAGTGTGGAATGATGTGGTGATACGGGAGGAAATATAAGTGGAAGCGATGGTTTCTTCAGACTCCCGTCGTGCGTGGTGTGTTTATGCAGTTAAGGTGGTGGGTTTATATAGAGGTTGGATCCGTACGAATTTGAGCATTGATTGCTCTCATATTAGTTCATTGATTGCAGGGGACAGAGAGCTGGATGCGTGAGAGATTTATGGTAGGCGGTGCGAGAGTAGATAGATAACGGAATCAAGTTGAAGACGACGACTGCGCGAAGAAGAAAACTAGTCCGGTTGATTTTTTTGGTCTTAACCGCCTCTTAATAGGCGGTTTCCTTTGTGCTGACCGCCCCAAAATGGGCGGTTCCCTTGTTTGTGACCGCCTCAATTTAGGCGGTTTAGTATGTCTTGACCGCCTCAATATGGGCGGTAGCCCTTGTCTTGACCGCCTCAATTTGTGCGGTAGCCCTTGTCTTGACCGCCTCAATTTGGGCGGTTGCCCATAGAGAGGACCGCCCCATTATGGGCGGTTGTGTAGGCGGTATCTGACCGCCTCTTCTTGGGCGGTTACAACCATTGACCGTGACCTATTTCCTTCAAACTTTGACCGGCTCTAGATTCTTCGTTTGGGCTCCGTTTCCTGAGCCGTCTGCGCCTACGCGTTCGTCTCTTTGTCTACTTCACTCCCGGCTTGTTTTCCTCATGTTAAACCAATAATTTGTGAGATAAACAATAAAACATAAACTAGAGGAAAACTAACCGAAGTGGAGAAATGAGCAAGAAAAGTGCTAATATTATACATGAAATACACCTAAATAACATGCTCATTTGGACACTTATCACCAAACACCTTGCTATCCTAGGGTTTTACTGCCCGTTATTTGACAGATTCTTCTTTAATGTATGTTTCTGTGAAGGCCACTAATAGTCCTCTATGGAAGGCTTTGTTGAGTGTCAGGTATTTGGTTGAGTTGGGAGGTAGGAAACACATAATCAATGGGGCAGGTATAAGGATTATTGATATCTAGGTTAAGAATAAACTTGGAGGACGCCCTTTCCTTTGGAAGCTCCCTGTAGTTTATCAACACTCAGCAAAGGTAGCAGTTTTGATTACTTCTTCAGGCTCCTGGGATACACGTCGATTGAATGCCTGGTTTCCTGAATCTAATGTGAATCTAATACTTCAAATGCCGCTGCTAGCACCTCCTCTGCAGACACTTGGTACTAGGGCCCCACTTCATCTGGTAATTTTACTGTAAATTCTACCTATCATGCGGATTTCCAACACAAGCAAAACACAACATTAGGGTCTGCTTCCACTTCAGCCAGCTCTGCTGGCAAGGCCTTCAAGCGCCTGCGGTCCCTTCATTACCTAGCCAGAGTGAAGCTCTTTGCTTGGAAGATTCTACATGCAGCCCTTCCTTGCAAAGTGGTGTAAAACAAGCGCATGAAGAATACTGATGCTGCAGCTGAATGTGTCAACTGTGGAACGCCAAAAACTATGATTCATGCTCTCCTGCATTGCTCGACGGTACAAACATACTGGCAGCTGCTTAATATCATAATTCCCTCATATCTCCATTCTAATCAAGCATTTGTGGACTGATTTTGGGATGCTTGCTGCCATGAGTCAACGACATCTTTGATGAAATTACTGAGCTCCTATGGTGTCTTTGGTTTGCACGATGCCGATTTGCTCATGATAAGGTTAACAGTTTTGCGCAGAGGTGGTGCCATACGGACAATTTCTGGTATCATGCCTAGCTAGGCTCATCTTATCTACCTACAGACTTGGAACACATCAACAACATCACCATCTTGGTTGGAATTTTATGTTGATGGTAGTTTGAATAAGCACAACCATATGGGCTGCGGTTATGTAGGCCTACATTATAGGCAATTTAGCTTTACAGGATATCAAGGAAAACAAGGCAGCTACACTCCCAATGAAGTTGAAGCTATGGTACTAGAGTTGGGTGTGCATGTAGCCCAAAATGCAGGAGCAACAGCTGTACGTTTTTTGACCGATTGTAAACAAATTGTTGACTACCTCAACACGGGCACACACTCTACGCTCACCACTTTGTCTGTGATATCCTAAATCGTATAATGTCACATTTAGCACCTTTGTAGTTTGTAGCTTGGTTTTACATACCAAGAACTGACAATATGTCAGCACATTGCTTGGCTAACCATGTACATGGGGTGCAAACGATAGAGCAATGGTCTACGGTTGATATACCGCACTACGCTATTAGACTATGTAACTGTTAACTATCAATATATTCTCACTTTTCAAAAAAAGAAGAAGATAAGGGGGCGTTTGTTTTGGGTAATCAGGAAAGGGAATCGGAATGATTCCCTTTCCTGCTGTTTGTTTTGCCAGTTTTTCCTATTTTCAGGAAAGGGAAAGGGAATGGGATTACCCCAAAACCCTCTATCTTGATTCCCCACCCTCTACTAGGGAATGGGATTCCCTTTCCCCAGTACATGTTGACCGGTGACATATGACCATTGACCGATGACTAATGACCATTGACCGGTGACCGGTGAATGTTGACCGGCAATTAGTGACCGTTGACCGGCAGCCGACAGCTGTTGACCATTGACCAGCGGCCATTGACCGATTATTTATTTAATTCCCCCCAGCTCAAACAAACAACCGGGAAAATCAAAGGGAATTCTTTTCCATTCCTCTCCATTCCCTTTCCTGATTCCATTCCGTTTCCCCCGCTCGAAACAAACGCCCCCTAAGTATTTTCGGTAAGTTCTTGGAAGAGAGCGAGGGCAACATGGTCATCCAAGTGGCCAGTAAAATTCTGGGCATTGGCAAATTAGATTGTGCGGCAGGGCGGCGTATATCATTGTATGGACTGTGCCATGTGGCACTTATGTGTCATGCATCTGTATAACATTTTCAAAATAATAAACTTTGAATGGTTGTAACTTTTAAAATATAAGTCCAAAATGAAAAAAATTTATATCAGTGTTTTCCTAAATTCAAACTCTTCAAAATAAGACCAAACATGGATATGTTTTGACAACTTTGGAAAAAATTATTTTCATATATTTATGATAATACACTAAAATGATTATATGATTCATTAATTTTGATATTATGATTCATTAAAATTGATATTATGATTCATTAAAATTATATTATGATTCATTAAGTAATAAGTGGTGAATTAGATTACAAACTTCGGAACCGATAAAAAATCATTATTGTTTTGTAGTGTATTATTATTGTTGTATGGAGTATTTGAAACATTATATGATAAATCATGTATTTTTCATACATACCAAATATTGTTTTGTATTGTATTTTGTTTGAAATTATTATTTTTTATATGTTTACGATGATACACTAAAATGAAGATATGATTCACTAATTTTAATATTATGACATATTAAAATTGATATTATGAGTCATTAACTAATAAGTGGTGAATTAGATAACAAACTTCGGAACCGATAAAAATCATTATTGTTTTGTAGTGTATTATTATTGTTGTATGATGCATTTTAAACCTGGTGAATCGCGTATTTTTTATACATACCAAATATTATTTTATGTTGTATTATTGTGTAAAATTTTTTTATTATTATATGATTGCGACGATACACTAAAATGAAGATATGATTCATTAATTTTGATATTACGATTCACTGAAAGTGACTAAAAGTGATATTATGATACACTAAAATGATGTTATGAATCATAAGTCTCATTGACATATATGGATATATACTTGTAAATAATATAAAATTTAAAAGTTGTCAAAACATATCCATGTCTGGTCTTGTTTTGAAGAGCTTGAATTTAGATGAATAATGATATAATTTTTTTCATTTTGGACTAATTATATTTTAAAAATTACAAATAATTAAAGTTAATATAATAAAAAGACAGTTCAATCAGTAAAACAGTCCAATCAAATGTGACTAGACTGCCAAATGGAAAAACCCGTACCATATTGGACTCGAATCTCTCAAAACACCGACAAGTTAACATTTACGGTACATTTATGTTAAATGCTCAAACAAAGCTGCATGGGACCTCGCTGCGGATTTGGGCTGCGGTCAAACAATGGTTTGACTGATCCAAAAAGCCGAAGCCGCATGGCACCTAAAGATTGTTATACTGGGCTGAAGTGTTTGAACTTTACGTGTGTCATGACATAAGCATTATTCCGGAAGGGACAGAGATCTCCTTCGACGCTCTTTGATCAAATCAACATATAAGTCAATGCAATATTGACCATCTGACCGGCTGACTCAATTTAAATCCTGAAAGTTTCTGCAAATGATACAATGACTGAATACAATCTCGAAATCATACTCCCATTTTGAATTTTCATACTTTTGGAGATAGAATTCCAAAGATGAAGCCCGTAGCTCTTCTCATTAATCAGTGCAGTTGCTGTTCCACCCATTTCATTTCCTCCGGACCATCAGGCTTACGGAAAATCTTAGACGCATTTTGCCAACGTACCGGATAAAAAGCCACGGGTGACAAAACCGTGAAATTATGCCCTTCAACCTGCATCATCCCGCCATTCTCACTCTCTACCCTAGCTATCACGCGTGTGACAAGATGCGGTCCTTGGTTACCCCATATACTCCCATCAAACTTCACGACGAAATCCTCCAAGAGCATGCGGACAAGAGGATGACCTCGCTGAAGACAAGGACCGCGTTGTTTATCAGATAGATCTTCCCGGTCTCCGGTACGTAGGATTCAATCCCGACCGTGTTTCTCAGGTCGGAGAAGTTACGAAGGATTATGATATCGGTGTCGATGTAAACGCCGCCGTATTTGTACAGGGCTGCGAGTCGTAATAGGTTTGAGAGGTTTTGTGATATGGGTATATTTCCGGGATTGATTTTTCCCTTCTTGAGGTCTTCGTACCAGTGGAGTACTGGTGTGTTGTTGAAGAGGATAGGGAAATCTGGGGAGATGGTTAAGATACGGTAGCCTTTGTTGGTGATTGGTTTTAAGATCTCCTGACCGGCTTGGGAGTCCATTACGTCGGATAAGATTACTAAGCAGGTATCTGGGTTAGTTTTGAAGAGACTTTCAACTGCCATCATGTCCCGCCTTTTGAACAAAGGTCCTGGTAGGATACGTGTGAAGAAGAAGTGGGATTTGCAGGAGTTGTTTTTTATGAAGTCTCGGATTTTATGGTCGAAGTTGGATGGTGGTAATATTGGAGCTGGAATGCGTGTAGGAGCTTTTGCTGTGGTCACGGTTTGGTTTTTGATGCTCGTATGATTATCTTGATCTTTTGGTGATGTTGACGGCTGTACTGAATTAGGGTTCCGTGCTGAGGATGCAGTCTTGGTTGTGGATTCTCCTCCCTCTAGCTTTGATGAAGGAGGAGGTGATAACGGGGGATGTTGTGTAGGTGTCCGTGGAGTAGAAGCGGTGGAGGAGTTAGCGCTGCTGACTGCTTGATCTGCAGAATGAGTCTGTACTTTTGGGGTGGAATTCCTCAAGCTGACTGCAGCAGACGCGAAGGAAATGATCTGTTTGGTTGCATTGGATAGCGAGTAGGATTGACGAGGTTGACTGAAAAGGATAGACAGATCACAGAAGAAGATCAAGACACCAAAGCAACCAGCAAGATCGAGGAAGAAAACACTATGCCCTTGATTAATTTACCGAGTTTCAACATCTTGATTTTGCTCTTTTGCTAATCTAAGATTGACTGACATATGTTTGAAACCAGGGAAGGGGTTTTGATTTGCAATGGGGTAAAGTGTCTAACTGTGGTTTTATAAGTCTCCACCACCGTGCAGACAAGACAATGAATGTAGACAGACGTTAAGGTGGGAAAATCACAGTGAGATATTGACAGGTGTTAAAGGGATCTGTTTTTCTTTTGGAATTTGGACGGCATGTAAATCTGAGAGGCAGATATTTCGATGCAAATCTGATAAGCAGAAATTGATAACCAAATGGTAGAACAAGGAAAACGTTGCCATGATGGGCCGACATATTACCCGCACAAGGGGCCGAAGATTGTACGAGGTTATTTGCGATTTAAATCATCACATGGACACAGACGTGTCCATCTTCGGTGAAGTTCAGCGTGGGAAAGGGAAGATACGGAGGAAAAGGGGCCTTTCTTCTACTTGTACCTCAATTATGGTTTTAATTTATATGTTTAGTTTGTGCACAAATTAAGGGAGAAAAAAAAGTGTTCTACTTCATTTTCTGTTGGGTGTTTCTTCTTCTCGAAGACTCGCTCGCTGATCCCCTGATTTCTGGCTGTGTCGCGGTCCTTGCTAGTTGAAGCTTCCTATGGCGAGTTCGCAAGATAAGATGGTAGATCCAAGACCCTCCTTTAGTTTCCAAGCTGCCGCTCCGGTTGGGGAGCGTACTATTGTAAGTCGAAGGAAGCGCCTTCGATCTGATTCCAAAGAGATTCAAGATTTGCCACCTTCACCCATGTTTACCGGATGTCGAAGTGAGGAAGCTGGAGGAGCGGGTGTCCGTTCCTTTAAAGATGCCCTGGGTTCGTCTAATAACCAAGAGATGGTGATAGAGCCGGAGGAAGATTGGTCGGAGGATGAGGATATGGTTGATGAGGCAAATCAAGAGGATGATGACCCGCTGTGTCCATCCATCTTTCTCACTAAAGAAATGGAGCGTGAGATCAGTAAGGAGTGGAGGAATGCTATTATCATCAAACTGCTTGGTAAGAACTTTCCAATCCAAATTATGTTCGAAAGGCTCACCCAAAGGTGGCATTTAACCAAGAAATTTGAACTTGATGGTCTGGGGAATGGCTACTACGTTGTTAAATTCGAATGCAAAGATGATAAGGAGTATGTCATGAGTGAGGGTCCATGGATCATAGCGGACCATTATCTCACAATTAGGAAGTTCTCGAAAGAGTTTGATACTGAATCTGAAACTTTGAAGGACTTGTGTGTTTGGGTCAACTTCCCGGATTTACGGCATGTTTATCTTGAGGAGAGTATTCTGTCGCATATAGGAAGTAAAATGGGGAGAGTTCAGAAGATTAAGCTTGTCAGATCTAAGTTTGGTAGTATCGTTTTCGGTAGGGTTTGCATCAGATTGGATTTAACTAAACCCCTTGTTGGTAAGTTCAGATTCAAGAATAGGATTCATAGAGTTGTCTATGAAGGTTTGCACAGCCTTTGTTTTCAATGTGGAAGATTTGGCCATCAGTTGTCCGCATGCCCTTCCAATCAATCTGATATTAGTCCTGTGGATGAAGGGTTTAAGGTTGTTCAGAATCCTGAATTTAAAGAGGAGAAGGAGTTAGAGTTGCTGGAAACAGACCCTTTCGGTCCTTGGATGAAGGCGACCAGAACGAGAAGAGGGGCTAATAAGGTTGAGAAGAAGAATACTAGTGATCCGTCCAAAGGCAAGAAGAATCTGGGTGGTAAATCTGTTGGCCCAGTAATCAAGAATAAATCTATTCCTAGTCAGAGCAAGGGGAAGGGTCTGCTTATCAACAGTTTTGATGCTTTGGCTGAGGAGGAGGAAGATATTTCAAACCCTTCTAGCAATGACAAGTCGTTTGAAGCTGGGATGATGGGTAATCGCTCCCCTGAAATTGAGAGTGTTCCCGAGACTCCAGAGAACCTAATTGGGAAGCAGATCCCTTCTCCAGAAGATCTCTGTAAGTCTCCTATCCCTCCTCTCCTCTCTAATCCTGAGGGAAACCGGAATGGTAATGTGGTGAGCCCCCTGCTCTAGGAGCCCAGGGTAAGTCTGGTCAACTTGAGAGTAGTCCTATGTCAGTCGATGTTACTAATAAAGCTAATATGTCTAATGCAGAGTTTCAAATGGGAATTCCAAGTTCTGTTCCTGAGGATAAAGATCCTCTGGATCCTGCAGCTATTTGACTTTTCTGAGATTAAATATTTTATGATGGCTAATCTTAAATTGTTATCTTGGAATGTATGTGGGGCTGCAAAACCTAGTTTTCTCCCCAACATTAAGAATCTGATTAATCTGCATCACCCTAACATTGTTTTTGTCTGTGAACCTAGGATTAGTGGAGATAGAGCTGTCTCTGTCTGTTCTAAGATTGGGTTTCCAAATCATTTTTGTGTTGATGCTAGGGGTTTCAGTGGTGGGCTATGGTTATTCTGGGATGATTCTATTTCTGTTACTGTTATTAACTCTGCCTCTTAGTTCATTCATACGCGCATCTCATGCACTCAGTTTGCTTTCTGTTGCTCTTTTGTGTATGCTAGCCCAGATGACTCTAGTAGAGTAGCGTTATGGTCTGATTTGGACATCCTGAGGAGAAACTTCTCGGATCTGTGGTGTTTGACAGGTGATTTTAATTCTATTATTTCTATCAATGAAAAGAAAGGTGGTATTAGGACTTTGAACAGGGGTAGTAAGGCTTTTGCAGCCTGGGTTAGTTCTAAGGGCCTGATTGACCTGCCTAGTAAAGGTAATTCTTTCTCATGGACTAATAAATCAATTTTTGTTAAGCTAGATAGGACCTTGGTCTCTCATGACTGGTTTGACCATTTCCCTGATAGCTGGTATTATATTCTCCCCAGGATAGGATCTGATCATTCCCCTATTTTATCCCACTTGTTTCAGAAGTCTCCTTCTACCTCTACCTCCAAACCTTTTAGGTTCCAGGTTGCTTGGGCTACTCACCAGATTATTCCCATTTCTTTTCTAGTAATTGGATGACTAACGGTTCACTAGTTAATAAATTGTGCTCCTTGTCTGGTGCCCTCTCTTCTTGGAATAAATCTGTGTTTGGTAATGTTTTCAATCAGAAAAGGAGAATTCTTCGTAGACTTGAGGGTATCCAGAGAGCTTTGGAGAAAGGCCAATCCTACTTCCTTAGGAATCTAGAATCTACTCTATCAAAGGAGTTGGAATCTATTCTCTGTAGAGAGGAAATCCTCTGGTTCCAGAAAGCAAGAGTTGACTGGATCCAATTTGGAGATAGGAAACTAATTATTTCCACAGGAGGGTGCTAATTAAGAGAGCCAAAATGAAAGTTACCTCTCTTAGGATGATGAGGGTAACAATATTGAGGGTGAGGAGAATCTTATGGGACTAGCTGTTGAGTATTATAAGAACCTTTGAACAAGAAGTTTCTGATAGATACCTTACTGTCCGCCATAATTTTCCCACTTTATCTGATGATACTATGGATTTATGCAGCAAGTTACCTTCCCATGAGGAGATTGACAACATTATCCTGAGCATGAATAGTTATAAGGCCCCTGGCCCTGATGGGTTCCATGTGTGGTTCTTTAAAAACCACTGGGAGACTCTTAAGCAAGATGTTTATGATCTTATTGTTCACTCCTTTAGTTCTCATAAAGTTGACCCTAGTATTAACTCTACATTCCTCTGTTTGATTCCTAAAATACCGATACCTGAACGGATGAAGGATTTCAGACCTATTGCCCTTTGCAATGTTACTTACAAAATCCTATCCAAAATTCTTGCTAACAGAATTAAGGTCTTTCTTCCTAGGTTATTTCTCCCACTCAAACCAGTTTTGTTCCTGGCAGAAGCATTCAGGATAATCATATTATCATGCAAGAAATTTTTCATTCAATAAATAGAGTGAAGAGTAAGGATGGTTGGGCAGTCATTAAGATTGATTTGGAGAAAGCCTATGATAGGATTTCTTGGAGGTTTATTCGTGACACCCTAAACTGCCTAAATCTCCCTCCCAGTTTTGTTGAGCTTGTGATGTCTTGTGTAGAATCTGTCTCAATGAAAGTTTTATGGAATGGTAGTGAATCTACCCAATTCTCCCCTTCTAGGGGTATTAGGCAAGGTGACCCTCTGTCCCCGTATATTTTTGTCCTCTGCATGGAAAGATTATCTCATATGATTGATATTTTTACTCAAGAGGGTAGATGGGATGCGATTAGACTCAGCAGAAGTGGCCCCAAGTTGTCCCATCTTTTCTTTGCTGATGACCTGATCTTATTAGGTTCTGCCTCTAAGGATAATCTCTCTAACATGATGACTGCTCTGTTAGGGTTTTGTAAGATGTCAGGTGGTAAGGTTAGCCTTGATAAATCACGTATTATGTTTTCTAAGAACATAAGCCCTAAATAGAGAATCAGTCTTAGCAGGAACATTGGGATCCCTATTTTTGATAATCTAGGTAAGTATCTAGGTATTAACATCTGCCGTGGTAGAACCCAGGGTAAACATTTTAGGGAATTGATTGACAAGGTTCAGTATAGGATTAGTGGCTGGAAAGAGAAATCCTTATCTTTTGCTGGAAGGTTGACCCTTGTTAAATCGGTGCTTAACTCTGTACCAATTTTTAATATGATGTCTCAATCCCTGCCTATTTCTGTTTGTAACAAGTTGGACAGGATGAGCAGATGCTTCCTGTGGGGTCATAAGGAGACGGATCAGAAACTACATACAGTGGCTTGGGAGACTATATGTAAACCCAAATGGGAGGGTGGCCTTGGTCTTAGAAAATCCTCAGTCATGAACCGGGCATGCTTAGCTAAGCTCAGCTGGAGACTTCTCAAACATCAAGATAAGCTCTGGGCTAAAGTCCTTCTGGAAAAAATAAGAACCCAGAACGTCAGGGAGCTTCTCCTGTTTGGAAAAGCATAGTTGGTAGTCGTGAACTAATAGCTGAAGGATCCAAATGGAAACTTGGTAACGGTAAGCTTATAAATTTCTGGCAAGACAAATGGTTAGTTGATAAACCCTTGTTGTTCTTATGTTTCCCAATCTGGTATTACTGATATGAATGTGACAGTTGATCAACTTTGGCAGGCAGGTAATGGTTGGAATTGGGAGTTTTTATCTAATTGTCTTCCTTCTGTTATCCTAAATTCTTTGGCAAGTAAGGCCATCTTTAATGAGGAAGCTAGTGATAATATTTTCTGGGCTTTTCATCATTCGGGTAATCTCACAGTTTCTTCTGTATATGAGAAGTTTTTTACTACAGGTATCAAGGATAATTTTTGGAATCTTATCTGGAGGTTGAAGATTCCTGAGAAGGTGAAAACGTTTCTCTGGTTTCTTGCCCATCAAAAACTAAAGACCAAAGCTCTTCTGCATTCCAGAGGCCTACACCCGGATGAGTCTTGCTCTACCTGCGGTTCCAAGGAGGATGTTATGCATGTGATGAGGGACTGTTTGGTGAGTAGAGACGTCTGGAATAAGCTCGATCTGAATCATTGCCCGGACTTTTTTCAGCCAGGGCTTGAGGTTAGAGATTGGATGGCTAGAAATCTATCCAGGATGAAGTGGTCTACTGGTGTGGTGGGTGCAGATTGGAATCAAACTTTTGCTATAATATGCCATTCTCTCTGGTGGTGGAGGAACTTCAAATTCCACAATGACATTCCTGGTGCAGAGAAGATGGACTTCAGTGCCATCAGAAGGAAGATTATAGAGTTCACGACCTTCTCCAATAAATCTGGGGCACTTAATGTATCTCGAACTAGTCAAAGGGCTCCTGGAAAATGGCAACCGCCTCCAGAAGGCTACTTCAAACTCAACTCTGATGCAGCCATGAGGGCAGACGGAAGTGTGGCAGCTGCTGGAGTCATTCGTGACCATCATGGGAACTGGGTCTGTGGTTTTACCCATCAAATGGGCCTGTCCAATATCCATGAAGCTGAGAACTAGGGTGTGTTAGATGGTCTCCATCTGGCTAAGGATAAAGGTCTGCGTAATATTATAGCTGAAACCGATTCACAAGTAGTCTTTGATCAGATCCAGCGGAAGTCCCATGAAGATCTGCCTAATGAATTTCTTGTTAAAGAATGTGTTAAACTTTCTTTAAGCTTTGATAGTTGTTCTTTCACTAAAATCAGTAGATCATGTAATGGTTTGGCTGACTGTTTGGCCAAGGTAGCTTTGTCATGTTCTAGGGGGTTTAAGAGTCTTGTTGCCCCCCCAGTTGAGTGTATAGGTTGTTTGGAGCTCGACAAATTGTACATTCACTCTTCTAATGGCTAAATGAATAAAAGTGTTCCTTGAGATAAAAAAAAGAGAATATATCTTATTGTTGAAAAAAAATTACAAATATTAAAACTCTTCTATATGTAATACAAGTGAGTAGAATGTAAGTAGTATGTATATTTTTAGATTTTAGCTAAAACCGGAAATTAAAAGACAAGTTACGGTGTCTTTTTGATAATTGTATGATTTATATATGAGAATCTTGCTAATTTTATTTTAATTTGCTAGTTTTTGTTATATCAACTTATGTTGGCTTTATGCTTTTTCTGTTATCAGTTTGTTCTATTTTGTAGATTTAAGTTTTTTTTTCTGCAGTTGGTTTTAAGTTTATATGTGCAGCCACATCCACTTTCCACTTCGGTGAGGGCAAACTCCCTATTCTGTGAGGCACCGTTTTACTCTCTTTCTCTCCCGCTTTGCTACCATGGGCCCATTCTCTGATGGGCTTTTGCTTGTTACTTCTAAGTTTGGTTTTCTTTGGTCTCTCTGCATTTAATAACCACCTTATAGATGTGGTATTTTTAGTTCTAGTTATCTTGACGGGATGAAGTTAAAGGCAGTGCCAATATCTCTCACCATGCATGTCGCCAATTGTCTTTGAGAATCATCGTGGTAATGGTGATTTTTCACTAGCCTCTGTGGGTGGCCTTAGGCGTGCATAGCAGCACTATCAGTGCCGATCTCTAGAGCTTGAGTGACCACCCTGCTTTGGTTGTTCCACTCTGTCAGTGCATGCCGTGAATTTGGTGCTTAAACCTACAAATGAGCTGTTACGGAGGAGAGTTCTTCTGATTTTGAGCGTAGAAATGAGGAAGTGAGCACTAATCTCTTCCTCCTTTGCATGCAATTGTTTGGAGCTGTTCCAGCTACAGACCTGATGTGGGGAGATGTGAGAGTTTATCGAGGAGTAGCAACGAGGAAGAAGATGATTTGAGCACGGGAATTAGCAGAGAAGGAAAGACTGTATACTGTATATTTCATTATGACTGATAAGAGTTTTAGAGAACATAACAGGAGTATATATATACCCGGAAGACAATAGCAGACGGACGTATATAACCTACAACATGTGACATGATACACATAGTAGTCTAGTCCTAATACCCCCCTCAAGACTAAAGTCATGGAACATGATTAAGTCTTGCTGTCTGAAGGAGAAAGCATGCCAAGCTTTGGTAATGTGGCTCGGTATACTTTGCCGGTGAGTGGTTTGGTCAGGACATCAGCGAGCTGGCGCGGAGCTGGAATATACTGGACATCAATGAGGCCCTCCTGCAGCTGCTCCCGTACATAGTGACAATCCAGCTCGATATGCTTCGTCCTCTCGTGCGAGACTGGATTGCGAGCGATGTGAATGGCGGAAATGTTATCACAGCGGAGAGGAACAGGGGTAATCTCAGCAACACCAAGCTCTGCGAGCAGTCTGGTAAGCCAGCTCAACTCAGCGGTAATGTGTCTCAATGCGCGGTACTCAACTTCAGCAGAAGAAAGAGCGACAGAGGCCTGCTTCTTGGACTTCCAGCTGAGAGGAGAACCACCAAACATAATATAGTATCCTGAAATCGACTTACGGGTCATCGGACACGATGCCCAATCGGAATCACAAAAAGCAAGCAAATTGTAAGTGGGTTGTTTGTTAAAACAGAGACCGAAACCAAGGGTTCCTTTTATATAAGATAAAACATGCAAAGCAGCTTGTAAATGTATATCTGTAGGCTGTTGTAAAAATTGAGAGAGATGCTGAACAGTAAAAGCTAGATCTGGCCGAGTATTAGTCAGAAAATTCAACTTCCCTACTAGCCTCCGGTATTGTGTGGGATCAGCAAGAGGCTGTCCTGAATCTAGAAGGAGTTTTTGATTCAACTGTAAAGGAGAGACAGCTGCATGACAGTTCTGCATATTGTAATCTGCAAGAAGTTGGCTAGCATACTTGCGCTGACACATGATTAAAACATCATTAGTTTCAATAAATTCCATACCAAGAAAATAGTTCAACCTGCCAAGATTTTTAATCAGAAACTCCTTGTGGAGATGTTCCTTTACTGTGGTAATCTCTTGGTTATCATCACCTGTAATCAAAATATCATCCACATACACACCAAGGAAAGTATGCTTGCCATTTTGTTTCTTAAAGAAAAGGGAGTAATCATTTTGGGATTGTTGATAACCCATAGTTTTAAAAAAACTTCCTAATTTATCATACCACTGTCGTGAGGCTTGCTTAAGTCCATATAGGGACTTATGGAGCTTACAAACTTTATTATTCCCGGTGACATTTAAGCCCTCCGGTATGTGCATATAGATGTCCTCATGTAAATCACCATGTAAAAACGCATTGTTAACATCGAGTTGGTCTATAACCCAACCTTTTTTAATGCCAACAATGATAAGAGCACGAACGGTGGTAAGTTTTATTACAGGAGAAAAGGTTTCCTCATAATCAAGGCCGTATTTTTGTGTAAAACCCTAACAACTAACCTAGCCTTGAATCTCTCTAGGCTACCATCAGCTTTTAGTTTGGTTTTATATACCCATTTGCAACTAATGGGTTTCTTTCCGTGGGGTAAATCAATGATGGACCAGGTGTTATTGGCCTTGAGAGCTTGAAATTCAGCTTTCATGGCATCGACCCATCGGGAATCTTTAACGGCTTCTTTGTAGGAGGAAGGTTCTTGTAGGGAGAGAATTTGATTGAGAAGGTTACTGGAGCTGACAGAGAGGGAGAAAGAAGTGATGCTCTTCTGTGGAATGATGCTAGTGAGAGTATCCAGAGGAAGAGTGTTGGAAGAAGGTTTTTCATTGAGTCTGTGGGTTAGAATAACAGAAAAGGGGTCTGGTTGGGTGGTGATATTCATGACATAATCACTGAACCGAGATGGAAGATGGTGGGATCTGGTGGATCGTCTTAGATCTTGAGTTGGAAGAGGGCTGTTTGGTTGAGCAATGTCATCTGTGGAGTTTGTGTGGTCAGAAATGGTTGTAGAGGATGTATTTGGGCTGGGGAAATTGTGTGGGTCTAAGTCTCTGGTGGAGCTGTGAGTAGGAGAGGGGTGAGTGTCTAAGTGTATTGTCTGGGCTGTGTTTGGACGGGAACAGACCTGCGTATGTATGTCATCATAAACATATGGATCTGTGTTTGGATCTTGCTGATAGTCAAAAAGATGATCAATGTTAGCAGATTCAGAGATGTGTTTATCATGCCATAATTTTGCCCAGTTTTGGTCAAGAAGAGGATAAATGTTTTCAAAGAAGGTAACATCTCTTCCTATTTGTGTTTCTCTTGTATCTAAGTGCAGAAGAATGTATGCTTTGGTTGTGGTGCAATTTCCTAAGTAAACGGCAGCACTAGATCGAGGATCTAATTTGCTCCTGCCTGGGCTTATACTAGTGAGATAACAAAGACACCCGAAATTCTTTATTTCTGCATAGTTAGGACAATGACCATACAATTTTTGATAGGGAGATATGTGTTTGATGGGTTTATATGGTATTCTATTGGTTATAAAGGTGGAATGACAAAGAGAATAGCCCCAGTATTTTGAATCAAGACCTGATTGAAAAAGAAAAGCTCTTGTCATTTGCATTAAGTGCCCTTGTTTTCTCTCCACCACCCCGTTTTGTTGGGGTGTATGGGGACAACTTGTTTGATGAGTGATCCCTTTGAGTTTGAAGAATTCAGAGCCCTCATTTGAACTACCTAACTCTTTAGCATTGTCGGAACGAATTATTTTTATTGTTTTCCTGAATTTGGTTTCAACAAGCAAAACAAAGTCTTTAATCACATTCATGGCTTCTGATTTAAGTTTCAAGAGTTTCACCCAAGTGTATCTGCTGAAATCGTCAACAAGTGTTATGAAGTAACGTTGATTGTTGGGAGTTTGAACTCTAATAGGACCACAAACATCAACATGCACAAGATCAAAAGGTTCTTGACTTTTTATTTCTGATAATGGGAAACTCAATCTTTTGGCTTTAGCCTTGAAACAAACAGTATAGGGAATAGCTTCTGATGAAGGAATCTTGATTCCAAGCCCTAGATTAGACATTTTTCTAGGTGGAATGTGACCTAGTTTGCAATGCCAAAGAAAAAAGTTTGTATCTAAGCCGTCCGTGTAAACATTTGTTCCAACAGACAGAGTTGTAACAGAAGAGGATTTCAGTTTATCTAAGAATGATTTCAGATTAGAGACATTTACAAAATAGAGCCCAAATTTTCTTTTGCCAATTTCAGCCTGAAGTAAGCTTTGTCTATCCTGCAAGATACAACAAGATTCTGTAAAAATTACATTGAAGTTATGTTCTTCTGTCAGTTTGCTTACAGAGATCAGGTTGAAGGAAAATTTCGGAACATAAAGGGCATCAGATAGAACAAAATTGGTGAGGAACCTTATGGTTCCTATGCTGTTTACTCGACACTGTTTCCCATCAGGTAAAGTAATTGTTCGAAAGGTTTTTGGATGTTGTAAATTATAAAACAGATCTTTGTTACTAGAATCCACAATCTAGGCATAATCTATATCATTATCAAGCAAGGGAAACCCCGATTGAGCTGTAAAAGTGTAGGGTTTAGAAAAGGTACTGGAGAAACTACCAAAATCTGGTGACGCAACCGCGACAAGATTTTTCTGTTGGAAGTATCTGGTTAATTCCTCTATCTGGTGCGGTGTGAAACCAACGACTGGCGATTTCTCTTCGTCGTCCTTTGTCTTTGGGTTGAAACCTTGATTCGAGACTGGTCCAGCGATTTTCTGTTGTTGTTGATTTTGCTGTCGACCATGTCTTTCTTCTTGGTCTGGAAACCTGATGAGCCACCAACATTCGGCTCTTGTGTGGCCGAGTTTTGCACAGTTATCCATTTTGCTTGGGTCTTTCTTGCAGTAGAATTAGGGTTCGTATTTTTCTTGCTTCCCGAATTGCGGTTATCGAATTTCTTGCCTGTTTGTTGGCTTCTGGTGGCTAGCGTCAGTGTATTTTCTGTTCCGGCTCCTTTCTACTCAGAGAGTTGATCTTGTTTTTCGTCTTGACTAATTAGAGAAAGAGCTTGTTCGAGATCAGGAAGGGGCTTCATGAGAAGGATCATCCGTTTGGCTCTATTGAATCCCGAATTCAGCCCATCGAGGAATTTCATCAATTGGTCTTCCTCTTTCTGATCTTGACGCATTTTATCCGCTCCACATTTGCAGCCGCAGAGGCAGCGAGGATTTTTTCTACCCGCGTCGAGTCGATCCCATAGCTTTTTGAGCTTTGAGAAGTAGATCCGCACTGAGTCATCTCCCTGGCGGCACAGCATAATCTCTCGTTGAATCGAGTAAACCTCTAGGCCACTTGTAAGCTCGAATCGCTTGCAAAGAATAGACCACATTCGATGGGCAGTATCGCAGTGCATGATACTTTCGGCTATGTCTTTGGCGATGGAGTTCAAGATCCATGACATGATAGTGTGATTGCATCTCTCCCAAGCCGGAAACCTTTCTGAAGTTATTTCTGGCGCTTCGATTTGCTCATTGACCATACCGTACTTGTTCTTGGCTTTGAGGGTGATAGTGGCGGCCCTTTTCCACGAATCAAATCCGGCCAAGCCATCAAATTTTACCCCAAAGCTCAAAGTCGGCTGATCGGATGGATGAAGGTAAAATGGGTCGTTGTAATCTCCAATTCTAGCGGCGTGATTTTCTTGGGTTTCTGAGACATTCTCATTCTCTTCCTCGTGGTTAGGGTTTTTGATTTTTCCTCCTCCAGTTTGATCGTCATTCAAATCATGATCCGACATTGTTGTCGTAGAGGAAGATGAAATATAGCTCTCAGAGCTCTGATACCATGTGAGAGTTTATCGAGGAGTAGCAACGAGGAAGAAGATGATTTGAGCACGGGAATTAGCAGAGAAGGAAAGACTGTATACTGTATATTTCATTATGACTGATAAGAGTTTTAGAGAACATAACAGGAGTATATATATACCCGGAAGACAATAGCAGACGGACGTATATAACCTACAACATGTGACATGATACACATAGTAGTCTAGTCCTAATAGGAGAGGGGTACATTCAGGGCATGTGCTTCTCATGGATGGTGCGGCTTTGTCATCCCCATCCTATGCTCGACAATAAGAACTAATGGTGGGGTTCGGTGTTTCTCAAGCTGGTTCCTAATGGGAGATGTTGGATCACTAGTCCCCCCGTGGGTGCCACTTTGGTGCTCAGATGGGATTGATTTGCGCTATGTGGGAAGTGGTGAGATATTGGATCCTACACTATTTTTGGGATACTTGTCAGAGCTAGTTTTTTTATTAGTATTCTCTTATTTAGTCTCTTTAGTTCTATGCTAAACTATCTTATGAGTTGGGTAGACAATTATCGACTACGAATTTCATAGCCAGAAGAGATAACATCATTTTCGCTAGATGTTATCTCTTCTGGTACGTTGGTCATCCAGCTGGTCTTTGTCATCTCGTTTGGCTTGAGGTTGGTGGTTAGGTTGCTGCTAGTGTACTATAACTAATGCTTGTGTTTGTTTTTGCAGTCAGATTTTTAGTTGACGCGGTCCTTATGAAAAATATGCAGTCAGTTTTTAGAATTTTTAGTCATAAATGCAGTTATTTTTTAAAAAATTATAGTCGTCAGAAAAATACTAGCTAATAATAAAACATCTTAATTAATTTTTATGGAAAAGGTAATTTTTAAAAAAGATACTTTTTTTATCATTTTAGTTTATCAGCTAATAATAACTCATATTAATTCATTATTATGGAAAAGGTAATTTTTTAAAACTGAACTCGTACGCTCAGTCATGTTTTCACTTCACGCAGTCAGAATTTTAAAAACCTTTATGTTTTGCCCTTCCCTCAAATTCTTTAATATATCACTTTTACCTTCCACTATCAATCCACCTCACAAACTCTCAAAAATCTTCATCTCTCTAGAATTCTCTCTGACATCGCTCTTGAACTGGAGCGGGAGCTAGGGGTGAGCATTTGGATAATTCGGTTAACCGAAATCCAAATTGTTAAAAAAAATTGGATTTCGGTTATTTCGGTTAAAAACCGAATTATCCAAATTAACACAAAAATTGAATTAACCGTTATCCAAATTATCCAAAATCTGAAATTTATTTGAGTGAAAAACCGAAAATCGAACCGAAATCCAAATTTTAGCTAGTTTGGATTTCAACTAACCGAAATTTAGGGTTTCTGTTTGATTATTTGTCACTAAAGACTAGAATTATAAAAGAAAATATTCTTTTTTAAAAAATTTGGATAATTCGGATAACCGAATTAGACAAAGTCAAAACCGAAATCCAAACCAAATTATAATTTGGATAATTCGGTTAAAAATCCAGAAAAAAATTCGGTTAATTTATCCAAAATATCCAAACTGAATGCTCACCCCTAGCGGGAGCTGGTGCGCAAGTCCAGGTTTCTATCCAGATCTACTAATCAGGTTCTTTTCTGTCATAATTTATAGTTTTGTAGTACAATTATACCCATAATAGGAACAAAAGTAGCAAAAAATTTCCAGTATCAAAACCGGACGCTGACGAAGAAAAGAAGGCACAAACGCATGTGGGCGCTGGCACCCACCCCTCTCTATGAGCGACGACGCCAGGCGGATGCTGGGAGTGCAGACGCTGGCATCTTGGACTAGGCGCAGCCGCGGACCAAGACCAACGGGCGTGGGCGTGGACTACAATGGGTGGGCGCGAGGGCTGGCGAGGACGAGCGGGCGCTGGCGAGGACGAGTGGGCGCTGACGCCGAGTGTAGATGGTGGGTGCTGGCGTGGCAGGTTCTTGTCGGGATGTATTTTCCTGCTATTTTTTTTACTGTTCGACCCGTTTTAGACGTTCTGGAGGTCTATTGACATGTTTTTTTGACCTGTTCTGCATGTTTTATTCTGTTTATTATTGTTTATGGTTGTTCGAATGTAATTGACATTGAACTACATTAATATTTGTTTGACCTGTATTGACAAAGCTTGACCAGTTTTGACTAACTTTAAACTTAGTTTAACTAACGTTGAACCGCTAATAGCAGATGACGAGTAAGAGCAAGGGTAAGTTTTTCGGTGGTTTGTTTGGTGGTAGGGGTAGCTACTCGTCTGAGCGTGATGAGGGCTCATCATAGGCCCCTAGGATCCCTGTTGACCCGGCACTTCAGCGAAGAGGCATACATAGTACGCCAACGCCTCGGCCAGGAAGCATGTAGATGAGGACCGTGTGCGGGAGCTGGACGAGCAGAGGCTCTTGAGGATGGAGGAGCGGGAGCAACAGCGGTGATGAAACCTCGGGTGGATGCCGACTCGGTGGTCGGGGCTGGAACGCTTGTGTGCGTACTGATAGTCCTTCTTGGCCTGCACCCGCACATAGCGGGATGACGGGCACATCATATCGGCAGCCGGACCCTAATGATGAGGACCTGATGAGTCGAGCTCCAAGGGTGAGGGTCGACGTAGGTCCCCTTCAAAGGATGTGGCGCAGATGCCAATGCCAGAGGCTTGGTTGCTTGGCAGGACTCCTGTGCCAGGAGATCCGCAGATTACGAGCTTGATCCCCAACTTCGGTGGTTACGTCATGCTCGACATGTTACCGGGAGTGGTATGTTTTCCCGTTTTGTTACTTATTTGTTTACTTAGTGAGATTAGGAGATGTCATATAGTTGTGGGATTTGGTCAAATATTCAACAGGATAAGGGATGTCTTAGCTTCAAGTATAAGGTGAAGATGTTGGACTTATGGACTCCGTCGACGCTAAGGCACCAGGAGTCACGAGACGCGGTCGAGATAAGTGGACTTGGGTATCTGGCCGAGATAGCGCATGGTAGCTTTGACCTCGCGGTCCTATCTACATTCGTGGAGAGATGGCAGCCAGACACGAACTCCTTCAATAAGCCATTCGAAGAGATGACTATCACTCTCCATGACGTCTACCACATTCTTGAGATCCAGTCACCGGGATGGCGGTTTTGTACCTACCGGAGGTTGCCGGCGCCCACGCAGGTTATGGGTCCCCACCGCTGCATGTTCTTATCCCTCACCTTACACAGCTTTTCGGGGTGAGTTCAAAGGACTTACTAGAGTGTAAGTTTTTGGACAAGAACCAGATACCCAACAGAACCCTCCACGACACTTATGGGGGTGAGTACTATCTCGCCGACCAGGAGACAAAGGCCTATTTATGGTACATGGTGGGTAACACGATCTTGATCGACAAGGGCAACGATCGTGTCATGCCCTATTCCTTCTGGCCCCTCCGCGACCTTACTTGCGTGGACTTATATGCGTGGGGATCGGCCACGCTAGCTTACCTCTACCGCCAGCTCGGGATTGCTTCTCGGGCGAAGACACGTCAGAGGGCTAGTTGCCTGACGTTGTTTCAGGTAAGAACTTTAAAACGAGCTTGGAGTTCTTTATCTATAGTGATGTTCTAGGGGTGTCATTTAATGGTTAGATATGATTATTGCAGAGCTGGATAAACGAGTACTTCCCAATGTTCAAGCCGGAGCAGCTTGTGGATTGGGATGACACCTCCCCCGCTGCGGCCAAGTGGCCTCGTCTGCAGAGGAATGTAACAAACAATGAGAGGCTGCATTACGTCAGGGGGTGGCTGGACACGATGTCCTCCACTGAGGTAAGACTTAATGAGTTGATGCAGTCCTAAAACGTTGTGTTGTGCCGTATTGTTAAACGGAACTTAAAATTTAATTGTTTTCTTTGTTTTTTCCATTTTCAAACAACATAGGTTGAGTGGTTGCCGTTTGGCATCTCGGATACTACAGTATCCGACGGGTGATCACTATGGTACGGCACCCTACAGTACTTAGATGTCGTCGAGCCCTACATGGCCGACTCGTGTCTTAGACAGTTTGGATTCGTGTAGACCGTCCTTCCTGGGCCTATTAGACCCCTCAGCTGCTACCTCCCCCGGCACGGCAAGAACTATGAAGCTACCATCCCTCCCGGGCCTATTGACCCATGCATGCATGCCTTGGGAGGTGGACCGGGAGTACATCCATTGGTTCCAGCCTCGATCCGGATGGTGGCCTTAGTGCGCGGTAGGAGGATCAGCTCCATGTATTTGATTTTTTGTTTGATTAAATTGAGTTAGAGTTGTCAAAAATATTTTGTTAGATTTAATTACTAACTTGCAATTGCTATCATATTGCAGTACTAAGATGAGATGGATCCGTGGGTAGTGAGCCTTGCTCCGGAGAACAACTTGAGCTGGCCTGACGGTGTCACCCCCTAGATGGCTGACGTGTTGGAGGAGTGCTTCGACCTCGCCAGACTTCATGTCAGTAGCACACTAGTAGACAAAATATCTAAAACGGTGGATTATAAGACGGTTCAACATAAAACCGTCAAATAACTCCCTCCGCGCACACGAATGAATTTTAAAGACTGTTAGAGACTAATTGTCGTTTAAAGTGTTTATTTTTTTGCGGTAATATATCTTATAAGACGTGACTGTAAAACCACCTTTTAATTACACATTATAAAAGACGGTAATTAATGAACCGTCATTTTGGCTGCGTTCGGTTTGGTTTTTTTTGTTGTAGTTGTGGTTGTTTTGGTCTGGTTGTTTGGCTCGCTGTTTTGTGGTAGTTTTGTTGGTTGTTTTGTGCTGGTTGTTTTTGAAAACTAGTGTTCGCAGGCGGCAGTTTCGTCTGTCTGTTTGAATAGTAAGTTTTGTGCAGTGCGTTTACCGTTTTCGTTGTTACAAATTAAAAATTTTATATTACATTTCAAAACAATTTTTTTGTTAATAAGTTTAAAATATATGTAGATATTCAATTATAGCCTTTAATAATTATTATTCTTTATTAATATTTTAATGACAATTAATTTATAATATGTATACATATTATTTATAAATAAATTTTTTACATAATTTGTAAAAAAATAAAGAAATAAACCATTTTATTTAGAGCCAATATATTAGATGTTATATATAAAAATATAATTTTTATGGATTATATATTAGTATTTAATATAACATTTCAATGTATTAATACTTAAGATTATTTAAATTTTAAAAAGGAATAAATAATATCATTGAAATGAAAAAGTAATTTTTTAAAATAATAAAATAATTGACTGTAAACGAATATATATATACATATATCACTTATTATTTTATTATTGTATATTGTTTAATTGTTGATAAAATATTTATTTTAAACATATATTTGTAGTTAAAACAATATATCTATTCAATTAATATTATTTAATGAAATTCAAAAACAATTTAGAAAAACATACTAGTTTAAAACTACTGTTCTATATTATTTTCATTAATTTATAATCTAGTATACCAATCTTTATAAAAAAACTAAAAATTAAAAAGGGAAAATAAACTAATTTATAATATATTAATCTATATTTCAATTTTGATTTAATTTTGTGTCAAATTTAATATATAATATCATTTTTAAAATATAATTATAAATATTGAAAATTTAAATTAATTTATTAAAATAAATTTAAATATTAATTAATATTATTAAAATTTCTCACCCTTTTAATTACAGTTTTCTGGCTCCGCCTTTGTTTACGGTATTCATTATTTGCAGCATAAATTGTTGGTTGTTTTTATGCTGATATATTTGTGGTTGTTTTAAAAATTGTTGTTTGTGATGACGGTTTGATATTTTTTGTCAAAAATACCAAAATCAAAAATACCACATTTAGGCCGCGTTCGACAGGGGGATTAATCTCCCTGCAATTATAAAGCTACAAAATGAAGCTTTAAGTTAAAGCTCTTGTGTGAGACAGATGGTGGGTTCCAACTAATTAAATAACAAATCAGTAAAGGACATGTGGCCATATGAGACAGATTAATCTATGAACAAAAGCTCGATATAGAACGCACCCTTAGACCAAGTCCGAGCGTAGCCTTTACTCCGTAGGCGGTTCATAAGGAACCATCTTTTAAAAAGCTTAATAAAAGACGGTTTGGTATTAACCGTAATTTTATCTGAACTTTTAAACGACCGTTGTTCATGAACATCTCTTAAAACCCTTAGTATTACGCCCCGCCACATTCTTTCCTCAGCCATCTTTCCCCGCGCCGTAGCTCTCTCTCGATCACCTTCAACCTCCCTCTCTATGCTCGATCACCGTCGCTCCCTCTCTTTCACCGTCTTCCGCCATAGTTGCCACTGCTTCAGTTGCTGCCCAACTCCACCATCGTCGCTGCCTATCTCCTCATCCAGTCGTTGCCCCTCCGTCGCAACTCCAGTTGCTGCCCAACACCACCGACGCTCCCTCTCTTTCTCTTTTGCTGCGCCTTCTCTGTTGCTCTGCTTGCCATGTCCACCACCGTACGCTAGCCAGTGATTCTCACTGGAACCGGTAATATACTCATGGTAATTTTCATTCTCCTCATCTCTTCATCGATCAGCGCTGAGTTCTTCTGTATAGTGTACACGATCACTGTAATTTTGCAGTGTTAACTGGCGAACAACAATTCTTTACGCTAGCTAGTTTTGCTATCAGTACTGGTGCATATTCACTCACGGTAATTTAATTTGCTATCCTACCTTGCCAATTAGCAATTAGCAAATCAACACAGTCACGGTTTGAATTCAATAATTGTTGTCAATCTTCAGGAGCTTGGGGTTGTGGCTATGTGTATTTTAATTTCTAGAATCAAGGCCTGTGCTTGGGTCTATGTTGTAACCCTAACTGCATGTTATAAAGATCTTGATAGGCTGAGTTTGAAAAAGCCACAGTATGTTGTTGAATATGGTTGATGAATTATTTTTCTCGATGTGCTTAGTTGCTTCCTTTTCTCCTTTTTCATTTCCCCTCAGGGAAAATCTGGAATGATGGAATAGATTAATCCCTTACTTTTTTGCAATGTAGTTTATTATTATTGTTATATAAGAATATTGGATTTATATACTCCTTTCTCCAATACTATATCAAAATTAGACGGCTTAGCTGTCTAACTAACACCAAATACTATATCAAAATTTGACGGTTTAGCTGGTTCTGAGCTTGTCGGAACCAATAATGGATATGTTGGATGTAATTTAAACAGGGTGCTTAAATGAATGTTCTGGGCTGTGGTACACTATACATTTTTACTAGTAGGAGCATAGGAAGGTTAACTGTAACTGGAATACTATGGTTAAATACTTTGAATTCTCTTTTACACTGTTCTTGGATTTGTCATAATTGATCTCTTTGATTCTTTGCTAAAGATTTAGCTGTAATTTTTTTAATCTTAAATACTTCATGTTCAATTGTGGATAGGCCTCCATTTGGGACCTGAAATAATCGATCAACTGCAACTTATCTTCAACCCAGTCATTGGTTCTGTCTATTCTCGATCATCTTCACTGCAATTTTGCAATGCGAACTGGCAAACTAAGGAACAGATTCTCTGCGCTCAAATTTTGCTACATGGTGGATACTCACTCATAATTTGGCTTTCGTTCCGTAATTTTCCCCTTTTTGTTTTCAATATTTGTTGTCAATCTTCACTAACTAGTGCATCGCTTGTAATTACAGTGTTGATTGATTATTTTGTGCTAATCGATCAATTTTTATGTGGAGCAAAAGAGTATTGTTCTGTAATTTTGCATTGCTATCAACCGAAGAAGAACTGGATGCTGTTTGCCTGTGATTAAAGGAACATACATGCTTTGTCCTCTTTTTGGAACTACACTCAAAAGGTATTTTTCAATTCTAATCTACATACTCATGCTAATTATGTAATCATTTGTTTTGGTTTCAATCGTCAGTACTAAACATACATGTGTTGAAATGAAGTAACCAAAGCTCTCAATAAGAAGGTAAGTATTTGGATTTAGCAAGGGATGATTTCATTCATCAGATTACAAGCCTATTTATAGTAAAACAAATGCAACACAAAACTGCCGTAGTCCAATATAATGGCTAACTACTACAATACGTTTACTACAATTTCAACAATGGTGAACTGGACGGTGGGACGATGCCTAACTTGGGTTGGTAAAGTTGGTGTTGATTTTCTTCAACACTCCCTCTCAACACCAGCTTCATCTCTTTTTATTATTCCTAACTGATTATAGAAATTTTTGAGCTTGTTGCCACTCAAGCCTTTTGTGAACAGATCTGCAGCTTGGTTCTCAGTTTTGATGTACTTCAACTGAATCTCTTCTTGCAAAACCTTTTCCCTGAGGAAATGATAGTGCACCTCTACGTGCTTGGTTCTAGCATGGAAGACTGGATTCTCTGCTAACCGTATTGCTGACAAATTGTTACAATATAGCACGATGTTGTACTTGGTCGGTTGATACAAGCCCTTTAATGAAATACCCCGTAATTAAAAATAGTGATTAATTAGGCTAATGAATAATTTAGAAGCTTAAATAATCATGAGGGAATAAATCCCGAAGGAAACGGATTAAAATCACTAACGAACCTTAAAGCGCGTTTTTCGAGATAACCGGGAAAACGTGTCTTTAAGCGGGTCAAATAGACTCGTAACAATTTTGGTCAACTAAATAATCATTAATAAATATTAGTGAAGCTTTAGAACCAATAAAATCAATAAAACGAGAAATTAGTAAAAACTGTCAAAAACGGGGAGTTGTGGGGTAGAAATATAAATAACACAAACTTATGTGTCCAACTTTGTAAATAAAATTTTAAGACCCTCATGGTCTGTGTGTGTGTGTCCGATCCCATACCCCTCTCTCACACTATTAATTCCCTTTTCATTTGCAAAAAGACAAAGAAATTAAAAAGTGAAAAAGCAAACATATACTACCCACACACACACTCTCTCCTTCTCCATTCTATCTTCACTCACGTAATACCCCTCACCCAGCACCCTCTCTTTTCTTCCTTCTTCTTCCTCATCGATCATCCATGGAGAAAAGGAAGCCACACAAAAATACTACTTCTCTCATCTTGTAACCCCCTTTAATCCCTTCCAAAAATTATAAAAAGTATACCATTGGAATCCTCTCATCAAGAGCTACATTTTCATCCTTTCAAAATTCGAAAACCAACATTTTCGTTTTTATGGGTATGTCCCATTTGGAGCTTCAAGACCACCATTAGAAGGCCCTCCTTCTCCTTGTTCTTTTAAGGTAAAAATATTCCTAAAACTCCATCTTTTTCTAGCCTCAAGGGCAAAACGAAAATGAAAACTAAAACCCTTGCTTGCTTCTTTATGCTAGCCGATTTTGGCCTTGTTGGTGGAGTTGAATTTTTTCTTGAGCCACTCCAAGCTTCATTTACACCCTTGCAAGGTAATGAGAATTCTAAACCCTAAAACCTACTTAAAACTTAATATAGCTAGGGTTAGTTGTTAGTGTATTGAAATGTGTATGTATGTGGGTTGTAGAGTAGAGAATTTGTGTTTGCTAAACGGTGAAAAGAGAAGGAAGAAGAAAAAGAGAAAAGAAAATCTAGAGGAGCAACAAGGTAAGAATGCTCTTTTGTGTAGCCTTGTATATGTGTTGTAACAGATTTGTAGAAGTTTGAATTTGGTAATGAAAATGGTATTGAGTAGTAGAGTAATATATAAGAGAATGAAAGTGTTTTTAAACCTTTGAAAACAATTTAAAACTGTCATAAACTATATTGGGATTGTAATGTGAAGTGCAGGAATTTTGTAGTGTTGGATGGGTAGTATTTGTGTGGATGAACTTGGTATATTGTTGTTGTGTATAAACAGGTGGAGTAGGTGTTAAAATGTGATTGAAACAATGAGGTGAGAGTATAAAAGTATAGGGGGGACTATGGCAAAATTTGTCTAGGATTAGAACACTTAGTGAATTAGAAACTAGGTGAATAATGTAGGTTGTAACAGATTTTGATTAAGATAGGTAGAGGGTAAGTTGAGAGAGATAGATAATGTATTCTAAATGCATTAGGGGTGTTAGAAATGTCAATATAAGAGGGAGATGTAGAAGGGGAGTGTAAATGTTAAAATCTGTAGACAAATGCAACTAGAGAAGAACTAGTGTAAGTGTTGAGGGAAACTTGGAAAATTATGTGAGTGAATTAGTATAGAAATGTATAGAGAGTTAATGAATGAATTAAGGTGTATTAGGAGGTTTAATAAGTGTTAAAACATGTGGGATTAAGTGTAGGAACAATGGGGAAGTAATGGGTAAAAGAGGGGACTGAAAACAGAAACAAAAATGAAAGTACTGGGCCGGACCGACCTTGGGACCGGACTTGCAAGGTCGGTCGAGCCCAGATTTACAAAGACGGGAATGCTTCTGGAATGGACCGAACTTGCGACCGGACTTGCAAGTTCGGTCGGACCAGAAAATTCTCCCGTCTGTAACCTACTGGGATCGACCGAACTTGCGACCGGACTTGCAAGTTCGGTCGAGCCAGAAAAATTCCCCGATGAAACCTTCTGGAATGGACCGAACTTGCGACCGGACTTGCAAGTTCGGTCGGCCAGAAAATTTCCGTAATGTGAGCTTCTGGAATGGACCGAACTTGCGACCAGACTTGCAAGTTCAGTCGGGCCGGGAAAATTCGGTAATGTGAGCTACTGGAATGGACCGGACTTGCGACCGGACTTGCAAGTTCGGTCCAGTAAAAAAAAAATTATTTAAATAATAATTATATATATATATATGTACCCACATATATATATATATATATATATACATGTAAAGCTGCCAATCTTAAGTAAGAAAATAAAACCTAAGGTAATGAAAAATAAGTAAGTAATGTGTGGGAGTAAGAAGTATAAGGACATAGTAAGTATGAGTTAAGTTAATGATAGTTATATTAATCATTCAATTGTATATATATAATAGGATTTGATTTGTGACACCGGAAGGACGTTCGGAAACACGTACAACGGTGAACGGTATGGATTCCTCATGCCCCGTATGCTATCTTGGTTACTCTGATTTGTGTGTTGTGTGCTAATTGATCACCAAATAAGATAAATGCACGAATCGGAGTTATCATGTTTACTTGTGAATATGTAGTGTTGTATGTATATTGTCTTTAAATTTAGTTTGTATAATTCATGAAATGTATGGATGAATTTGAATGCTTGTATGAATGTTGCAATATACTGTGACCGATTGTGAATGTGTTTGGGCTTCTAACTTATTCCTAACAAGCTAACCAATCTAACTTAAATTGGTAATTAAATTGGAATGAGTAGAAGTCCGATATAGTTTCGGCCACGCGTGAGGATGCGGAGTCACGAGAGGTTGGCTCCAATTCCTGGCTCTTAAACTGGTCCGCGGCCCAAATCCCTTAAGTGGGTAGCATCCCGGATTGGTGAGTCAAGTAAATCCCGGAGGTGGGACGGCGTAGTCCCCAGGGCCGGAGGTCCCGACGACTTAACTTGAGTATGAGTAAGTAAGTAAGAATGAGTAAGTAAAGTAAATGAAAGTAAGTAAGTGTAAGTAAGAAAAAGTAAGTAATGAGTAAAAGTAAAAGCATTCCGATTAACCCGGATGCATAATTTGGCTAACCTTGTGAAGGTAAGTAAGATGCGTGCTATTGTATTGTTGCCTTGGAATGTGTAATGTATTGAGCATGATTGTATGATGTATGTAAAGCATGTATGTGTGTAATTAATGAACAGCATGTTTAGTGGACGTCAAATAGTCGGCGTGCCCTAGCTAGCACGCGGTATATGCGGAGTCTATACGCAGCGTTTGCTGAGCCCCTTGGGGCACCATTTTTACTACACGCAGGTACTCGCGAAGGATGAAGATGTGAAGACGTAGTTTTATTTCTTTATCTTCTTTTTGGATTGTAAACAATGAATTATGATTGTGTACTGAGTAGTACATGGCTGTAGTTTTTGAATAGCCGGTGTACCATGGGGTACACCTTTTTGGATAGTGGAAGTATTGGATTGGGGTATAGATGAGTAGATTGTAGAAACTCATTCTTTTGGGAAGTTGAATTGGGATGTAAGTATACACTTAAAATGCTCGGTGATCCAGGAATGTAATATTGTTATCTTTTGTAATCAGTAAGTAATGTTTTAGTAGCTCGGTATACTATGTTCATCAGACCGTCACTGTAAGTAGGAATAGCCTTGCTAGCCGTATGGGCGGTTAGCGGCGCTGTATCACCCGCCGTAGTAAGTAGTATTTCCGCTTCGAGTAACTCTGGATTAGTGGGATGATTGGACGGTAAGCATAGGATTAGCGGTTGGGGTGTTACATTTAATAACTGCATTAAACAAGTGCTTTCTTGAGCTGCCATAGCTGCTGCTCGATACTCTGCTTCAGTGGTTGACAATGACATTGTCGGTTGTCTCTTGCTACACCAAGACACTACTCCGGATCCAAGCATAAATACTCTGCTTCGTGTATCTCGTCGAGCTGCTTCCAAATGAGGTTTCTTTGGATTCTGCATATAACGACTTAACACACCGACTGCAAATGAGATATCAGGCCGTGTTAAGGTTAAGTAGATTAAACTACCCACCAGTTGTCGATACATCGTAGCATCCTCCAGGTATTTTCCTTCATTAGCACACATTCTAGCATTTGGCTCTATCGGTGTTGAGATCGGCTTGCAGTTGAGCATTCCAAACTTCTTCAGCAAATCTTTGGACTTGAGTTGATGAAGACATATTTCTCTTTTGGTGCGATCAATCTTGAGACCAAGAAAGTGCTTCAGCTGTCCAAGTTCTTTCATCTGAAACTGAACTGACAGATTTTCTCTAGTTTTAGAAACTTCTTTTTCATCATCACCAGTGATGATCAAATCATCCACATACACTAGCACTACAGCTAGTTTCCCTTCTTTTGCTTTAACAAACAAGCTAGAATCTGCAGATGTCATCGAATACCCATTATGAGTAAGAAATTCAGCAATCTTACCATACCACGCCCTTGGTGCTTGCTTTAGGCCATAAAGTGCCTTTCTAAGTTTGCACACATACTCAGGATGATCTTGACTCTGAAATCCTGTTGGTTGATTCATATAGATTGCTCGATCTAACTCTCCATGCAAGAAGGCGTTCTTCACATCCATTTGCCACAAGTTCTAATTTTTACTGGCTGCTAGTGCTAGTATAACTCTCACTGTAGTAAGCTTTGCAACTGGACTAAATGTCTCATCATAGTCCAGCCCATACTGTTGAGAAAATCCACGAGCTACTAGACGAGCTTTATACCTTTCGATTGACCCATTTGTGTTACGCTTTAGCTTGTACACCCACTTACATGAGATCGGCTTCACCTCTCTTGGTTTGGGTACCAGCTCCCATGTTTGATTGCGCTCTAGTGCAACCACTTCTTCTTCCATTGCTTTGATTCACTCTGGATCTTTGGATGCTTCTTCGAAAGTCTCTGGCTCTTTCACATCTACTTTTTCAGCAATGGCCGCATTTGCATACTTGGGATTTGGCTTCTTGATTCTACTTATCTTCTAGGTGATGTCACTGCTTCAGAATCACCTTCTTCATCTGGTGGTTGGTGAATACCAGTTCGCCAGGGGTTTTGATCTAAGCCTTCTTCAGTACCACCGTCTTCAGGTTCATCTGTCCTTGGTGGATCTTGCAACTCCCCTAGGAAATACTTCACTATCTAAGGACCACCATGATGAAGACTCATCAAATACCACATTTCGAGATGTGTAGCACTTCCTATTTGATGGATCACAACACCTCCATCCTTTTCTCTGGCTGTTGTATCCGACAAAGATACACTGGATGGCCTTCTTTTCCATCTTGCTACGTAAGTGATCAGGTACAAATACATAGCATACACATCCGAACACTCGAAGATGACCAATAGCAGGTTTTATCTTCCATAACTTTTCAAATGGTGATAAAAATTCTAACCTTTGTTGAGGAAGCCTATTGATCACAAAGGCTGCAGTATTCATCGCCTCTGCCCAAAACCTTCCTAGAACATTCTTCGCATGGATCATACTTCGACATATCTCCGCAGGTGCCTGTTCTTTCTTTCTGCTACACCGTTTTGTTGTGGAGTGTTTGGACAAGTAAACTGGTGTCGTATTTTGCAGTCCTTCAGAAAGCTTAAGTACTCCTGTGAGGTGTACTCTCCTCCGTTATCAGTTCGCAGACTACGAATCTGTTTACCAACCTCTGACTCCACTGTCTTCTTGAACTCTTTAAACTTTTCAAAGACTTGGGACTTTTCTTTCATGAAGTAGATCCATACATACCTCGAGAAATCGTCAATGAAGGTCACCATATACTTCATCCCACCGATTGAAGTTTTCTTAACCGGACCGAACATGTCAGAGTGAACCAACTCCAGTGGCTCCTTTGCTTTGTTGCTGGATTCTTTGTACGGTAGTTGGTGTGCTTTTCCATACTGACAACCTGCACATACCGTATTGGTCTTTACCTCGAGCCGAGGAATCCCTTTCAACATCGACCTCTTCATCATCACGTCTAACTTGGAGTAGCTGACATGACCTAACCGCATGTGCCACAAATCTGCTGTCTCGTTTCTTCTTGTCTTGTCTATGTATGCAGCCTCTGCTGACATCACATAGATCGACTCTGCCTTCGGCCCTTTCATGATGGGCTTTTCAACGACCTCAAGGTTTCGATATACCTTCACATCATCTGGTCCGAACAGGACAAAGTGACCTGCCGATGTTAACTGTGATACTAAAAGGAGATTTTTCTTCATGCCAGGAACATGATAGACATTTTGAAGTATCATCTCAGCATCACCGGATTGAGGGGAGACTACAGTATTCCCGATGTGAGTTATCTGTAATTTTGAGTTGTTGGCTGTCACCACAACTCGACTTCCCTTGTAGTTTATCAGGCTCTCTAACTTCTCTTTGTTACCTGTCATATGATTCGAGCAACCGGAGTCAACAATCCAATCATTGTCATAGTCGATTTGATTTGGTGTTGTTGCCAAGAGAGCTAGTTCTTCTTCATCTACTGCAAAGTGGGCCTCCATATCCCATTCATCTTCACTTTTCGAAGTAGCGGTGTTGCTCTCCACACCCTTCTTCTTGGCCCAGCAATCTTTCGCCATGTGACCTACCTTGTCACAATTATAACACTTCCCTTCAAACTTTTGATTATTGCCACGCTTCTTCCAACGACTGTTCCATGCGCCTTGATGACTTTTCCCTTTGTCACCATTTCTCTTGGATCCAACATCATACTGCTTTGAATTCCACTTTCCTTTCTTGGCATAGAGTGCCTTTTCTTCTTTCTTCATCGAGGCTCCTCCAATTTGCTTGGCCAATGCTTCTTGACCGACGAGCAAATTTTCGAATTCCACAAGCGATGGTTGATTTTACCATCCTTGTATAGCAGCAATAAAGCTTCTGAATTCCGGTTTCAACCCATGGATAATTATTCGTTTCATCCTGGTATCACCGATTCGAGCTTCCGAATCCAACTCAGAAATTTCTCGACACATCGACTTTACTTTATGAAAGTATTGCGCAACCGTCATGTCACGTTGTGCAATTGATAATAGCTCACTCTCTAAGAGTTGCAGCTTCGTGTCATTCTTTTTCGAGAATAACTTCACGAACATATCCCAAGCGTCTTTGGGAGTCTTCGCATCTCGAATGTGCTCGAGATCTTTTTTTTCAACAGTCGTCTTGAGAGTGAACATGGCTTTGCTTGCTTTAATCTTGCACTTCCGCAGCGCGTCTTCTCCTGTTGGCGGTTTTACTTCAGTGCCGTTGACTACCTCCCATAAATCTTGTACTTGCATATATGACATTATACAAGTAGACCAAGAATTATAATTATTGTTGCTAAGCTTTTTCACTCCACTGGTAATTGAAAATCAATCATATTTTAATAATTGCTAAAATATTTTTTCACACCTTTTTTTTATTTATTTTTCACCGTACTTCACCTTTGTTCCCTTTAAAACAAAACAGCACCTATTTTTTTTTTCTTTTCCTTTCACGTGACTCACAACCAAGCAAATACAAAGCAGCCCACCTTTTTCTTTTGTTTTTTTTTTTACTTTTTTTCCGCCACTCACGGATGATTGCTATTGGGAATAAGTGAAGGTGTGCACGCTGCCTCTATCCCTTTTTTTCTTTTTTTTTTCTTTTTCCACAACTTGCAGCAACACGCGGCACTTGCAGCTCTCTCTCCTTTCACAGCAGCGAGCACATTTTTCTAAATTTCTACGTTTCTCTCCCTTTGTTTTTGTTTTCGCTTCACGACTGCTCTCCCCTGTACTCTCTTCTTCCTCCAGCAGTTCTCTTCTTGAACGAAACACCAAAGCGAGTTGCTGGATATTGAGACGAATAAAGAGCGACGTTGTTGTGAATTTTCTAGTGGAGGAGTTTGTTGCGATGGCAAGTATTCTGAAACGCACAAATCAATTTTATGATTTTAAGTGTACTGACGAAGATGCTGGTAGAAAATGGCTTTGATACCAGATTGTTGAAATGAAGTAACCAAAGCTCTCAATATGAAGGTAAGTGTTTGGATTTAGTAAGGGATGATTTCATTCATCAGATTACAAGCCTATTTATAGCAAAACAAATGCAACACAAAACTACCGTAGTCCAATATAATGGCTAACTACTACAACACGTTTACTACAATTTCAACAATGGTGAACTGGACGGTGGGACGGTGCCTAACTTGGTTGGTGAAGTTGGTGTTGATTTTCTTCATTACCGTGAGTCAAATATACCGTGAGGAAGTGATGGTTTGTGTTATGAGCAGTATATGTCTTTATTCTTAAGAGTGTTGGCTGAATTTTTTGAAAACCAACTATGTGTTTTTGGATCCAGTAGAGTACTCGCTGTTGCATCTAAATGATTGGAACCACGTTTCGTGATTTTGCACCCAATTTCATTAATCTATTTATGCTTGGTTAATCAACACTTTTAGTCAATAATCTATTGTTTTTTTTTGTTGTTGTTTCAAGTTTCTGTTGGCTGCTTGCATTTTTGTGCTATATCGCTCATGGGTTTCTACGAAGTTAGAAACTGTTTAGGTATATCCACATTAAGCTTACTCGCTGTTCCATTTGATTCCGATGCCTGGTGTGGTTTTCTGAATCCCATATACATATATCGCAAAATCTTGGCTACAGCCTCTTGTAGCCATCTCTGGCTACATACGAGGCGCGTCATTAGCTGTTTTTTTTTTTTTTTTGAGATTGTTGAGCGCCGGTGCAATATTTTTCTTTTTAATTTTTTTTTCTTTTTTTATTATAAAATTTTAAATAGTTGTAACTTCTAATATATAAGTCTAAAATGTAAAAAAATTATATCATTGTTCATCTAAATTCAAGCTCTTCAAAACAAGACTAGTCATGGATATGTTTTGACAACTTTTTAAAAAATTATTTTTACATGTATACGAATATTTTAACGTGGTGATGTATGTACATATTTTAATGTGAAAATGTACATGTTTTAATGTGAGAATGTACATGTTTTTCAATGAATATCTGTACATGTTGTATGGTCATATGTACATGTTTTCTCTCTTATATGTACATATTTTAATCTAAGGATGTACATATTTAATGATTCGTACAGATATATGTGACTATCTGTATATTTTTAATGCGAGGATTTACGTGTTTTTCATGTGGATGTACATGTTTTAATGAACATTTGTACATGTTTGTATGACCATCTGTACAAGTTTTCTTTACGTTCTGTGTACTATATATGTAAAAATAATTTTTTTAAGTTGTCAAATATATCCATGACTGGTCTTGTTTTGAAGAGCTTGAATTTAGATGAACAATGATATGATTTTTTTCATTTTGGAATTATATATTAAAAGTTATAATAATTACAAGTTTTTGTGATATAAAAAAACAAAAAGCAAAACAAAAAAGTAAATACTGGCGTTGGCGTGGGCATGGATGGTGGGCATGGGCATGGATGTAGCTAGATAGGTACAGTTGGCTTTAGCCAAGAACGACTGTACATATATAGAAAGACAAGATAGGTAGCTAGCTAGCTTACTTGATGGTGAGAAGAAATACACCACATATAACAAATGCTACAACACAAGGAATTAGATAGAGAAATCAGATAGTTAAATGGATGGACTACCTGCACACATGATTGATTAGAATCTGCAAGATGGACTAGGAAATGACATTTTGAGCATGTCTTGCCTACAACCAATTGTAGCCAGACATGGCTACATCCAACACCCTGCAGCGCGCGCGACTTCATTTTTCTTTTTTTTTTCTTTTTTATCCCACGCCCTTTTGTTTTTTTTTATTTTTTTCAAAATCTTTAAATTTTTGTAACTTTTAATATATAAGTCCAAAATGAAAAAAAAATTATATCATTGTTCTTTTAAATTCAAGCTCTTCAAAACAAGATCATCATGGATATATTTTGACAACTTAAAAAAAAATTATTTTTCATGTATAGTGCACAGAACGTAAAAGAAAACTTGTACAGATGGTCATATAAACATATACAAATGTTCACTAAAACATGTACATTCTCACGTAAAAACATGTATCCTATTAAAAACATATAGATAGTCATATAACCTGTACGAATAATTAAATATGTACATCCTTAAATTAAAACCTGTACATATAAGGAAGAACACTTGTACAGACGGTCATACAAACATGTACAGATGTTAATTAAAACATATACATTCTCATAATTGAACATGTACATTCTCACATTTGAACATGTACATCGTCACATTAAAACATGTACATTCTCACATTAAAATATGTACATTCCCACATTAAAGTATATAACGGTTTCCAAATAGATTACCCTACCCCCAAAACACCCCAAAACCCACCCTAGGATAGCTAAAAAACGTCGAAGACATTATTAGGGTTTGTAGTGGCGGGTTTAGGGTTAGACCCTAAACCCGCTACCACAAACCCTAAAAACCTGTCGAGTTAGTTGCTACAATATAAAGTACGAACAAATTCCAAATAGATTACCCTACCCCCCAAAACACCCCAAAACCCACCCTAGGATAGCTAAAAAACATCGAAGGTATTTTTAGGGTTTGCAGTGGACCCTAAACCCGCTACCAAACCCTAAAACCTGTCGAGTTATTGCGATGAAGTACAAGTTTTTACGTGTGGATGTACATGTTTTATGAATATTTGTACAGGTTTGTATGACCATCTGTACAAGTTTTTTTTACGTTTTGTGCACTATACATGTAAAAATTATTTTTTTTAAGTTGTCAAAACATATCCATGATTGGTCTTGTTTTGAAGAGCTCGAATTTAGATGAACAATGATATAATTTTTTTCATTTTGGACTTATATATTAAAAGTTACAATAGTTAAAGTTTTTATAATAAAAAAATAAAAATAATAAAAATCTGTTTCAAAAATGAAAAATGCAAAAAAAAAACAAAAAAACAAAACGATACTTACCTCTCCCCCAGCTATCTCTCATCTCTTTTATTTTTATTGCTATAATTTGACTTCAATGCCCTTGAATGTAGCTATCTTGGCTACACTTAGTTGTAGGCAAAATTTTACCTTTCTATATGCGCAATTTCTTACCTACATGTCACTGTAGCTAGGCTGGCTACATACTGGAGTAGGTAGCGCGTGTGAAATTTGTTTTTTTTTTTCTTTCCTTCATTTCACACGTTGTAGGTTCGTAAATTTTGTTTTGCTTTTCCTATTTTCTTTTTTTTTTATTTTTTTCTTTCTTTATCATTAAAATTTTAAATTGTTATAGCTTTTAATATATAAATCCAAAATGAAAATAAATTATATCATTGTTCATCTAAATTCAAGCTCTTCAAAACAAGACCAGTCATAAATATGTTTTGATAACTTAAAAAAAACATTATTTTTACATGTATATGATGATACACTAAAATGATAATATGATTCATTAATGTGAGAATGTACATATTTTAATGTGAGGATGTACATGTTTTAATGTGACGATGTACATGTTTTAATGTGACAATGTACATGTTTTAATGTGAGAATGTACATATTCAATTATGAGAATGTATATGTTTTCATGAACATCTGTACATGTTTGTATGAACGTTTGTACAAGTGTTCTTCCTTATATGTACATGTTTTAATCTAAGGTTGTACATATTTAATGTTTCATACAAATTTATATGACTATCTATATATTTTTAATGCGAGGATGTACATGTTTTATGTGAGGATGTACATGTTTTAGTGAACATTTATACAGGTTTGTATGACCATCTGTACAAGTTTTCTTTTACGTTCTATGCTCCATACATGTAAAAATAATTTTTTAAATGTTGTCAAAATATATCCATAACTGGTCTTGTTTTGAAGAGCTTGAATTTAGATGAATAATGATATAATTTTTTTTCATTTTGGACTTATATATTAAAAGTTATAACAATTTAAAAATTTTATGATAAAAAGAAAAAAAAAAAAATAAAAGGACGCCGGACCAAGGGTTGCCAAAAAAAAAAAAAAACCAATCGCGCACAGCAGTAATTGGCTACACTCGGTTGTGGCCAAGACACGGCCATATAGAAAATTTAAGTTCCCTAAATTACACTCATATTTTCTTTGTAGCCTAAGTTGATTTCACTTGTTACTGTAAGGACAACTTGGATATTTCAATATCGGGAAGATTGACCAATTTCAACCCGAGGATTTTGCACTATCTTGGCTCAAACGAATACTTTTTTCTCCTCAAAAAATGGAAATTTTGTAACTGTTACAGCTTTGATAAGCATCCTATTTCACTGCCTTTGAATACTCATTAGATTTTCAGGAAACAATTGGAATTTTAAGGTTACATCCATATTTTTTCCACTTTACCTATAGTGTCATGATATCCATTTGCCTCTTATTCTTATTGCTATACTAAAGTTCTATTTCAGCAATCTTCAAACCTTGGTTATGAATTAATATTAAGCTAAGAATATGGTAGAATCACATATCTTATTCATTGCTGATTCGCTGCTGCTTACAAACAAATCTGATGACCATCCGTTTTACCTTTAGCATGAACCCCAACATAGCTTACCACAAAACTGCTTAGTTCCTGAACTTTTGTAGAGCTTGATTTTAACCTGAATGTTGCTTAGTTTCAGAACTAATGCTGTTAAAACCTGAGAAACTATTATTTTCAGCAGTACATAGCCACAATCTTATGCTTACTTGCTCCTAATTTATGCTGTTGTGAATTTCTACTATTTTTAAAAGTACATTACTATCGTCATTTATTGAAGAACTGCTACCGGAGAACTGCTGCTGGAAAACTGTTGCTGTTTTTCACTTCTGAACATTTGAGCATTGTACTCCTGCATTTCTAAGGCATGTTACAACAATTTTTACCTTCTTAAAACGCACTACTTCGCCTCTGTTTTTGCTGCTATACTGAAATTATTTTCAGCAACTGAAATGGTTCTTGTTGAAAGAAAAGGAAAAAAGATACTAAAGGAAAAGAAAAACGAATTGCATTCCCTGTCTAGAAAGTTTTTTCTGCTGAATCTTAGCAAGGCTGATAAGGCAGTTTTTACCTTCTAAATATACAATTGTAGTGACGATTTTTATAGTGTTTTTCCTCTTTTCTTAAATAGAGTTAAATTGATTGGATTCCTCACGTTTGTTCATCACCAAACTATTATCATCTGCATTGAATAAGGTATATTTAATTTTTTTCCTTATGTAATATATGCTTATGCAACATAGTTAATTACCCGTCCAGGATATACCTAATAGGGGTATATCTTGGACAGTCCTTGTTGAAACTATCCATGATAGGATGAATACGGGCTGATTAATTTGATAAAACACTGATCAAACTGCTGCATCTCGTTCACCCCTCTGTAGTGATAAATCACTAACTGTTGCATCTCGTACACCATATTGAATACACTCGAACTATATAGGCTTATACTCTAGCTTTATTAGGGCATAGCTTGCAAAATAACATTTTCTCTTCCCACCTTCAGTTTCTAGCATTCAAAGAGTAGATTTAGAATTGGAATTAGCTTACAAATATAACATAATTATTTGTTCTCATGAAAACTAATTCTAACACTACAACAATGTTTGTATTGGTGACTCTTTTTTTTTGTAAATAAAGACATTTAAAAATGTCACTAATATTAATTGTGACGATGGGTGCAAGTGTCTAGAATTACAGTGTCAGAAAAAAAAATATGACACTTAGAAGTGTCACAAAATATCAAGACACTTATAATTGTCATTATTTAGGTGGCATTTTCAAGTGTCACGCTTCAACATATTTTGAAAGCAAAATAATCCTTACATATATATATAACCGTCACACATAAATGCTTTTTAGTTTTAATAAACATGAATTAACTTGATGAATAATAAAATAAATTTTTAAATTTTTAGAAGTTATTAATCATTAATAGTTATTTTGGTTTTTCTTCACGTAAATAGAACATCACTTAATATTAATTTTGGTTTTTTTCACTTAAATACTACATAACTTAATAGTAATTTTGGTTTTTTTTGACGTAAATAGAACATAACTAAAATGAAGAATAACTAATAAAAAATGTATGCACACTAGTATTCACATTGTATTAAAATGGTATAGTTAGTATGACAATACATTGTAGCAATCAATCTTAAAAATAAATACAAACCTATTTTCTATGGAAAGTGTAGAGTAGCTATAATATGAAGAAGCTACCTACAGTTTCTTGCCTGCATTAAATGATAGGTGTAGAAACTAGCTAACTATAGTAATTCAAATTAAAAAGTAGGGAGTGACAAATGTTATTTATCTACACAACCTCAAAAACCTAGGTAACCATAACAAAAGACATTTACAGACAAGACTGAGAAAATGCTCTCTTTTAATTCTTGTCTCAAGCATCCAAACTTCCATCCAGTGATGAAAAGTTGTTCTGACATTCATCGCTTCCATTCGAATCATATGGATCCTAAATATTGAGAAGAATGAACAAGTTAGAGAAAAGAACATTCAAACTAATATAAGAATAGAAGACAAATTGAGTGTCATCAATTATCAAAAGAGTTTAACCCTACTGACAAGCTTTTAGTTTTAATGAAAGATCCCACCCATATTAAACAATATAAGAGCAACTCTTCTTTTTTCACCGAATCATTAAAGATCATTGAAATGGGGTTGAAGAAGTACTTATGGTGTAGATGAACTACCAGCCACTGTTGCTTTGTAGCACATTGAATCGAACCAACATGTTATAAAATTGCTGAGAAGCTAATGTTGAACTCCTTGGCTATCGGCTGCAGAAATCAAATCCCAACTTGCAAAATTGGGATAGTTACAACGGTGAAAAAGTCCATATATATATACGAAGGATTCAGAGGGGATATGGATAGATCATAACAAATGGACTGCAATAAAATAAAGGCACACCTTCAATCAATGCTTGGTGTTTGAAATACCCCAAACTTAAATAGTGATTAAGATTATTCTAATCCTTATTTAAGAGCCTAATAATGCTTAAGTAATATTGGTAAGGAAAAATAAATCCAAAAAAAATAATAAACGCTTAAAAAGCGAAAAACGCTAAATCAGCATTAGACAACTGTAGGAGGTATGAGACCTCGGTTAGCGTATTATATGAATCCTAAAGGTGTAATAAGACCTACATAATATATGGGAATAACTCCTGAAGAAAAACGGATTCAAATAATGTATTAAAACGCTAATAGAGCTTTAGGACACGTTTTTCGAGGAAACCCGAAAACGTGACTTTAAGTGGTCAAATGGACCCGTAAAAATTATGAAGCATTAAATAATAATTATTAAGCATTTATGGGAGCTTAATAACCAATAAAAATAAAGAAACGAGAAAATTCCGGAAAAAGGGCCCGGTTAGTGAATAGTACCTAAACCGGGTAAAATAACGAGTTTCTGTAAAAGATGAAAAACGCTCCAGCTAGTATAACAGTGGGGCCGATTTTTACTGTTGTAGACAGCCCTCTCTCTCTCTACACACACACACACAAGTAACAAATAAGTAATAAAGTAACAAAAAGTAAAAAGTAGTCCCCTCTCTCTTCTTATTTCCTTAATTCCCTCATCTCTCTCTCCAATTCCTTTCCCTCTCTCACGGTGGAGTCCCCCTCTCTGCAGAACCCTCTTCTTCTTCTCCCCCTTGCAGCCGATTTTGAGAGCTCAAGAATGCTCCCATGGCAACTCACCTTCTACCTCATGCTCTAGCTCCATTTGAGCTCCAAATGTAAAATAAAATACATATTTGAACTCCCCTCTTCAAGCTCTACATTCCTATCTTTTCAAGATCCGAAAATGAGCAACTTCATCTCCATGGGTTTTCCCCATTTGAAGAGAAAAGCACACCATTGTGGAGCTTGGAGTCTCCTCTTTCCAACAAGGTAAAAATCTCCATGAAAAGTGCAAGTTTTCTTCACCTTCCTTGGTTAGCCGATTTTTGCCTATTGTAATGCTTCGTTTTCTCTCTCTCTTTTGAGCACCAATCTCACCTTGCAATGGTGGTAGATTCTCCTTCTTGAACCAAGGGCTAAAACCCCTCCTAACACACCCCAAAGGTAAACCCTAGAAACTTGCTTTAAGCATTTCAATGAACTAGCATTAATTTAAGGGTTAGTATTTTAATTACACTTGTTTATGTGTGCTTTGGGTGATGGGAATGGAGTTTGGCAACTCCATTCCCCATGTGACCGAATTGTACAAGGAAGAGAGGAGAAGAGGTGGAAAAGGAAAGAGGAAATAAGAGCTTAAGGTAAGAGCTCTTTCTTGAAGGCTAAATTTAATGCATTAGAGTAATGGGAATGGGTAAACCAATTTAAAGAACCCACACCTTGTATTAGTATTGTAGTTGTGGAAGTTTAAGTATTGTGAATAAGTATGTGGATTGTAGGCCTTAGAGCCAAATGAATTGTGTATATGTATTGGTATTGTAATTGAGGAAATATTGGTGTATTGAGATTGGTATGTGTGCTGGTAGGACCCTTGTATGGGTGTGGCTAGAGTAGGAATGAATTTGATGAAGGAGTATGTTTGTGGAGAAGTTAGAATTGTAGGTAAACTATGGCGAAATTTTGGTAGGAATTGAGCATTAAACAATGACTTGGTGAATGGGAGAACCAAGGTATGTATTGGGGTTAGTAGAGGTGTTTAATGACCATGGATTGGTAATTAGAGAATGAGGATGAAACATGTAAAAATCTGTAGCAAAAGGTATTGGATTTCATTGGAGGAATTAGGAAGAATGAGAGTACAAGACTTAAAATGAATGTTGGACTTGGGTATAGATGTTGTAATTGCTTGGAATTGTATTTGGGATGCTAGTAATGGTATTGGTGGTAGAAGCATTGGATGTGAGAATTGAGTTTTAAAATCTGTAGCATAAGTGTAACAAAAACTGTTACAAGTGTTGGAAAAGAAATGAAGGAATTGTGTAAGTTGTTTGATGGATTTAGTAATGGATTTGGTGGATGAACTAAGGTGATTTAGAGGGCTTAATTAGTGCTAAATCATGTGGGGAAATATTGGTAAAGATTGGGGAAGCAATGGGTAAAGAAACCAACAGAAAACAGATTTTTAAACTGAAGTACTGGGCCGGACCGGACTTGCGACCGGACTTGCAAGTTCGGTCGAGCCCAGAATCACAAAGACGAGAGCCTTCTGGAATAGACCGAACTTGCGACCGGACATGCAAGTTGGTCGGACCAGAAAATTCCCCGTCTGAAACCTTCTGGAATAGACCGAACTTGCGACCGGACATGCAAGTTCGGTCGGACCAGAAAATTCCCTGTCTGAAACCTTCTGGAATAGACCGAACTTGCGACCGGACATGCAAGTTCGTCGGACCAGAAAATTCCCCGACAGAAACCTTCTGGAATGGACCGGACTTGCGACCGGACATGCAAGTTCCGTCGGACCAGAAGATTTTCCTGTAATGTGAGCTGCTGGAATCGACCGGACTTGCGACCGGACTTGCAAGTTCGGTCGAGTAAAAAAAAATATTTTTATTATTGATTATGTAATCATATGTATATATATATATATATATATATATATATATATATATATGCCTATATGCATATAAGCATATATATGTAGTAGCACACCATGAATGAAGTAGTAATGGTAAGAAAGTAAGTAAATGAGTAAGGCAACAAATTTAAGAAGTAGTAAAGAAAAGAATGGTTTTATAATCAAGTAAGAAAGTAATGAAGTAGTAAGTATACGTTGAAAGTATCAATGAAGGAGTAAGATAGATCGATAATAGACCATTGATCATACTACTCCATGTATGTATAGGAATCAAATAGTTGATCTCCAAAGGAACCGGTAGTGCAAATACGACGGTGAACGGTATGATTTCTTCATGCCCTGTATCCTAACTTGGTTACCCCGATTTGTGTGCTTATGTGATCACCAATAAGATAAATACACGAATCGGACTTATATTGCACTTAACTGTGTTTGAACTATTTTGTTCTTGTTGTATTCTCTTGAACATTTAGTTTGTATAATTCATGAAATATATGGATGAGAATGAAGTGTATGTATATGAGGATGTGTACATGTGTAGAGTATTAACCCTTGGTATGGGTGTAATGACTTCTGCTAATTCCTAACTACCTAACTTAAGTATTGAGTAAAATGGAATGAGTAGAAGTCCGATATAGTTTCGGCCACGCGTGAGGATAAGGAAACACAAGAGGTTGGATCCGAATCCTGGCTGTAATCTTTTCCATGGACCAATCCCCTTGAATGGGTAGCATCCTGGATTAGTGGGCCACCCTAAAGCCCGGTGGTGGGATGTAGTAATCCCTTGCCCGGAGGTCATACCGACTTAACCTGAGTAAAGTAAGTAAGAAGTAAGTATTGTATGTGTATCGGTCTTGACTGTTGTAAGTCATTGACCTTGAGTAAATGAGTATTGGACACCCGATTAACCCGGGTGTGTAAAGAAGCTAACAAGCCTTCTGTGTGAATTGGAGAAGTGTATCTCCGTATTGCGTATTGAGTATGTAATGAGTATGTATTGTGTATGTGTATTCTGGAAGATGGTAAGTAAGTATTGGTTGACTTGTATTGTCTTCCAAGCATGTATTGTACTGTGCGTATGTATGTATACCTTGGGTAGTATTGTAGTATCGTGAATGAAAGCATGTATGTATGTATGTATTGCAAAATGAATTGCATGTATTCGACCAAATGGTCGGCGTACCCTCGCTAGTACGCGGGGTATGCGGTTATCATATTCAGCGTAAGCTGACCCCCTAGGGGGAACATTTTTAGTGTGCAGGTACCCGAAGCAGACCTGGTCACAGAAGAGACCGGTGGACATGCCTAGATTACTAGAAATGAAAGGTAGATTGTAGTAAATGGTATAAGGCTTGTAGCCTTGCATGTAGAAATGTACCAAGGGGTACACTATCACGTAAGTTGCAAGTATGTAGTTGTGAGGAATGGGTAGTGATTAGACTTGTAAGAGTATGTATGAACTTGGAGGAAGTATCGTGTTTGTGATTGGAACTTAGTAAACTCGGTATGTGTAGTGTATTATCTTGTACTGAATTATGGAGTATTGTATTGAATGGAGTATTATATTGAATGGAGTATTGTATCGAATGGAGTATTGCAGTACTCAGTAAGTAATGGGAGTATGTATTGTATTTGAGTAGTACTCGGATATTCCGGTCCATCAGACCGATGCTGTATGTATTAGTAGCCTTGTTAGTCACATGGGTGGCTAACGGCATTGTATCACCCGCCGTTGAGTAAGAATGTATCCGCTGCGTGAGTACGAATGTATAAGGAGATTGGACGGTAATGTATTAGCGGTATTAGGGTAGGGGTGTTACAAAAAGTGGTATCAGAGCGAAGTATCGCTCTGATGACTGGAGATACCGAGTCTAGGAAGTACCGAGTTAGGATTTAGAAGCTTAGGGCTAAGGGCTGAGTGATAGCATTAGAGATATGCTAGTTAGGAACTCCCGGTGTGTACCGGATACCTACAATACTAGACCCGCCCTCCGCAAACCCACTGTATAACTTGGGAGAGAACACCAGAGAAAAGGAAAGTCCTCTCATACTCGGGAAAACCCGATCTGGCAGTTACGAAATCACAGTACGGTAACATGAACCGACATGTAGTAGATTCCAAGAACTGGAAGTCCCGGAGATGGATCCCGGTTGAACGATAATGCCCGCACTTAATAGCGGTAAAATGAGAACTCCGACCATAAGGAGACTACAACATGCAACAACATGGGGCGACATGCTTAGCAGTCGTAGAACCTGGCTAACCAACCAGCAGCTGGAAAAGAAGCATTAAGCGCGACGGAGTGGAAAAAGGAACTGTAACAAAACTCGAGACACAAGTCTACGGGACAGTAATAGTAAAGTAACACCAACAACGGTGTACTAGCTGACTAAGGACATAGTCAGGAGCGGTTAACTCCAAAACTACGACGCCAAAAGGTTACAATACCTGGCCGACATAGCTTACACAGCTACAAGAACATCCACGGGATATAATCCGATAGGACTACAAGAGTAGTGCCTAAATAAGCTAAGGCTCAGTAACCACAACAAATATGTGGGAACGAGCAACAAAGGAAAGCATAAAGCGAATGAATGGGAATCTCCAAGGATTGGAGAAGTACCCAGATCTACGACAGCCGTGTCGAGATCATTGAGAAGTCACTCAGAAGAGTTGACAGAGCTACCGAAACAGCGAGGAAGCAGTACCGTGATCGGTATAGGATCACCTAAAAATCACCAGTACCACGCACTTGCCACGACAAGTGCAGTAAGGACAGAAGTATGTAAAGGAATCCTAACACACCACAGGTACATAGCTATGTACCGCGACTACGATGAGGCAACTACAGGATCACAAATCCTGAAACTGAAGGAATGGAACCTTGGAAAGGCCTAACGGCCCGACCACTGTATTTAGAACATACCGGTCAGCGAGAAGCTAGACTTGGTCAAGACCTCAAACATGGCTATGCCATGAAAGACTTCTTTTAACACCGAACCATAATTTTAAAACCCAAAATTTTTCTTTCAAAACCACAACCTTTCTTTAAACCTTGGATTTTAAAACCAAACCAACAGAATTACGGTGAGTATCATAGAATGATACAAGAGGAGTTGACAACAGAATACTTCACCTAGGCGTGTGACGAGCACTACGAGTGTACCCTATTACGGGATGTGGGACGACCGCACTCCGAAGGAGCTTGCGGGCCTGACATATAGTCGGGTAAGTGGTAACGTATCATAAGGTACCCCACGTATGTATACATGTAGTGTACGGAACACGGGAAGTAGTCGACTCCGTTCTACGGACCATGAGTAAGTTCAAACCAGAACAGCTGGACACCTCAGACAATCAAGGAGAAGGAACTCAGCTATGTAATAAGTATAAAGGAACTCAGAGAACCCATCTGAAGATAAGGAATGAAGAATGAGGACTAGGAAGCGCAAAGAACGCAGACTAATAAGTATAGACATTGGATATGTCTCAAAGACTTCAACAAAATACATGACAGCTGGAAGGTATAGCCAGCCTAAACATAGTAAGGCAATCGCCAAACGTGAACACCACGAGGCTCAACAAACGGGACAGGGTTCCCAAGAGCGATCACAAGATTACCACTGAATATAATCCATTATCGAAGAGGATATTTAACCTAGACTCAAGCACTAGGAGCAAGTATAAACGGTCTACCCAACGACGGGAGACGTTATAACCCTAAAGGGATAACTGAAACACAGTACCACAAGACGGTATAGTGGACACAACGTATCGGGAACATTAGCCGGATGTAACGGCGTAACCAACAACACCTAGGAGCAATCCTTGAAGGGTGTCTGAGTTAACAACAGTTGAGCAAAGCGTCATGATAAGAGCACGGTAGCTAGAACGAACACTCGGTTAGGACACCGAAGGGATTTCACTTAACAGGAAATACCCTAAACTACAAGAAGGCACTAATTAGCACCAGCTTGCCAAAAGGGCCTCCTATGAACGGAAGCGTGATGTCACGACTTACCACGGAGCCCAGCAATGCCTCTAACCTAAGGGGTATAAATGAAGCGGAAACATGCGTAAGCAGCTTGCCAAGAGCATAGCTTGCAGCAATAAGGCTTAAAAGCCATCAACCAACTATATCATGTAAACCTTAACGGTTGCATAACCCACACCATTCAATAACAAGACTTACAGGAGATATTGTCTCATACGACAAGAAATCAACAACTGGACCATCAATTCAAGCCCAACATCCTGAGCGGCTTGGAGTAGTGGCCAACTCAGTGTCACTGTCACTAGAGCATCAGTCTATTATACAGTTGACGGAATTCTTAATTGCCCTTCATGCCTTCTGTAGCAATGGTAGCACAGAGGCACAGGAATGGTAATAACGCCAACAATGGCCTAGTCCACGCTTGGACACTACGAGAAACTTCAGGAAAGATACCTCTCATTAACAGAAAACCACCCATGCGGTGACGATGGGAACCCTTAGAAAGAGGCTTCCGTCTACCATAACAATAAAACTTGTGCATATAGATATTGCCAGAGAGACAACGAATAAGGAAATGAGATTTCCAAACCACTACGCCTACGAGAGGCTGTGGACTGTAGAAGCACATCGCTTAAGAGCATCGAAGCTCGAAGGAGTAAGCATACTCCTTATGCACCAATCATGTGGTGAACCATTGTATAAATACTTACATGGTAAACCTTGTCATGAGACCTATGAGTGGAAACACACCCCTCAACGAGAACTTTCACCTACCAGTGATAGAATACTCTTTAATTAGAGAACGGGACCAGAAAACCCTTGAAGTTTCTTGGGATGTCCCGGTAGTGTACATACAAAAGAAAATTACACAGCTAGAGCCTATAATCAATGCTCAGCACTGGAAACAATAATGGTCTAAACAATCAATATGAGTGCACATTGCTCACCATGAATGACTAACGCTCAAGAGAGCTTATAACCCGATGAAGTACCTCGTCTTTGGTTAACCAAGATATTTGGTAAATTATATCATAAATGATGGTGGAATGTGAGGTAAGCTAACCTACACATAAAACGTAAGTCGAATAAGACATCTCCACACTGGGAAGATGATAAGATTGTCGTATGCTACGATGACCATCATATACGTGAACTAGGAACCTCCTAGTGTATTCACACCATAAGGGAACGGTGCCAATGACAATGGCAATGAGTAAAGACAAACTACCACAATAACGGAATTAGTAGAATGATGTTGTATAATGAGTGAGAATACGGTGCGCAACAAGCGACCGCTATGTGGAAGTAGTTAAGCAATGACACGGAGTATAAGTATAAGCAGACAGGCAGAAATATTTACTCCTATGCGATCACATAAGTGATTTACTGTCAAGCGTTTACGCCTCTGCACTCTATATGACTGAGTGTTTTGGTATTGCACTAGCACAGCTAATGATCTAATGAGATAGCTAGGAATATAGAAAATGTAAACCGTAGTAAACGCTTCTTGTCACCAACAAACATGGTATAAGCCAGTTAAGCTAGCGTAGCAACAAACCGTGCGGCCTGAGGCCAAAGAAGCACGAAGAGTGTGAAACACACTAACAATCTCAAGTGTGAATTCCATTGGAATAAAAGGGTGAAAGGAGACTGAAGAAAGTCACTAGAACCGACGCATAGAAAATGTAAGGTCATACAAGTAAAGAACACTTGTACTGAACCAGAAGAACTGGTATAACTCAGAAGCTAGTGACAACTAAGGAAGGACTAAAACTAAGTAGTGACTTAACCTCACCCGACAATAAGTCGGAGGAAACCACTGAATAGTCGTGGGACTACGAATAATACGTATAATAGATTGCCAGAGAGCTGGTTATGAATCTAAAACTCGTGAGTTCAAACACGGTAAAAGGATACCACATTTATTTAGTAAACCTTACTCCCACAATAGAGGGATAAAAAGGTGACGTATAGCACATTGAGGATAACATGAAGGGTGAGTAACCCAAGTTATCAGGGTCGCGCAACAGAAGCTAGTGGGCCCTAGCCAGGAAATGTAATACACCTAGTAAGTATGAAAGAATGGCTATCGATGCCTTGAGGCAAGATAGGCTGGAACCGAATTGATTATGAGTTAAATAAACTCATATAGGAATCCTCGGTGCAAAAACCAAACCATTGGTATGGTTAAGACCCTTTGACCAGAGCATATTGTATAGTATATCGTAGTGAAGCTAAACGCTTCAGATTGCCCAAATCGAGTAAACCAATGTTTAATAGTAACATATGGTAGATTACGTGGGCGTAATCCCTTTTAAGGGGGGTAGAGCGAAAACCGCTTAACGTAAGTTTCATGAACAAAACACAGAAACTATAATGTGCATAGCACAAATGAGAATCGAATTGATGATTGGTACTTATGTTAAATAAACATACGTATTCAGTCATATTGTAACTGTGGTAATTAGGCACGAGAGATGCGAATACCATAGGATGAATATACCCACCTTGTAACCCCAGTGCAAAAGTATTAGTAAAGAGGAGTAGAGTAACTCTTGGGGAAATGATAATCCCTGTAGTGTGTGTCTATTTGAAGTTAGACATGGCATTACGATGCATGAGTTGGTATAAAACCGATGTAGAACCTAGAGGAAATTGAGTTCCCTAGGTGATTGTAGTAATGAATTGAGAATGAGTAGTGGACGGAGTTCCACAAGCACTGTAGCCTTAAAGAAGTAGTACGAACTCATTATGAGTAGTAGAGGAATGTAGCCCATGAGTAGTGTATTCGTAAATATGTTATTTGAAGTAAATTGAGGACAACTGAATTTCATAAGTATTGTATTCCCTAGTTAGAATAGTAGAGATAATAGAGAGTAATGGAAGAAAGTAGAGAAGATTGATGAAATGAGCACTTAGGCAGTGAATTCCGAGGAAAGTATTTGGGAAGTAGACTGAGAATGATTGATGGATTGATTCTGTCCTTTGGAGATGTGTGAATTTGTATCACGACTAGAAAGAGTAAAAAGATAGAAAATGAAAACAACTAATTAATTGTTTGTTTGAAACTGATGTGGGAAGTCGAACTTGATCCTGATCAGATCGAGGGAAATCGAACACAAATTGGGGTGGAAAGATAGTTCAACACTGATGCTGATCACATCAGGGTCGAATGATTCTCGAAGCTCCCCTCAAGTGGTCACAAGAATCACACATAGGATAGAAGTAAGGAATATAAATTGGAATTTGGAGTTGGATGCTTTAGAAAGATTTCTAATTAGCTATTGGGAAGGATTTTCCTTAGACTAGAGAATGAGGACCGGTTAGAAGCTTATACCGGAGAAGATCGTAGTATAGCGTATTGTATTATTCCAAGGGCAGCGGGACATAGAGGAGTCCTGTGTCTAGATGACCTGAGTGCCTGCGGGACTGTATGTGTATTGCATGGCTTTGGGGATAGCTTTGCACTGTATGTATGTATAAGTTTTGTAAAGAGGAACCGGATGGCCGATAGTAATATGAATTGGAGTAATTATCGTATATTGGTATGGTATGGAAAGGAGAAATCTTGAGCAACGAATTTGGGAATTTTAAGGAGGAGGAATGTATGGCTTTGGTATTAGGCAAGTATAACTGAGCAAGTATTGTAACCCTATAACCTTGAGCAACTTTGAGGACAAAGTTCTTAAGGGGGGTAGATTGAAATACCCCAAACTTAAATATAGTGATTAAGATTATTCTAATCCTTATTTAAGAGCCTAATAATGCTTAAGTAATATTGGTAAGGAAAAATAAATCCAAAAGAAAATAAACGCTTAAAAAGCGAAAAACGCTAAATCAGCGTTAGACAACTGTAGGAGGTATGAGACCTCGGTTAGCGTATTATATGAATCCTAAAGGTGTAATAAGACCTACATAATATATGGGAACAACTCCCGAAGAAAAACGGATTCAAATAATGTATTAAAACGCTAATAGAGCTTTAGGACACGTTTTTCGAGGAAACCCGAAAACGTGACTTTAAGTGGTCAAATGGACCCGTAAAAATTATGAAGCATTAAATAATAATTATTAAGCATTTATGGGAGCTTAATAACCAATAAAATAAAGAAACGAGAAAATTCCGGAAAAGGGCCCGGTTAGTGAATAGTACCTAAACCGGGTAAAATAACGAGCGTTTTCTGTAAAAGATGAAAAACGCTCCAGCTAGTATAACAGTGGGGGCCGATTTTTACTGTTGTAGACAGCCCTCTCTCTCACACACACACACACAAGTAACAAATAAGTAATAAAGTAACAAAAAGTAAAAAGTAGTCCTCTCTCTCTTCTTATTTCCTTAATTCCCTCATCTCTCTCTCCAATTCCTTTCCCTCTCTCACGGTGGAGTCCCCCTCTCTGCAGAACCCTCTTCTTCTTCTCCCCCTTGCAGCCGATTTTGAGAGCTCAAGAATGCTCCCATGGCAACTCCACCTTCTACCTCATGCTCTAGCTCCATTTGAGCTCCAAATGTAAAATAAAATACATATTTGAACTCCCCTCTTCAAGCTCTACATTCCTATCTTTTCAAAATCCGAAAATGAGCAACTTCATCTCCATGGGTTTTCCCCATTTGAAGAGAAAAGCACACCATTGTGGAGCTTGGAGTCTCCTCTTTCCAACAAGGTAAAAATCTCCATGAAAAGTGCAAGTTTTCTTCACCTTCCTTGGTTAGCCGATTTTTGCCTATTGTAATGCTTCTTTCTCTCTCTCTTTTGAGCACCAATCTCACCTTGCAATGGTGGTAGATTCTCCTTCTTGAACCAAGGGCTAAAACCCCTCCTAACACCCCAAAGGTAAACCCTAGAAACTTGCTTTAAGCATTTCAATGAACTCATTAATTTAAGGGTTAGTATTTTAATTACACTTGTTTATGTGTGCTTTGGGTGATGGGAATGGAGTTTGGCAACTCCATTCCCCATGTGACCGAATTGTACAAGGAAGAGAGGAGAAGAGGTGGAAAAGGAAAGAGGAAATAAGAGCTTAAGGTAAGAGCTCTTTCTTGAAGGCTAAATTTAATGCATTAGAGTAATGGGAATGGGTAAACCAATTTAAAGAACCCACACCTTGTATTAGTATTGTAGTTGTGGAAGTTTAATTGTGAATAAGTATGTGGATTGTAGGCCTTAGAGCCAAATGAATTGTGTATATGTATTGGTATTGTAATTGAGGAAATATTGGTGTATTGAGATTGGTATGTGTGCTGGTAGGACCCTTGTATGGGTGTGGCTAGAGTAGGAATGAATTTGATGAAGGAGTATGTTTGTGGAGAAGTTAGAATTGTAGGTAAACTATGGCGAAATTTTGGTAGGAATTGAGCATTAAAGAATGACTTGGTGAATGGGAGAACCAAGGTATGTATTGGGGTTAGTAGAGGTGTTTAATGACCATGGATTGGTAATTAGAGAATGAGGATGAAACATGTAAAAATCTGTAGCAAAAGGTATTGGATTTCATTGGAGGAATTAGGAAGAATGAGAGTACAAGACTTAGTAAAATGAATGTTGGACTTGGGTATAGATGTTGTAATTGCTTGGAATTGTATTTGGGATGCTAGTAATGGTATTGGTGGTAGAAGCATTGGATGTGAGAATTGAGTTTTAAAATCTGTAGCATAAGTGTAAAAAAAGTTACAAGTGTTGGAAAAGAAATGAAGGAATTGTGTAAGTTGTTTGATGGATTTAGTAATGGATTTGGTGGATGAACTAAGGTGATTTAGAGGGCTTAATTAGTGCTAAATCATGGGGAAATATTGGTAAAGATTGGGGAAGCAATGGGTAAAGAAACCAACAGAAAACAGATTTTTAAACTGAAGTACTGGGCCGGACCGGACTTGCGACCGGACTTGCAAGTTCGGTCGAGCCCAGAATCACAAAGACGGGAGCCTTCTGGAATAGACCGAACTTGCGACCGGACATGCTAGTTCGGTCGGACTAGAAAATTCCCCGTCTGAAACCTTCTGGAATAGACCGAACTTGCGACCGGACATGCAAGTTCGGTCGGACCAGAAAATTCCCCGTCTGAAACCTTCTGGAATAGACCGAACTTGCGACTGGACATGCAAGTTCGGTCGGACCAGAAATTCCCCCGGAGAAACCTTCTGGAATGGACCGGACTTGCGACCGGACATGTAAGTTCGGTCGGACCAGAAGATTTTCCATAATGTGAGCTACTGGAATCAACCGGACTTGCGACCGGACTTGCAAGTTCGGTCGAGTAAAAAAAAATATTTTTATTATATGATTATAGTAATCATATGTATATATATATATATGCCTATGTGCATATAAGCATATATATGTAGTAGCACACCATGAATGAAGTAGTAATGGTAAGAAAGTAAGTAAATGAGTAAGGCAACAAATTTAAGAAGTAGTAAAGAAAAGAATGGTTTTATAATCAAGTAAGAAAGTAATGAAGTAGTAAGTATACGTTGAAAGTATCAATGAAGGAGTAAGATAGATCGATAATAGACCATTGATCATACTACTCCATGTATGTATAGGAATCAAATAGTTGATCTCCAAAGGAACCGGTAGGGTGAATACGACGGTGAACGGTATGATTTCTTCATGCCCTGTATCCTAACTTGGTTACCCCGATTTGTGTTCTTATGTGATCACCAATAAGATAAATACACGAATCGGACTTATATTGCACTTAATTGTGTTTGAACTATTTTGTTCTTGTTGTATTCTCTTGAACATTTAGTTTGTATAATTCATGAAATATATGGATGAGAATGAAGTGTATGTATATGAGGATGTGTACATGTGTAGAGTATTAACCCTTGGTATGGGTGTAATGACTTCTGCTAATTCATAACTACCTAACTCCTAACTTGAGTATTGAGTAAAATGGAATGAGTAGAAGTCTGATATAGTTTCAGCCACGCGTGAGGATAAGGAAACACATGTGGTTGGATCCGAATCCTGGCTGTAATCTTTTCCATGGACCAATCCCCTTGAATGGGTAGCATCCTGGATTAGTGGGCCACCCTAAAGCCCGGTGGTGGGATGTAGTAATCCCTGCCCGGAGGTCATACCGACTTAACCTGAGTAAAGTAAGTAAGAAGTAAGTATTGTATGTGTATCAGTCTTGACTGTTGTAAGTCATTGACCTTGTGTAAATGAGTATTGGACACCCGATTAACCCGGGTGTGTAAAGAAGCTAACAAGCCTTCTGTGTGAATTGGAGAAGTGTATCTCCGTATTGCGTATTGAGTATGTAATGAGTATGTATTGTGTATGTGTATTCTGGAAGATGGTAAGTAAGTATTGGTTGACTTGTATTGTCTTCCAAGCATGTATTGTACTGTGCGTATGTATGTATACCTAGGGTAGTATTGTAGTATCGTGAATGAAAGCATGTATGTATGTATGTATGTATGTATGTATGTATGTATTGCAAAATGAATTGCATGTATTCGACCAAATGGTCGGCGTACCCTCGCTAGTACACGGGGTATGCAGTTATCATATTCAGCGTAAGCTGACCCCCTAGGGGGAACGTTTTTAGTGTGCAGGTACCCGAAGCAGACCTGGTCACAGAAGAGACCGGTGGACATGCCTAGATTACTAGAAATGATAGGTAGATTGTAGTAAATGGTATAAGGCTTGTAGCCTTGCATGTAGAAATGTACCAAGGGGTACACTATCACGTAAGTTGCAAGTATGTAGTTGTGAGGAATGGGTAGTGATTAGACTTGTAAAGAGTATGTATGAACTTGGAGGAAGTATCGTGCTTGTGATTGGAACTTAGTAAACTCGGTATGTGTAGTGTATTATCTTGTACTGAATTATGGAGTATTGTATTGAATGGAGTATTGTATTGAATGGAGTATTGTATCGAATGGAGTATTGTCGTACTCAGTAAGTAATGGGAGTATGTATTGTATTTGAGTAGTACTCGGATATTCCGGTCCATCAGACCGATGCTGTATGTATTAGTAGCCTTGTTAGTCACGTGGGTGGCTAACGGCATTGTATCACCCGCCGTTGAGTAAGAATGTATCCGCTGTGTGAGTACGAATGTATAAGGAGATTGGACGGTAATGACGGTATTAACGGTAGGGGTGTTACAGTGTTGCTGGAAATCATGTTACAGTTGTAGAGAATCGCTCCCGTTGTCGTTGAAAATCAACTAGATTACTGGAAATGAACTGCAAATTTGAACGGAAGGTTGTCCGGGTTACTGGAGGTAGACCAACTTTTTGAGAGAAAATCACAAAGAGAGAGAAGTAGACCAAATCGATGACAACACCGGCACGTTAATGGTGAGAATCAAAGTGCTGTTAGGCTTGACAAAAGGTAAGCTCTATAGAACCCAGAGCGTATAGCGTGTAGTTTGCAAAAGTGGAGAAATAAATGGGAGACGTGGGGAACGTGAAGAAATATGATGAAAGAGAAATATTAAAAATCCACGTTAAAGTTGAGATATTATAGGTAGTTAAGATTTTATTAAATTTAAATTGGATATTTAAAAAAACAAAAAAAATATAATAATGGTTTCATTCCCAGTCTCAAAGTTTAATATCATCATTTTTATTATTATGCATATAAAAATAATACATAATACATGTTAAAAATATTGTAAATTACCCTATTTTAGTGGAAAAATAAAAAAAAGTGACGGAGGCGGTTACATTTATTCCCGTCCAATAATAAATGTATTTAAATAAATTATAATATTTTGATGTTGTAAATTAACTTATTTTAGTTGAAAAGTAAAAAATAGTGGTGAGAGGCAGTTACATTTATTCCTACCTAATTATATATAATTTTTAATAAATTTTATGTGACACTTAGAAATGTTCACTAAATTTATGATATCCTTAACCTTAAATGTCCTAAAAATTACAAGAAAAATAAGTAATCAATAATAAAATATCATTCTCACCATATAATAACAAACAATTCTACCGTTCAATGGATTTATGTATTTAAATATGACAAAATACATAATAAAAATGTTGTAAATTATTTTATTTTGGAGGTGAAATAAAAACAATGTACAATCATTCCCAAGCCAGACAATACATATTTTTTTAATAATTCATATATTTTGAATTGTGACACTTAGAAATGTCTCACCTAATATGTGACATGCTTAAATGTCTTAAAAAATTGTTACAATTATAAACGTCATATTATTTTTGACATTTTCACAAGGCGTCACCAATATAATGTCACTATTACCATTTTTTTTAGTGTAAATTCCCAAACAGTAAAGTGTACTATTATCTAAAAAAGTTCAGACCACTACATTTCAGAAAAAAATGGGTTGTGCGGAGGGAGGGAGGATATCGATCCATGCTTTATCAGCCTTGTTTTCCTTTGAACGCCTTATTCCCTTATCCAAAATGAAGTAGAACAGCTTTGTGAGCAAATTACCCATGTTGTTATGACCAGGTTAGACTTCCTTTTGTTCATTCTCATTGTGACTGACAAAGATGTAAACTCAACAAACTTAACAGTCCATATCCTCTCCATCACAACAGTTCTCATGCCGTGATTATTGCTTTGTTAATTATTCAGTTTGCCTTTGTTTTTTCACATGTGACACTAAACAATATTTTAAAGGAAATCAGATGGTAAACTTATGGATGTACAGTGGAAAATTGGACAACAAGTTTCTAGAGGGAGTTGACAAATTCTACAATGTTCTGTGGATAATTTGACTCCTGCCAATAAGGGATATATATTTTGTCCTTGCGTGGACTGCAAAAACTATTTGAAGTATCAGAGGATAGAAAAAAAAGGAACATCTGATTCGTCGTGCTTTTACGAAAGACTATGAAGATATAGTTTGGTGGCATGGTCAGAGGGCGGTAGATGTCATGTGTAATGAACAAGACTATGGTGAAGATAATCAAACAATTGTGGTCGATGACCATGACATAGTAGACAATGAACCAGATTATGATGACATTGCTGCAATGTTGGAAGATGTTGAACAAGAGTTTTACAATAGGCCAAACACCTATGAGACTTTGTTGGATTCATCCAAAACATCATCGTATTTGGGGTGTGATCCTACAAAGTTGAGTAAATTGAGCGCAGTCTTGAAACTGTTCAATCTAAAATCGAAATATGGTTGGAGTGATGTGACTTTCACTGCTCTCTTACAGCTGATGAAGAGCATGCTACCTGAGGATAATGTTTTACCGAAATCGATTTATGAAGCAAAAGTTGATGTGTCCAATGGGTATGGAGTACAAAAAGATCCACGCTTGTCCATCGGGTTGTATTCTGTACTGGAAAGATAATCAGTTTGCTGATAGCTGTCCAGAATGTGGGGAATCATGTTATGCGAGGAAAAATCAAAATGAAAGTGCTAGTTGTAAGGATAGATCTCATGCTAAAGTGTTGTGGTACTTGCCCATAATTCCACGTTTTAAGTGTATATTTGCAGCTGAAAAAAGATGCGGAGAATCTAAGGTGGTTTGACTCACACAAAAAATGATGGAAATTTAAGACATTCGGCTGATGCATCCCAGTGGAAAAACGTTTGACATAAAATTTTCTCACTTTGGTAGCGAGCTAAGAAACTTGAGACTTGGTGTGTGTACTGATGGGATGAACCCTTATGGTACATTGAGTAGCATACACAACACGTGGCTGGTATTGTTGATGATCTACAATCTATCCCTGTGGTTGTGTATGAAACCTAGACACATTTTGTTGTCACTTTTGATATCGGGTCCAAAACAACTGGGCAAAAATTCATTGATAGAGGACCTGCAACTCTTGTGGAATGAAGGGGTCATGGTGTATGATTCATTCGGATTAGAGAATTTTAACTTGCATGCTATGTTATATTGCACAATCAATGACTTTCCTACCTATGGTAATCTTTCTAGTTACACAGTCAAAGGTGCATGTGCATGTCCTATTTGTGGTGAGCATACATCAAATATCCGCTTGAAACATAGTGGTAAGAATGTTTATATGGGTCATCGAAAGATGCTTCCAAAGGGCCACAAATATCCTACGATGTCGATGGAGTTTGATGAAAGACTGATCACAGTGTAGCTCGTCCACCTTTACGAGGTTCAAAGGTGTATAGAAAGGTGCAGAATATTGTCAACAACTTTGGTCCACCGACAAGAAACACCGAGAAAAGTGTCTGGAAAAAAGTCAATCTTTTGGGAACTTGAGTATTGGCAACATTTAAATGTCAAACATTGTATTGATGTAATGCATGTTGAAAAATATCAGAGAAAGTGTTAATGGAACCCTCTTGAACATACCAGGCAAGACAAATGATCACATAAAGGGGAGGAAAGATTTGATTGATTTGGAAATAAGGCAAGATCTTTGGCCATAAAAATGTGGAAAACGCACATTCTTGTCTCCTGCATGTCACGCATTGTCAAAACAAGAGAAACATAGTTTGTGCAGTATCCTCCACAACATCAAGGTGCCATTAGGGTATTCGTCTAACATAAGAAATCTTGTATCAATGTCTGATCTGAAATTAGTTGGAATGAAATCCCATGATTTTCATGTGTTAATGCGAGAGTCTTTACCCGTCGCAATTCGTTGGATCCTACCTGATGCGATGAGAAATGCAATTACCAACATTTGCGTGTTTCTTAAAGCAATATCTGCTAAGGTTCACGATGTAGATAATCTAAACAAATTACAAGTTGATCTTGTTGTCACAATGTGTCAGTTGGAGATGTATTTTCCTCCTTCATTCTTTGACATCATGGTTCATTTACTGGTTCATTTGGTCAGAGAGATAAAAGAGTGTGGACCTGTATATCTTTGTTATATGTATCCTTTTGAAAGATACATGGGTATACTGAAGAAAAAAATCAACAATCGTCGTCTTCCTGAAGGAAGTATTATAGAGGGATATATAACAGAGGAAGTTGTTAATTTGTGTACTCACTATCTGGAAGATGTTGAATCCGTTGGTGTTTCTATATCTAGACATGAAGGCAGACTCCAGGGATAGGGTACTATTGGGAGAAAACTGAAGAGAATTGCTATTGAAACCCTTAACAAAGCTCACCTAGTTGTGTTGAGTCACCTTGAAGTTGTAGAACCGTATTTTGACATGCACCTAACCGTGCTCAAGGCACAAAATCCAACCATGTGTGACATCAGACTAAAAAAAGAGCAGAATAAAACGTTTGTGAAATGGTTCAAGGATAAAGTTTTTTCTTAGCACTCAACTACAACACCAACACTAGTGAAGACGTTGATAATGCGCCACCTCAGGATCATGCCATTTTCGCCACATAGGATTCAAGTAGGGGACGAGACAATCAGGGACTGTCTGAACTCGTATGAAGTGGCATTGGTTGCTAACCAATGCACTACAAATCTCTGCTGCTGGCTGCATCATCTGATGATCATCTCATAGGGGCATGCCCATTAAGCCACCCGCCATATAACCAACATTTGGTGAAAAACTAATAATAACTATGTTGTACACCGTACACAAGATAAGACCAAGATCTAAAAATTCCATCCAATGCTGCATTAGTGCAAACAAATCTCCAAACAAGTCCAGACATGAGTACTGCCTATTGTATCAGCTCCTTTCTGCTTGCTCCAACCACTAATCTGATCTACACCTCAGGTCTTCTAAACATGTCTGTCTAACCATTTTCCATTGAGTTTTATCGTTGTACACTTAATCAGTGATAGCTCGAAACCATAGCTTCTATCACCCACTATCTCCCTGTAACCTGTAATCTAATCGAGCAGTAAGGGACTGGACTCGCTCCAACACGAAGATTATGTAAAGGGTGTGAATGTGTATTCGAGCACCGATGACCATTGATTTGATTGACTTTTCCGCATTGATGGTCCTTCTCCAGTCTGGCTTTCTCTCCTCGGTGACCATCGATGCGATTGACTGTTCTGCAATGACGGTCCTTTTCAGACTTGCTTTCTTGTGTAGACGAGCATTGCTAAGATTGGCTTCAATGCATCACCGGGCCACGTTTCCCTAGACCAAGATGTTCATGCTCAGACTTATCCTTGGTGTTAGGCCTCTTCTTGCGTGGCCTTCCCTTAGTCGCCATAACCTCTGGTGGCGCTAACCCGGTGTGATCATCTGTGGGTTCCCAAAGTGGCTTCCATGTGTCGAACGCTTTTTCAATTGATGTGGAATCCAACCGATCAGACAGGTCCTCATATCAAAGACCAACGCATGTGAGTTGTTATTTAGTGGTATACAAATCTTCATAGGTATGACGAGGTGCAGCGAACTTGTGTTGATAGTCATATGTCGCTAGAAAATGTGGACTTCTTTAACTGGTAGATTTTAACCGGCCATAACGTATTGAAACATACGATGCGCACACGGTAATCCCATCGTCGAAGTACTTGTACAAACATCTTTAGATCCAGGTGTGTGATCATTATCGTAGCGGCCACTTCTCAACTCTGTCTGAAGTAATTCCATGCATTTGAGGCTAACCTGACCAATTAGAAACATAAAGGGGACTTGCTGGTCTTCCAAAACTATTCTGTCAAGGGAAAACTCGAAGTCTTGTTTTATCTGAAAGTGTTGACCTTCAATGAATCTGTGTATATTGTCGGAGGTCGTGTCCAGCGATCCAGTGGTTGTGTGAAGCCAGCACTTTAGAGTAGAGTGCACGCTCTTCACCCTACACATGAGTAAGTCATTAGTTACAAAGAAATGGGACAACTACAAAATGAAACAAAAAGATATTGAAAATTTAACTTAAAGAAACCTGTTGGTTGATGTGTTGCTGAAATTCCTAACTTTCTTGACCCATGGCTCACAAAATTTATGGCACTGACTTAAGCCATGTGGTCTCCAAATACAGCATGAAAGGATGTTTGGCTTCATACAACTTGATCAATTATTCGTATAGTTCATCAAACTCAACGATGGTAGGGGCAGAAACAAGCCACTACCAGCGATACGCTACTACTTCGGCTGCAGATGTGTCATATTTCAACATCTTGATCGCTTTCGCAGCCACATTCCTGCAAATGTGCCACCGACATGGAAGATGCGGCGGCGCACTACTTCAACATCTTGATCACTTTCGATGTCACTCCGATGAACTCCACTAGCGGCATCTTGTTCTGGTTCATCTTGTAAGTGCTATCAATGAGCACCACATACGGGAACATCTGAGTTAGCTTAAGTGAAAAAGGGTGCGCGAACAAGATAAGGCCCAACCTAGAATTATCCCCTACAAAAATTACATTAACGAATACAAATAAGTCATAACATGAACAACCAAATAAACAAGCACTATACTTATGTGCGAACACCTAATTGTGTCTTTCTCAAACCACCAACTGTATTTACATTCATCCAACAAGTACATGAGGGATGCTACATCAGTATGCCCGCCACAGTCCTCTCTCCTGAATTTTGCTACCAGATTATGAATTGATGTTTTGTCGGTCATGCTCTCAGGGTTCTTGTCATGCATATGGGCCCACATCTACTGTGGCAACACCTCTCATGTGTGGACTTCTCATACTTGCTCTTTCATCCATGCTAAAGCGAAGACGCACAAAGTGTGAATGCGGATTATGAGCCAACTCATGATTATGCATTGACAACATTACCAAGATAGACCACCCTGCAACTCCCCCACCACGGATGCTTATGCGGAACGGGCAATTACATTTCTTCGTAGTGCGTTGCCGCCTTTGACTAGATGAGGACGATTCACCTTGGCGATTCCACGGCCTACTCTTGCCATACCTCTCACAGTCAGTACTAATTCACCATCGTCCCTCACAGTCTGTCTGATTAAAAAAAATATTGTTATTCTCAGCTATGCGTATCACATGGGTAGTATCCTCCTCTCTGTCCGTAAATATTTGGCTTGTACTAAACAGATGACCTGTGTCTACGTTCACTAATTCGTCATCGAATTCACCATCATTCTCACCCTAAGCAGAAACAATCAATACTTACATTCAGTCAACTAATACTACTCGTAAATGGTAAAAGTGCGTACTTTTGAAGACACAACACATATGTCAAACAAGTTATCAGCAAAGTGAACTCAAACCAAGTAGACGAAAAGACGAACGCGTCGGCGCAAATAGATCCACAATCGGGACTTTAACGAAGAAGATATAGCGGCTTTAAGGTCCGACCCAGATGTCGCCACCAACAGAGAAGAGTTCACGCCGACGCCGGGTACAATAGACGGGCACCGACACCCGTACATATGGGTTAGCGGCAAAGCCAGGTTTAAGAAGCAGGCTATAATTTGTTGTCAACATGTAAGTGTCTATTTTTGGTGTAGATTTCGGTGCTTTTTTTTTTCAGTCTCTCTTTTTGAAGAATTTGGGACTTGGGAGATGTTGTTAAGTGTTGAATGAAAATGATGATGGCATGATGCATGGTGTATTGGAAAACATACTCATGTAAAGAAGAAAGGATTTGTGCTGTAAATTTTGTGTGGGTTTTACATTTTGCTATTATGATTATCAAATAAAAAGGATAAAAAAAACATTTTGGTGTATTAGTGATTGGATTGGTTAGTGAAGTTTCTTCAATTATCATTATCTGGTTGGTGAACTCTAAATTCAATATTACGGTCAGATTGGGATTGATATTAGCAAATTGTAAAAACAACGTGTTCTTTATACCAATTTGTATAGTTGTATTTGTACTTGTACAAGTGATTCTTTTTTTTGCTTTCTTTACTTTAGAGCCAGCATTTCTCATGTCGTTGAAGCTTCGAGGAGAAATGATCTATCTGTTCAATCTACTTTATTAAAATGTGTTATTCCCTCCATTCAACAATATCTGTCATTTTAGAAACTTGCACACTTATTAAGGAAAGTAGAAAAATTACACATATACCCTTTACTTTTTACTTTTCCATCTAGATAATAATTATTTTGTATTGAAGAATATGGTTAAAAGTGGAAAAAGTATGTCAAAAAACTAAAATGACATATATTTTTGAACAAGAAAACATCCTAAAACGACAGATATTAATTAACGGAGGGAGTAGTAAAAAGGAACAACATTTATGGCTGTATCTTTTTTTTATGAATGTACATTGCCCGTTATCTAATTCCATTTGAATTGTTCAACAAAGTGATAATATGACCGCATTATCAATTGTTGTATGATTGATGATGACGTATCTTTACTATTGCAAAAATCCTTGTATAATATTATTAATTAGCTAGAATTGTTATCTTTCTAAATTGTTTATTTTGATTAATGTACAAGTAACGTTGTTTATTTTATGTGATTTTCATATAAGTCATGGATAAAGTAAAAACGATTGATTCTTTTTTCAAGCCAAAGAGATGTCTTGAAAGTGATTGTCACACACAACTTGATGATGAGCCAATTGAAAAATCTAACCCTCAAGGCCACACAATCAATTCGTAAGGAAGAACCACCTCTAAAATTTCCTCGACTTCAAAATTCAGAGACGCCAATGTTTGATAAATTCAATATTAATTCGTTGATCCGTGATCCTGGCGCCCGACCTTAAATTTGGGACTATCCTCGTGACCAGCGTGATGTGATAAGACGAACATATATAAATCTCGGTCCTTATCAACTTCATAAATTAAATTACCCATTTACGGGTGATCGTCATCGGCGGTGGTTTCAAGTAAGTTGGTTCAAAAGTTTCTTTTAGCTATAGTATTCTGAGAGCAAAGATGTTGTATTTTGTCTTCCTTGTTATTTGTTAGACAAGAAGTCTAGTGAAGGAAGTGGATCTGACACATTTACTTTGAAGGGATTAAACAATTGGAAAAAGGTGAATGATGGAAAAAATTGTGCTTTTGTCCACCATGAAGGTAAGACTCTAACTCTGCACATCAATATTCTATGAGTTGCTATGAGAATCTGAAGAATCAGTTGGGTCATTTAGAGACTAATACACAAGCAGACATCTCAACAGATTATAGTAATAGATTGCGCTTGAAAACTTCCATTGAGGCAATTAAGTGGCTCACATTTCAAGCATGTGCATTAAGAGGGCGTGATGAATGGCCTAGCTCAAGAAATCAAGGGAATTTTCTTGAATTGATTAAACTTCTTTCATCTTACAAGAGTGTTAGTGATGTTGTGTTAAAGAATGCTCCAAAAATGTGAAGTCTACATCACTGGATATCCAAAAAGAGATCTTATGTGTTCTTTCTACAAATATACAAAAAGCGGTCCGTGATGAGATTGGGAATGCAAAGTTATGCTTGATAGTTGATGAGGCTCACGATGATTCAAAGAAAGAACAAATGGCCATTGTTTTAAGGTTTGTTGATCAACATGGATATGTCAGGGAAAGATTTTTGGACTTAGTTCATGTCAAGACACATATGCCTTGACTTTAAAAAATGAAATATTGTCATGTTTATCTTATCATATGCTTGATGTTCAAGATCTTCGGGGCCAAGGTTATGATGGAGCGAGTAATATGCGTGGAGAGTGGAATGGTTTGCAAGCTCTATCTTTGAAGAAGTGTCCCTACGCTTACTATGTACATTGTTTGGCCCATCAACTATAGTTGGCTCTTGTTGCAGCATCTAAGGAGGTCTCTCAGGTACAGACCTTTTTCATAAACCTAAACTTTATTGTTAATGTCATTGGATCATCTTCAAGTGGAATGATCAACTAAAAGATATGCTCAACTAGCTGAAATTCACACCTTACCGAAATTGAAGAGCTTTCAAGTGGTAAGGGTGAAAATCAGATTAGATCTTTGCAAAGACCAGGGGATACAAGATGCAGTTCTCATTTTAAATCAATATGTAGCTTGATGAAAATGTTTGGCCCGACTAGTGTGATGTTGGATGACATCATCATTAACGGTTCAACGCCTTCTCAAAGAGGTGAAGCAAGTTTTGCTTTGAGACAACTACTATCATTTGATTTTGTTATTGCAATGCATGTGATGAAGGGATTGATGAAGATCACTGATATGCTATGTCAAGCTTTGCAACTCAAGTCACAAGATATTGTTAATGCTTTGTCTTTGGTGTCTACTTCGAAGGCATTAATCCAAAAATTGAGAGATGAAAAGTGGGAATCATTGTTGAAAGATGTTATGTCATTTTGTGAAAGTAGTGACATTCCAATACCTAATATGAATGGAACTTACAAGGATCTCTTTCGTCCTCGCCATAAGAAAGACAATGTAACCGTCGAGCATCACTATTGAGTTGATGTATTTATTGTTGTTGTTGACCATCAATTGCAAGAGTTGAACTCGAGGTTCAATGAGACCGCTACAGAACTTCTTCCTCTAAGTGTTGCTTTAGATCCAAGAAATGCATACATATCCTTCAATGTGGATGATATAGTTGGATTAGCAACAAAGTTCTATCCTTTTGATTTTACTGAACAAGAAAGAATTCATCTAGCACTGGAGCTAGAACACTATGAGCTAGACGTTCACAACCACCCACACTTGAAGAATGTATGTTCAGTTTCAGACTTGTGCAGAGTATTGAAGGAAACTAGAAAGTCTGAAATATATCCTATGATTGATAGATTGATTCGTCTTGTTTTGACTCTTCCTGTTTCAACTACAACAAGTGAACGTGCCTTTTCTGTGATGAAAATTGTGAAGACCAGACTTCGTAGTAGCATGCCTGATGAGTTTCTACGGAACTACCTGATTATTTATATTGAAAGAGAGATTGCCGAGACCTTCTGTACGGATAAGATAATAGATGATTATAACTTTGTGAAAGAGAGACGTGCACAATTTAAAATCCTGGGGTACATTTTCTTTTGATAATTTACACTTATTGATATACAATTCACCATTTTCGATGATATTTTGTATTAAGATTAATTATATCCTATACAAATATCATGTGCACTTTAGTATTGTTGCTTGAAACCACCAACACATTTAATTTATAAACTACGATATATATATATATGTAATATAAATTAATATTTTAATATTACATAAAAAATATAAGTGGCCCCCTAAATTCTAAGTCCTGCCTCCGCCCCTAGTTCTCGTCTATTAACATCATCTGCGTACTCGTCGAACATCTACAGATCCCCACCTTTGTTGTATCCTTCATTTTTTTTATCTTCCTACTAAAACAATTTCTTCAAACCTGTCAAAACTATCTCCTTTCTTCCTCTCTCTTACTAGATGATTTATGAATTTGAATATGATTTCATAACGTATTCAATCTCCTTATATATTGAAATTTGGGTGCTCCTTGTAATATGTCACAAGTTTGGGGTAAATATTGTAATTTTTAAAATATTTTTAAGTAGGGGCAAAAATGTCATTTTCCAACCGAGTGAATTGGAAATCCGAGTGCACGTAGTGACCCTCTTTTAAAAAGATACTTTTTTATTAGTTTAGTTTATCATCTATTAAAAAATCATCTTTATTAATTTTTAAGGAAAAGGTAATTTTTTAAAAATACTTTTTTTATCAGTTTAGTTTATCAGCAAATAATAAATCATCTTAATTAATTTTTATGGAAAAAGTAATTTTTTAAAAAGATACTTTTTTTATTAGTTTAATTTATCATCTAATAATAAATCATTTTAATTAGTTTTTATGGATGAGGTAATTATTTGAATAGATACTTTTTAGTTTATCAACTAATTAATAAATCATTTTAATTAGTTTTTATGGAGAATGTAATTTTTTAAAAAGATACTTTTTTATGAGTTTATTTTATCAGCTAATAATAAATCCTCTTAATCAATTTTAATGGAAAAGGTAATTTGTTAAAAAGATACTTTTTTATTAGTTTATCAGCTAATAATAAATCATCTTAATTAATTTTTATGGAAAAGGTAATTTTTAAAAAGATACTTTTTTATCAGTTTAGGAAAACATTATATATAAAGTAGTTGAGAGTGGAATTATTTAATTGAAACATCAGAATGGAGGACAAAAAAATTCAAACACAAAGGGAAGAAATAAACTGTCGGATATAAAATACGGATTATCCTCAATCAGAAAAAGAAGCATTAGAGAGAATCAAACAGTGACAAATAATTTGATTTGAAAATGAAGAATCTACTTTTTAATCAAAATTTTGCAATTTTCACGTAAAGTTCCGCTTTAGGGTTCATTTTTCTTGGACCAATAGAACAATGGTTCATTTTATACCGTCCGTTTTCCGGATAAAGAACAAGGACATCCGCTTTTATTCCATCTGTAACATAAATTGTTATAGCCAGTCCGCAAAACAGACGTGTTTTAAGGGTCTAGAAAATGAACATTTTTTAAAAGTCTGTAAAACGAACATTGTTGAAGTGTCTGTAACGGACGTTACTTAACGTGTCCGTCCGCAACGGATGTTTGCTACCCGTCCGGAACGAATGTTAAAACTATTGGTCCATTACGGACAAACTTGTAATTTTTGTAACTTTGTTGTTTATAACGCGTCTATTTTCTTACTTTTTTGTCATCCTTCGGTCCCACCTTATGATTCCTCTTCTCATGATTCACCCTTTGAGCTTCCTGAAAACAAATGGATTGATACTACAGATGAGTTCCAAACCAATCAATTTTTTCCTACTAAACATGTTGTTGTGAAATGGGTGGATATTGTGGAGCGGCAAAAGGGTTATGAGATGATTATGGTGACCATAGTCTAGACAAGAACATGCGACATAGTAGTACTTACATGTGAGCGGTACTCGCATTCACTTAGAGTCAAAGCTGATGATGCTTCTGTGCAGCAAGGACATACCTCCTCAAATAAATGCTTGTGTTCGTTCGTACACGTGGAAAGCGCACTCATAAAGGATGAAAATTGGTTGTGAAGGATGGACGACACAACCACTACTAGACTAAGCGGTCAGAGGGACATTTTGCTAGACATCCATTGACAAATGATGAGTTGAAAGCGGTCCGTCACTTTCACAAGGTAGGTACTGCACCACGTAAGCTGTGGTTGCGATTGAAGGAGCAGAATCCGAATTGAAACATCTGTTTTATGAAAATTTGACTATATTTGTAAATGAAGTTGATACCAATTGATAGATCCGGATTCTGCTCCTTCAGTCGCTACCACTGCTCACGTGGGGCGGTACCTACCCTGTGAAAGTCACAGACCGCTTTCAACTCATCATCTGTCAATGGATATCTAGCAAAAGGTCCATCTGGCCTCCTTAGGCAAGTAGTGGTTGTATCGTCTATCCTTCACAACCAACCTTTACGAGTGTGCTTGCCGCGTATACGGAACAGACACAAGCACTTCTTTGAAGAGGCACGTCCTCACTGCACGGAAGCATCATTAGCTTTGACTCTTGGTGAATGACAGTACCGCTCACATGTAAGTACTACTATGTCGTTTGTACTTGTCTTGGACTATGGTCACACAATCCACTCACGACCTTTTTGCCGCCCCACAGTATCTACCCATTCCACAACAGTGTGCTTAGTAGGAAAAATTTGATTGGTTTGACACACATCAGTAGTGTCAATCTATTTGTTTTCAGGAAGCTCAAATGGTGAATCATGAGGAGGGGAATCATAAGGTGGGACCAAAGGCTGACAAAAAAAGTAAGAAAATATATGCGTTATAAACAAAAACGTTACAAAAATTACAAGTTCGTCTGTAATGGACTCATAGTTTAAACATCCGTTCCGAACGGGTAGCAAACATCCGTTGCGGACACGTTAAGTAATATCCGTTACGGACACTTCAACAGTGTCCGTTTTAAGGACTTTTACGAAATATCCATTTTCCAGACCCTTAAAACACGTCCGTTTTGCGGACTCTCTGTAACAATGTCTGTTTCGGATGGAACAAAAGTGGACGTCATGTTCTTTGTGCGTAAAAGGGACGGTAACCATTGTTCTGCTGGTCCGTTTTACAGACCAGGAAAACAGACCGTTACGTGAAAAATGAGAAAATTTGATAAAAAATTACCTTTGAATCATCCGGAGAGGCAGTTTCATCATTCCATGGTTTCTTCAAATCAAATTCTTTGTCATTGCTTGATTCCCTCTATCGTTTCTTTTTATGATTAAGGATAATCCGCATTTTATCTCCGACAGTTTGTTTTCTTCCCTATGTGTCAGACATTTTTTTCTTTTTCATTCTGATGTTTGAATTAAATAATTCCACTCTCACCCACTCTTTATATAATGTTTTTCGAAACTGATAAAAAGTACCTTGTTAAAAAATTACCTTTTCCATTAAGATTAATTAAGATGTTTTATTATTGGCTGATAAACTTAACTGATAAAAAAGTACCTTTTTAAAAAATTACCTTTTCCATAAAATTAATTAAGATGATTTATTATAAGCTGATAAACTAACTAATAAAAAATTATCTTTTTTAAAAATTACCTTTTTCAAAAAATAATAATTGAAATGATTTATTATTAGCTGATAAACTAAACTGATAAAAAAATATTTTTAAAAAATTACCTTTTCCGTAAAAATCAATTAAGATGGTTATTATTAGCTGATAAACTAAACTAATAAAAAAGTATCTTTACAAAAATTACCTTTTCCATAAAATTTAATTAAGATTTATCATTAGCCGATAAACTAAACTCATAAAAAATATATTTTAAAAACTTACCTTTTCCATAAAAATTAATTGAGATGTTTTATTATTGGCTGATAAACTAAACTGATAAAAAAGTATCTTTTTAAAAAATTACCTTTTCCATAAAATTAATTAAGATGAATTATTATAAGCTGATAAACTAAACTAATAAAAAAATTATCTTTTTAAAAAATTACCTTTCTCAAAAAAATTAATTGAAATGATTTATTTTTAGCTGATAAACTAAACTGATAAAAAGTATCTGTTTAAAAAATTACCTTTTCCTTAAAAATCAATTAAGATGGTTATTATTAGCTGATAAACTAAACTAATAAAAAAAATATCTTTATCAAAAATTACCTTTTCCATAAAATTTAATTAAGATTTATCATTAGCCGATACTAAACTCATAAAAAAGTATATTTTTAAAAATTACCTTTTCCATAAAAATTAATTAAGATGATTTATTATTGTTGATAAACTAAACTAATAAAAAAGTATTTTCGAAAGTTACATTTTCCATAAAATTAATTAAGATGATTTTTATTAGTTGATAAATAAAAAAGTATCTTTTAAAAAATTTACCTTTCTATAAAATTAATTAAGACGATTTATTATTAGCTGATAGACTAAACTTATAAAAAAAGTATCTTTTTTGAAAATTACATTTTCCATAAAAATTAATTAAGATGATTTATTATTTAAACTAAAGTGTTGAAAAAAGTATCATTTTAAAAAATTACATTTTCCATAAAAATTAACTAAGATCGATGATTTATTATTAGCTGATAAACTAAACTGATAAAAAAAGTATCTTTTTAAAAAGTTAAGGTTTCCATAAAAACTAATTAAGATGATTCATTATTAGCTAATAAAAAACTATTTTTTTGACAACCGCAAATTTTTAAAATGACTGCATTTATGACTGCAAATTTAAAAAACTGCATATTTTTCATAACGACTGCGGTCCACTAAAATTCTGACTGGAAAAATAAACCCTCATTATGTAATTATGATTAATGGACTAAAGAACCGTAGATGAAGCTTCAAGCATAATTGTTTTTCATATGAGTTCTGCATAGAAACATGTAACATCCGAGAGTGAATAGTACTGTAGCTATCAGCAAGGAAAACCCTTATATTATTAATTAGAATCATGTTGTCAATTATAAAACCATCTAAGTTAATGACCAGTTGGTGAAATCATGATCACATTTATATTCCAGGCTCTTGAGCAACTCTGTTCCTAACCCAGTTCAGGTTCGACCCCTCATGTGCAATTCACTTTATATCTACCACCTTTTCTTTGCGAATGATGATATGCTTTTATGTCAAGGAGATATTGCTTCTGTATCTCGATCCACCTCAAAATTAACCTATTCTCTCACCTCTGAGCTCAGGCTTAACAGGTCTGTGGGTTTTGTTCTTAAAAAAACTTATACGAGAAAAGTAGAAGCATTGGATATGCTTCCCAACTTTGACTGTACATTTGTAAGACCTTGCAAACATTAATCTGTGGGAATTTTATGAGATACGTGATACAATTGTTGTGTTCTGGTGTATTGGTCAATTCTTTTATGGTATGTATCTTACATTATATATTTGTATCCAAAATTAGGAAATATTATATACTACCAAAGATCATGTTAAAAAATTATTATTGGGGTGTAGAAATCATTTTTTAAATTTGTAAACCGGAATTTAACACACCCCGAACAATGAAAATAAAGTAAGACACAAAATTTATGAGGAAAACCCTCCAACTCAGAGTAAAAACCTCAGGACCATAATATGATCTAAACTTCCACTATAATATTGTGATATTACAAAAGAGACACCCAATCCTCACAAACTCTCTAACTCCAGCCTAAAACGAGTTCTCAACTTGGTAGGACTATAACTTCTCTTTTCCCACTCTCACAAAAATACAAACCTCTCAAATTTATCACTCAACTCTCTCAAACTAGATCTGTTATTGGATGGATGAATTGTGCCAAGAATAAGCATCTATTTATAGCTAGTGGTGGTGGTCCTTAGAGTCTTCTAGAATGACCATGAGTTATGGTAATAAATCGCATAAAGTTGTCTATAAAATCCACATTAAATACTGACCATTAACTCTCCACAATTAAAGTCTTCACCATAAATGTCACTCATTAAACCCCACCATAAATGTAGACCATTAAATTCTCCACCATAAATGTAGATAAGAATTCAAGGAAACTTTACATTAAGAAAGATTTATATAGTTTAAAAATATTTATATATCATGTACCAATACAGTGTCATAATCTGTAAGTAGAGTAGTACTTGGTGTATAAGTAGTTTATAAAGATTTAATGTTTTGGATAAGCAATTTAAGGTTTGATATTTTGTGGGTTGATAAAAACTTACGAACCAAGTAATAGTACTCCAATATCAAAACTATTAAGTATAGTAGAGTTGTACTTGGTATAGATTATATAAGATTCTTCACTATACTTGATTGTTTTGTTAATTTTGTTTTTTTTTTGTTTATAAAGGTTATGTGTGGTTTAATGAACATTTGATGTACTATATACTCCCACATATTCAAAATATATACGGTTTTAGAGATGAATCTGGATAGATTAAAGTATAGGTACATCTCTAAAATACTCCCTCCGTCCCACCTTGACTGTCCTATTTACTATTTGGACATGTCGTTTGACTTCAATTTTTAACATATAAGATAAATTAATTTTGAAAATTTAAGTTTTGCATATGATTCCTTACATGATAAACTAATAATACAAATTTAGTTTTATAAAATTATTTTACCTTATATGTTTAATATTGAGGTGGAAAAACGTGCCAAAACAAACAGGACACTTATGACGGGACGGAGGTAGTATATATTTTGAATAAACTTTACTATTAAAATTTAAATTTGTAGATCATATTGATCAATAGCATTAAAATTGATATATTGGAGAGAAAAGTATGTGGACCTTGTATTTTACAAAATAAAAATAGAAAAAAGAAACTTTGGGATCTTGTACTTCTAAAGATACCCCCTTATTCAAGCTTCGCATAATATGTTGTTATCCCATTCTGTAGGTCAAACGACCTAGGTTTTTTAGTATGGTTATTTTGGCAGCATATTTGTGTAGCTGTTTTGCGGTGACATATTTACAGTATATTTGTTGGTAGTTTTGTGCTGACATATTTGCAGTATATTTGCTGGTAGTTTTGTGCTCACATATTTGTAGCTGTTTGAAAACTACTGTTTGGCAGTGTGACATATTTGTAGCATATGTTAGTTAAGTTAGTTATGTGCAGTGTATTTTCCATTTTATGTACTACAACTATAAATATTATATTACAGTTTAAAACTACAATTTGTTAAAAAAAAGAAAAATTCACAAACAATATATTACTATAAATAGTTAATTTAGAGTAAAAAAAGAAAAAAAAAGCAAATAAAAATATTTATATAACCAATAATTTTTTTTTTTTGAAGAAAGGTAAGCTGTATTAATGAAACTAAAATATTTACAAGTACAAAATCACCATCTACAACAAACTGCAGAGACTATACCTCAACCCTTTTGACCAACCAATAACTCGAGCAAGCCAAAAGCTCGCAAAGCTCTAACTGTTTTCCTATTAACAGGGTACTTAAATTTACTCCATCTAATTTTCAGTTCCCTTTAATATCAGCTATACATCGAATATAATCAGGGGTAATATTTTGAAACACGGCTTCATTTTTGAACTTCCAAATGTAGTAGATAACACTACTAACAGCCGACGACCTCAATTTGAACATCAGAGAAGTCTTATTCCTAGACTTCCAAAGACAGTACATACATATAGGGAAATCCGCCGGAAGCTTGCACAACAACCATTTGAGAATGCTTTGAAAAATCTCCTTACTAACTTTGCACATAAAAAACAGATGGTTTCGAGACTCATCCAGCCCGCAAAAAACACACTGCGAATTCACATTGTTGTTCCATCTTATAATTCTATCCTTACTAGCCAATCTGTTATGGCAAGCAAGCCACCAGATAAAAGATGAATGGGGTGTGCAGTAACTATTCCAGATAATTTGTTTCCACTCACCCTTAGGTTGCTCAGGATGAAAGATAATATATAAATCATTAACAGCAAACTTACTGTTACTGATAATGTCCTGGACACGCTCCACCATGTTCCTATTCACAATTTCATCTCTGAGCAGCAAACAACTTTTCCACCAATAGGCATGATTCCCCTTCAATTTCACAGACCAAATACTTTCACTTTTCAGAATGTACTCCGAGCACCATCTTCCCAGAGCAAAATGGCAGCTACCTTCAACACTTAACTTCATCAGGATGCACAAAATTGTTGTCTTGTTCCACGACAGGATTTCTTTAATGCCCAAACCACCATTCTTCTTTGGTTTATAAACATTTTCCCAGGCAACTGGTGCTTTCCTACCATCCTCATTACCACACCATAGAAATCTTCTACACTTCCTTTCAATTAGCTGGATGACAGACTTTGGGAACAAAAAAACAGTTGACCAAAATCTCTGCATACTAATTAAAGTACTTTGCACCAACTGAAGTCTACCAGTATAGCTCAAACATCTAGCTGCCCAATGAGAAATCTTTGCCGTAATTTTACTAATCGAAGGCAGATAATCCTCACATTTGAGTTTCTGAGCAGAAAGAGGAACACCAAGGTATCTCACAGGGAGACAACCTTCCTCAAAAATCAAAACATTTAGAATCTCCTCTTTATCACCCTCACACACCCCACCAAAAAAACACTTTACATTTCTGGTTACTCACTAACAAACCAGAGGTAAGTGAGAACTCATCCAGCATCTTCTTAATAATCCTGATAGACCCCACATCTCCTCTACAAAAAATGAGCAAATCATCCGCAAAACATAGATGATTCAGACCAATTTTATTACACTTTGGATGAAAATTGAAGTCTGGGTCAGATTGAACAGAGGAAAGTAATCTACTCAAATACTCCATGCACAACACAAATAACAGAGGTGAGAGGGGGTCTCCCTGTCTTAGGCCCCTCTCACCCTTAAAAAACCCAAAACTCTGTCTGTTAATAAAAAAGGAATAGCAAGGGGTGGAAACACAAACCATTATCCATCTGATAAAAACTTCATGAAAACCAAACCCTTGGAGAGCTTCCGCGAGAAATTCCCAACTGAAACTATCATAAGCCTTGTGGATGTCGACTTTAAAAGCACACCTAGGGGATATATTCTTCCTCTTATACCCATGAACAATCTCTTGACAGAGAAGCACATTGTGAGCTAAACTTCTGCCTGATACAAAAGCCCTTTGGCAGTCATTCACTATATCAGGTAACACCTCTTTCAACCTAGTAGCAATAACATTTGAAATTAACTTGTAAATAACATTGCAGCAGGCAATAGGTCTTAAATCTTTCACAACAGTTGGGTTAGCAACTTTGGGAACCAGGGAAATCAAAGTGGCATTAATCTGCCTCATAATCTTGCCCGCTCAAAGAAGCATTTACTGCCTTCTTACATCATCACCCAGGATATGCCAACTAGATTTAAAAAACAGAGAATTGAATCCATCCGGGCCAGGTGCCTTGGTATTCTTAATGGATGTCAAAGCCTCCCAAATCTCTTTGTCTTGAACCGGACAAATGAGTTTATTGTTAGCCTCCTCTATAATCTTAGTACCCTCTTGAGAAAATCCCACTGTTACATGCTTTTCTATTCTGCATCTTCTCACCCAGCAGACTCTTGAAAAACTACACAATGTGATCAGCAATATCATTCTCCTTCGTAAGCTTCTGCCCTGATCATTAAACATAACCTGAATTCTCGAAGAACCCTCTTAGCATTCATAATTCTGTGGAAGAAAGCACTAGATTCATCACCCAATTGCACCCAATCACACTTCGCTTGTTAAGCAATCTGAGTGTACAACAGGCTAGTGTTATGGTTATGCTCCTGGATAATCTTATTTTCTTCCTCAATCAGAAACTTGTCAAATGGACTATTTTGAATCTTCCTATGCACACAATGTAACCTCTCTTTACTCATATCCACCTTATCCCTTAAATGACTAAACTTATCCTTGATCAGACATTTAAGCTTAGCTTTAACAGATTTCATTCTCTGCACCACCCTGAACATTGGGCAACCTTTGACCTCGTGTTGCCAACATGTTTTAATCAGCTCATTATACCCATCATCAGAAGCCCAGATGTTCCTGAATCTGAAAATATTAGGCTTCCTAGTACTTTCACTATCCAACATCACTAAAGCCAGGAGAATGGTCAGAAATATCAGATGGCCAAAACACAACACAAGAGTCAACAAAGGAGCCAATCCACCCATCATTCACCATGACTCTATCCAACTTACAGTAAGTTCTCGAATTCAGATCACTACTATGCTTATTTGACCAAGTAAAAAACGCCCCTGAGAACTTCAAATCATGTATATCTAGATCCTCTACACACTGGGCAAAACAATCATCAATCTCCGCAACAGAGGAAGAACAACTAACCTTTTCATCATCCTTGAGCAAACAGTTAAAATCTCCCATTATAATCCATGGGCCTGACAGACCGTTTAATAATTCTTAGATCCTCCCAAAGCTTCTCCCTGCTAGAGCTCTAGTTTGCAGCATACACAACAGTGAAACAGAAACAAAGCTCCTTATTACCTGATTCAACCACGCAGTTAATTAGTTGATTAGTGATCACCAAACACTACACATCCCATAGATTATAATCCCACAATAGCAAGATCCGACAATTCTGTCCTTATCAATATTTGAAGCCCACCTCCACTTCTTATTAACCCAACCTTCAATCTTATTAAAACCACTACTTCTGGTACGAGTCTCTAAAATAGCATGAGACTCACTTTATTCTCAACATAAACTTCTCCACCCTACTCGTTTATTGAGGGCATTCAGCCCTCTAATATTCTAGGATGCTATTTGGCACTTACCATTAGGTAAAGAACCATTTCCATTCACTACAACCTCCTTCCCCAGATCACTCTCCTGTCTCTGATGTGCTCCTTTTTTAGCACCCACAACAGTCCATTCCTCCTTACTAGCATACTCCTTACTAGTCTCATAGCTCTTTTGATGAACAACTATGACTTCCTGCTCAGACACAAACAACAGATAGTACACCACTAGCTTCATTCCCACTCTTTTGTAACTGCCCATCCTCCAACTCCTTATCACCCCCTTTCTCCGCATTATTATCATTCATTTTCTTCTTCTTACAATGTGTAGGTGAATGACCAAAACACCTACAATCCTCACAGTACCATGCTCGCCATTCATATATAACCCTTTGGACAAATCTTCACCCTCCCCATTTTCCAAAACATTTCATCCTTAGGCCGCACCCTAGCATTAATCTCCACCAACACCCTAGCTATCCAATTTCTCCTTCATAGTAGTCAATTTATCCGCCAAAATTGGTCTACCCAACTTACTCGCAATTCGCCCTAACATTCGAGGAGACCAAAATTGAAGATCCAAGTTGGGCAACTTAATCCAGACAGGAATCGACATCAGATTGTAATATCCAACTACAGCCCGGTGTCCATTCTCTCAGAATAAGAGGAAGATTACCTGAACAAACCACGGTCCCGCTTCTAGCACCTTCAACATATCCTCCTGCTTTTCAAATCGGAAGATGAAGATCCCCGCATCATTCAAATAGATTTTAGGTAAAGCAATTTTTCCCCATCGGAGTTGAACAAAATTCTCCATCGCAGAAAAGGAACTCCGAATCCCTAGCACAGCTCCAACTAGGGAATTTTCCCAAAACTTACACTCATCCCTTACCTCTTCCTTCGAAAACTTCAGGATCGGCGAGTCTCTTGAAAATCCTCCAATCTCAGGCAATTCTCATGATCCCTATTGTTCGCCACAACATCGCTCCAGGTTTTCTTCGCCTGCAGGAATTTCGCCAAGACATCCTCACCAGGTTCTTCCCCCGTTGTTGTTGATTCACAAAAACATTAGCATCAGTAACTAACTCCCCACTGTCGACAGAAACCTTCACCGCCTCCTTCTCCTTCGAACCAAAATTAAGCGCCTTCTTTGGCGCTCCCGACACAACTACTGGAGTAGGATGAACAGGCGTAACATTTCCTTGTGATCCAAGCAATGGCACAACTTCTAAACAATATTGCTATTTTCATTTTTTTAATATTTAAGTACAAATTGCAAATTCTAAACAATATATTGCTATTTTATAATTTTATTATTCCTACAAATATAAAAGTGTAATAAAAGAGAAAACAGTTAAAATTTTTTTTAATAATATTGTGTGAATTTATTTAATAAAATTGCAACTTTAAACTATACCATATTTTTGTAACTTTTATGTTAATATATCATTCATATTTTTATATACTTTTATAATTTTTTAATAAAAAATCAACTAATCTACATATTATTGTTTTTTATTTTCATTAATCTATACGGTATTATAAATAATATATATAAATTAATATTTTAATGTGAAGTCAGTAATTAAAAAGAGGAAGAAGAGACAAACTGAAGGGACAAAAAAAATAACAACATATGTTGCGAGTAAAACATGTCGATATCATACAATAAAAAGTCCACACTAATATATACCAGTTCAATATACTAATATTTGTGCTGGATCTATGTTAATGTCGAACCACACCTAAGTAAAACAAGGCTAGGACCTCATCCCTCTCAATGGGTGTGACTTCCGTGCCACTACCCAAGAAATATGAATTTGACACTATCTATACTTTTATATATACATCTTCATATTACGTACTTATGAAAATTGTTATAACATTAATAAAATATCGATTAGATTTTTTTTAATATTTGCTTAGTCAACAGTTTTGAGTCATACATTCAAAAAGGTAATCTAATGAGAAAATGTAAGTATGATATCATCCACACAATGTCCCTCTTTTATTAAAAAGAATGATATCACCTAATATTCGATTTTCGGAAAAGAATATTCTGTTAATCAAAAAATCGAAATATTTTTTAAAACTAAATTTAAAGATAGAAATTTTAATGAAAATCGTAAATTTTTTAAATTTAGTTTAATTGAATTTATTATAAGTAATGACAACTGATTTAATTTTTTTGGTTTGATATTTAGTTACTAAATTCAAAAAAATTGGTTTTTAATTAACTCAGTTATTAAATTGAATTTCAATTAAATTTGATTATAGCTGAAGAAAACCGAAATTTTAGCGTATTGAATAGATACACTCCAGCTCAAGCCATCCTACATTTATCAAACACCCACCAATAAGTGCCAAATGATTTTTTTACAATCTCACTTAAAATTATAAAAAGTGTTGATTTTTTTTTTCAAAATGCTCATCAATTCAATACTGGTGACTTTTCTTTCTGTCATTTTGACCAGGTCAAGTAATACAAATGTCAAAATATGTGCAGAAATACAAAACGCGAATGAAAAAAAAGTGGTACATTGACCGCCTAAGAGATCTAGTCGATGAGGAGAGTAAACTATTGTACAACCGGTTTCACCGTGAGCATCATACAACTGTTTATTATAAGTTTAAAGATTGTTCATGCTATACTGATTGTTCATATAAAATAAAATTTGAAGATTTTAAATTATATGATGATTGTTCAAATTAATTATAAAGAATGTTCGACGATGTATATCAATATCGTACACCAGGTTGTGTGCATTATAGTCGGATTGGATGCGGAGAAGATCCCAAATTCACTAAGGGGCCGTTCTTTGGACACGAATGGGAGATTAATGTAGTGATGCTCAAAATGAAGGACAAATGTCAATATATTATTTGTTACACATTTGACTATGGTACACTTGTCAAGTTGATATTTGTTAACTAGAGTAAGCTTTATCATAAAGCTTCAAAACCTAGCTTTTTGTCAAAAGTTAGAACACCCCTAAGATGACATCTCAGCTGTCAACTTTTAATGCTATATGGTACCATTTGGGGTCAACACTATCGATTGAATACTAATTTGTTCTATTTATGCTAGTTAATTTCTTTTATATAATTAGAGGCACTAGGTGAAGTACTCCACAAATGTGGTAAATTAACAGAGTTGAAAGTTCTTAAAAACAAAAAACTGTCAACCTACCTTCAATCCTACCTGAAAGAACCTTTCAAGCCCTGCAAACATGATTCTCCCCTCAACTATTCGTCCTTCCTACGTGTTGCCCTTAGAAGAGAATTTACTAGTGCGTGAGAATTTGCTGAAACCCATAATGGAAGTAGAATTGAGGAAGGTCGATTGCCAGAGTTCTGTTGCAGGTATTGCACTTACGAATGAGCACCAAAGGATGAATAACTCACTGATCGAATTGAATCCAAATTCATCATTCAAATAAACAGGTGGTGGCCTTAATCATCAAAAACAAAAACTCGCTGATCGAATTGGGGACGAGGGGTGGTACGTATGACTATGAAGTGGTGAACTCTGTTGTGAAATTTGTGTTTGTTTTCATTTTAACTATTTTACATGTGTCACAATGTTATAAATTGAATACGTGAGACCCATACAATGATCGGAAAAATCTTAGTTTAAATCTTGAAAATCTCTACATATAATACAATGACCGGCGTATAGTCTCGAAATGATGCTCCCTTCTGGAATTTTCATATGGTTAGTCATAGCATTCCAAAAATGAAGCCCATAGCTCTTCTCATTAATCTCTGCAGTCAGCGCCTCTACCCGTTTCGTCTCCTCAGAACCTCCGGCCTACGGAACAGCTCACCAGCATTTTTCCAGTACACCGGGTAGAAACCCATGGTCGGCAAAACAGAGAAGTTCTTTCCTTCAAGCCACATCCCGCCGTTTTCACTCTTCACCCTATGTATCACCCTTGTTACAAGCATCGGTCCCTGGTTACCCCATATATTCCCGTGAATTTAGCGCGAAATCCTCCAAAAACATGCGGACAAGAGGGTGCCCCCCTCGAACACCAAACTGCATTGTTGAACGTCATGTCTCCGTTTTCCTCGATTACCTCAGTTCCAATGGTATTTCCTCAGGTCGGAGAAGTTCTTCAGATGATATAATCGGTGTCCAAGTAAACTCCACCGTACTTATACAGGCTACGAGTCTCAGTAGGTTTGAGAGGTTTCTGGGAAATGCTTCTTTCCTGATTGATGTTTCCTTTCTTGACTCCCTCGTACCAATGGAGTACTGGTGTATTGTTAGAAGGGGGGAATACGGGGTAATGGTTAAAATGCGGTATCCCTTGTCAGTAATTGGCTTTAGAATCTCCTGACCTGCCTGGGATTTCATTCCGTCGGATAAGATTATCAAGCAGCATCTGGGTTTGTCTTGAAGAGACTTTCAACTGCCATCATGTCCCTCTTTCGAAACAGAGGTGCTGGCGAGAAACGAGTGAAGAAAGTGGGATTTGCATGACTCTTTGTTTATGAATTCCTGATTCTTTTGTCGAAGTTAAACGGTATCGTCGCAGCTGTTTGGTTGTTGATGCTTGTAGGATTATCTTTGTTGGGTGATGTCGTGGTGTACTGTGTTGACTCTGTTGATTTTTGAGGGGACGAAGCTGTGGTACTGTTCTTTTTGGTTCTGGTTTGATCATAACGATGAAGCGATGGAGATGACTGCGGGGAATATTGTAGATGTCAGTGTGGAGTTTTGGTCATTGGCGGTGATGGTTGCTGCGTTTGAATCTTCGGGGTTGCGGCGGGAGCAGAGATAGAATAATTCCGCATGCTGACGGTGGTGAGGCGGTTGAAAGAATTTGTTTGGAAGCATTGGGAGATCAAGTTGGATTGATGGGGGAGACTAAGGAGAGGATGGATAGATCACAATAAAATTATGACTACTACCAAGGTCAGAAATATTATCGAAGAAGAGAGGATTATACCTCGGGTAGCTTTTCTTCCAAGTCTGAACATCCTAATTGACTATTGCTTCTGCAGATATGAGTGATCTATAGGGCTCTAGTAATATCTTTAAAAACAGCGTTTACTATACCGCCAAGTAACATACATGCTCTGCGCCATTCTTCTCGGCTCACGGTAATTTTGAACAAGGAACGTACATGCTCTGCGCTATTCTTCATTCTCTCCGGTCACGGTAATTTTGCAACCCTAACTGGCGAACATGGAACATACATCCTCAGCGCCACTCGTCATTCACTTCACTCACGGTATTTGCAACCCTAACTGGCGTACAAGGAACATACGCGGCGTTCTTCATCCTCTTCTTCTGGTAAAGATTTATTTTTCAGACGTTGGACCTTTTTGCACAATTGTATCGTGAAAGGAGGTATCCATTGTTGACGCTGGATGGAGCTACTTCAATCGGTGAGAGACAAAGTTGGTCTATTGTTTCAATCATCCTTAAAAAGTAAGCATATACTTGGATAGTGAATTTTTCTGAGTGTGCTATCTTAAAAGTCGTTGCTGCTCCACCTCTTCAAATTTCAATTGTGGTAGATACTAAAACAGTGAAGGTTTGTATCTCTCGTGTGTTTGAGTTTATGTGCTTCCAATTGATCAAGTATTCAGCTCATATATCATCCATGTCTTCCTCGAAAACTTCACGCTAGGCCTGTCAAAACGGGTTATCCGTTCAGGTTTTGGGTCATATTTATTCGGGTCAATATTCGTTCGGTCATTAAACTTTTGAGTCATTTCGGATCGAGTCATTCGGATTCGGGTCTAATCGGGTTCATTGTAACAGTGGGGTAGGATCGGGTTTCATAATTTCACGTCATGGTTAATATTTTTTGAAAAATTATTAAATAAATGTATACCAAATTTCTGTAAAATTATAATACACATAGAACACAAAAAAGTCAATACATTGCATATTATGATTTTTTTTCAAATATAATAATTTTAAATCAAGCTTTTTTGTCATATCTATTCAGGTTATTATTTCATATTTGTGAAGTGTAGGGTCACTATTATTTCATATATTCGAGTTTGACTAAATTTTAATTACTATAATTTTGGGTCAGTTTTGGGTTATAAATTTTCCAGATTCAGGATTCAGGTCATTTCAGGTTTAACACAATCGGGTTTCGGATTTATTATATTTAAATATTTTCAGGTTTCGATCAAGTTTCGACGGATTTAGGTCAAATGGGTAGGTTTTCGGGTTGGGTTAATTTTTTGAAAGCTGTACTTCTCGCTCTCCAGTGATTTCTTAGATTGGATCATTTGGTGGAGAGAAGCATCATATGAAAACATTTGTATTTCACCCAAACATAATGTTTTGCATCTGTAACAGAAATAAAAACATTGTGCGTTGGACAAATCTTATAATTTGAGATGTATTGTAAACAACATTTTTTTATTAAAGAAGTGTTATGAACAATGTTTTTTTCCAAAGAAGTGTTATATATAAGTGTTGTAAACAATGTTATACAACTGTTGTATGAGTGTTGGTAGAGTGCCAAGGGAACCTTGCAAGAATGTTGTGATCGAGAATGTTGCAAGAGTGTTGTGTGGGTGTTGTGAAAAAGTTTCAAGAGCGTTGTAGAAGTGTTGCGAGAGCGTTGTGAGAAGTGAGAGAAGATATTTCCAAGTGACAACACTTGAGATACGTTGTAAAGTGTATTGGGCTATGCCAATTAGGGGTGGAAATTTTTACCCAACCCGATTATCTGACCCAAACTCAACCCGTAAATAGCGGGTATGAGTTATGATTATTGACCCATTTAATTTTTAGGTTGGGTATGGGTTAAGGGTCCTAACCCGAATTCAACCCGACCCGTTTACGTAATTTAATTATAAATAAATATGTATATATTTTACTTGGATATATATGTATTAAATCTATAACCATTAGTATAATAGCAAAAAAATACTATCACTTCTTTAGGCCCACAAAAAATTATTTTATAAATCCAAATACATTCTCTGGGCCATCTATATCCACCATTCACTGTTTGTTTGAAAACCTAAATACTATGTCAATCATTAGTCGCACAAACTCCACCGTTCACATTATTTCATCTGCACAAATAATGGCTTAGTTAAGATTATTGACCCATTTAATAAAATGTTGACATTTGGCTAAACGACATACAATGATTTGAAATAAATGACCGTCATGTGCACACTTTTATGGACGATTGATCATTCTGTAGAAAAACAAGATTATTTATATTTAAAAGGGTTAAACGGGTCGGGTATGGGTTCAATGATTTTATATGGGTTAGGTATGGGTTGAAGTTTGTAACCCGATTATTTTTGGGTCGGGTATGGGTCAATACAATTTTATTTGGGTTGGGTATGGGTGTGTTGGGACATCAGAGTGTTACAGAGATAGCCAATCACCTCGACAGAGTCAATCACCCTCAGTCAAACACAAAGAGTGAGCCACTTCAATGGAGTCCATACAACTAGGGAGACTTCACAGACTCTCCCGTTCCGTTACGAATAATAAGGAGCTAACTCGGGAATGCTTCAACACCACAAAGAGTGAGCCACTTCAATGGCTGTCTTGAACTGTGACGCCTCTGACAAAACCTCTGTGTCTTTGGTGCTTTTCTCTCCAATACTGAACCAAGAAATGCCAAAGAAGCACTCCTTGATAGTGATTGGGTCACTGCAATGCAGGAGGAACTCAACTCTCTCCAAAGACATGCTGTCTGGGAGTTAGTTCCTCGACCCACACATCAACAAACCATCGGTACTCGTTGGGTCTTTCGTAATAAACTTGATGATGCAGGACAAGTTTTCAGGAGCAAAGCTAGATTGGTCATTCAGGGCTACAATCAAGAAGAAGGGATTGACTATGATGAAACCTTAGCACCTATAGCTCGCCTTGAAGCAATTCGCATGTTAATTGTGTTTGCTGCATTCAAAGGTTTCACACTACATCAAATGGATGTCAAGACAGCCTTCCTCCATGGCTATATTGATAGATAAATCTATGTCGAGCAACCCCCAAGGTTCACAGACTCCGTCCATCCTGACTACGTCTACAAACTATGTAAGGCCCTTTACGGACTGAAACAGGCTCCACGTGCTTGGTATGAAAGACTGTCTACATATCTGTTGCAAAATGGTTTCTCTCGAGGTAACGTAGTTAAGACACTATTTATTCTTCACTCATCACATGACTTACTTCAAGTACAGATTTATGTTGATGATATCATTTATGGCTCTACAAGTAACACCCTCTGCGATCATTTTGCTAACCTTATGAAGCAAGAGTTTTCCATGAATGAGTTAGGTGAGCTCAAGTTCTTCTTAGGATTACAAATTCAACAAGAAAAGGAAGGGATTCAGATCCACCAACAAAAGTACATCAAGGAACTCCTTGATAAGTACAATCTCAAAAACGTCAAGAGCATGTCTACACCAAGTTGTACATCTGCTAAATTACATCTTGGTGATGACGGAGTTGGTGTTAATGCCACAGAATATAGAGGAATGATAGGGTCCCTCTTGTACCTGACTGCAAGTCGCCCCGACATTCTTCACGCAGTCTGTCTTTGTGCCCGCTTTCAAGCAGCACCAAAGCAGTCTCACCTAAAAGCAGTCAAACGCATCTTTCGATATCTTAAAGGTACAAGTACACTCTATCTATGGTATCCTCGATCTTCTACCTTTACTTTATCTGGATATAGTGACTCTGATTGGGCTGGTTCCCTTCAAGATCGAAAGAGTACTTCAGGTAATGCACAGTTCTTGGGTCTTTGCCTTGTTTCGTGGTCCTTCAAAAAACAAAACCCCGTAGCACTCTCTACAGCGGAGGCAGAGTATGTCTCTGCTGCAGCCTGTTGCTCCCAACTCCTTTAGATGAAACAACAACTTCAAGATTATCATGTCTCCCAAGAACAGATCCCAATCTTTTGTGACAACAAAAGCACAATCAAAATATCAGAAAATCTAGTCCAACACTCAAGAACCAAACATATTGAAATTCGTTTTCACTTCTTGAAAGACTGTGTCGAGAAGAAGCTTATTCAACTTGACTTTGTGCCCACAAAAGATCAACTTGTAGATATCTTTACTAAACCTTTGTCTACAGCACGATTTGAAGCACTTTGATCAGCGATTGGGTTGACTCCGTCTACCTAGATGGTCGCATCTCCTTGCTCCTACCGCAATCTTCAGCAGGTACTCCCTCATGTCTCATCGAGTCTGTCTTTGTTTGCACTTGAATCTGTGAACTGTGTTTTCTTGCTTAAGAACGTCTCTATAATTCTGGCACTCTGCATCCACATCATCTATCCACACTCGATCCGCCTCAATCCACGCCCTTAATCTAGCACCTGCCGATTTTTTCGCATCTGACACACGAAATCCCTGCAACTTCTGCAGTCATTTCAGCCTTTATATCCCTCATCCGTCTACTCCGTCTCTCTCACCTACATCCATTTTACACCCAAACATACTACAATCCCTAATGGCAGGCATTAACCTCAACGGCATCAATATTCCGGCCAAAATTTTCCAAGATCCAATCCGCCTTCAGGCGTACCTCCAATCTATGGCTAACCCTAACCCACCTCCACCTACCACCACCACCACTCACTCCCTCACCAAAACCACTACTACTTCTTCCCCCACACTCTACCACACCACCACCACCACCCATACATCACCCCATCAAACACCACCCTCTGCCGCCAAGACCGACATTCTTGAGACGGATGTCGACGATGTCACACCCCTACAAACCCTGCCACCATCTCCACCACCTCAAGACCCAAACCCTACTACCGAAACCCAAGCAACTGATCCCCCGCAAGCTCCGCCGAAAAAGTCTCCCTCACCAACTCCACAAGCCTCTCTGAAAAAGCAGCAACCCCAACTCCACCCCGTTCTCCAAAACCTAAACCAAGAAAAAGAAAAGCTCAGACCACTACCCGTCCCACAGCCAAGCACATACTGCGATCCTCCGTCAGGGCCCAACCAGTCTCCTCTGGTTCCGGCGAGTCTTCCCCAGTCCAGGAGTTGCCCACCCACAGCCACGATACATCCACTGACACAACCTCCACCGTAATTCAGAAACCCCCAAAGCCGCAACGTCGATGCGCAAAGATCGACCCTTTTGGTCAGCGCTACATGCTCAGTGATTCAGCTGCAAACAGAAATACGTAAAGGGTAAGTTCCTAGATTTCTCATGGGCTCTGTCTTCAAATTTGGGAGAGTTAGTGACTGTGGTGGAGGTTCAAGGGTGGAAACACCTTTTCTGTGAGATACTAGAGTGGTACCCCCAAGAGTCTATCGACTTTTTTCAAAATCTCGTTATCAGAAATGGTGCTGCTCAATCCTTTGTCAATTCCACTCCCATCTTCTTTAATCTTGACAAGCTGTCCCAAATACTTGGAGTCCCTCATACCGGTCTGTCTTTCTATGAAAAAGGAGTCCTTCCAGAAATCCCCGGGGTCCCACAAAATAAGATCTACCGTTTTTCTCTTCAAAGAAAAAAGTGGGCTCCCTAATACCCCGAGGCGATCTTTCAATCCTCCACCAACTCCTGCACATTCTTGTTATAAAAAACATTGTCCCCCGAAAAGAAGGAAATCTCATTGTCAATTGCTTGGACCTCACAATAATGTACTGCATTATCAGCCGTCATTCCGTTAATCTGGCCCACGTTGTTCTCCATCACTTAGCTCAGTCTGTCGACACCCCGAAACACTCCCTAGGGTATGTGTTTTGGCTGCCTCAAATTCTTAAATTCTTTCAGGTACCCCTGGCGACATCCACGCCGGAGTCCATCGACGAGGCAGACACATCACCTCAACCTCTATCTGAATCGGCTGACTTCTATCGACAAATCCAAGCTGCTGACCCCTCCAACAACTCCAACGACGGCGGGTACTTCCACTTCTCAAGAGGCAGTCCCTCAAGATGCTCTCCTACCCCTCCTGGAGAAAGTGGAGCGACTCCTCGCACAGGAAGCAGAGCTGATTCAGGGCCACTAGCAGATGATGAACAGACTCTCTGGGATTGAGACGACTGTGACGGCCGTGCAAGAACAACTCCTTGATATCCAAGCCTCCCTGACCCCCAACCCTTAGACATGACGTACGTGTGTGTAGTGTTAGGACTTAGGCTGTTTTAAGTTCTAAACACTTTTTGCTGGTTTTTGTGTGAATTTTTGGACTAACTCTTTCGTGACTGTGGGCTTCCCTCTGATGAAAGCAAAAGGGGGAAGCGGTGAATCCCGTCTGGTGTACGGGTGACTAACTTTGTTGTTGCTTTAAACTGCTTTCATATTTTTTGCTGCTGGACCGTGTGGTCTAGTACTATAACTGCTCTATATACTATGCTTTATCCTGCCTGTTACACTACCTATTCTATATTTGCTTACCTGGAGTCCCTGTACGATTAAGGGGGAACCTAAATGGAGTTTTTGAACTCAACTACTACTGCTGCTATTAAGGGGAACTTTGACAGGGTCGGTTCCCCTAGTTCTTTGTGTTTTGTTCTTCATTTCAGGATTGACTCCATCGGAATTCATAGAGGTTTGCTATCATCAGCAACAAGAGGGCAACTGTTGGGACATCAGAGTGTTGCAGAGATAGCCAATCACCTCGATAGAGTCAATCACCCTCAGTCAAACACAAAGAGCGAGCCACTTCAATGGAGTCCATACAACTAAGGAGACTTCACAGACTCTCCCGTTCCGTTGTGAATAATAAGGAGCTAACTCGGGAATGCTTCAACACCACAACGGTCATAAAGTCCTCCCATCACACCCGAAGTTCGCGGCCCAAGTCAGAAGATCATTCAAGGACGTTGGACGTTGCTCACTAAGTTAGTTCCGGTATTTGCGGAACTAACTCCCTCGACCTGCTGGTTGCAATGCTAGTATAAATAGGTTGTGTAATAGCTAGTTTAAGGTGTGCTTCCATACAAAAATATTTCAAAGTTTAGAGAGAGAGAAAGAAAACTGTTTTGTAAGCCAGAGAGAGAAAATACATACCAATTTAGTTAGTGCATCTAGATAGACTCTCCCTAGAAAGATTCTAGTTTCGCTACGCTTACCATTGATCTGATCAGAGAGTGTATTGGGTGAGTGAGTGAAAAACCGCTAAGTAGATCCCTTCTACTTAGTGGGCATTTGTAAGTTGTTTTATTTGACCAGGAAATGAAATAGCTTATTTGTGTATCTTGTTGAGTTTCACAGAGTCCTTCTATCTTTCTAGCATCATTTCATTTCAATTACTTCAAAGTCTTCCGCACCCCTAGTTTAATCAATTCGATTGAGTGCCTCTACATCACAGAGAGTTTCTAACTTTCAAAGACTGATTGAGTCAAACCAACTCTTAGACTCACTCCTTTGGTTGGTTTGAGTTAGCCACCCGATCCTACACGTGGTATCAGAGCCTTGCTTAGGCTTACGGTCAATCAACAAGGCAATGGTAGACCTCTTCGCCAATCAAAACAACAAAATGCACTTCGAGCACCCCAGACTCACCTCCACCTACTACGACCATTGGAAAAATGAGATCGAGCAACACATTGAGTCAGTCAACTCTGAGCTTTGGGAGATAGCCACTGGAGGAGATCTTGCAGTCAATCCAGATTGATCCACATGGACTGCTGCAGATCATAAAAGGTACGAGATGAATCGACAAGCATCACGCGCAATATACACTTGCATGTCCATCCCAGAACAAAGGAGAGTCAATCACTGTAAGTCCGCAAATGAGATATGGACACTCCTTTAAGCTACCCACAAAGGAGTCACTGAACTCAAGAAATTCAAAGCTCAAGAACTTCGAAGGGACTATGAAAATTTTCTGCAAAAACCCGGTGAGTCTCTGGAAGAAGTGCTTGATCGTTTCTATTTAGTAACTACTACTATGCAAGAAGTTAACATCTTACCAGATAGAGAGAGTGTCTTGCACAAGCTGCTGGACAGTCTCAGAGAAGAATGGGCAGAGACGGTAATCTCCACCAAAGCATGCAAGGACTTATCCAAATGGAGCTGCCAAGACTTAGGTTCCTATCTACAATCTGTAGATAAGTACAAGAAGAACGTCCGAAAGATGTGTGGTAATACATCTTCTTCTTCCTCTAGCAAGATTACTACTTTGAATGATCAAGCCTTGCAGGTTAATTCGACTCAGTACACTCAAGAAGGAGCCTATGTAGCTGATACTCAAATCAGACAAGCTAAGGCTGAGCTGGTAGATATTATCGTTGAAGAAAGTGAGGCGGAGACCATGGAAGACTTTGTCTTCATAGTAAAGAACTTCCGAAAATTTATGCGTAACCAGCCAAATCGTCAGAGTCGGTCGTTCTCAAATATCTCCAAACAGGTCTTCAACTCTGTCACCTGTTTCAATTGTAACAAACCCGGTCACTTCAAGAAGGACTGCCCCTTACTCAAAAACCAGTATGGAAAATCCCAAGGGAGGTCACTGATGGCAGCTGTCGGTTGGGGTGATTCAAACTCCAACGATCAAGACACAGAGTCCAGCGGCCTGGTATGTCTCATGGCACATGATACAACGGAGTCCATGATCCCCGACAATGAGGTAACTCACTCTCATCTTGAGACAGATCTTTACCGTATTACTCCTATGGGATTTATGACCTTAATTGCAAAAATTGTCTCTGAGACTAACTCCCTCAAAGCAAGTCTCACCAGTAAAATAACCGAGTTATCTGAGGAACTCGAAATCTCAAGGGGTCTTATGTATGCCCTAAGAGATAAAGCTGAGGAACACAAGACCATCTCCTGTTCTCTTAGACTAGATCTACAAGAATCAAGGTGACATGTTGATTCTCTCCAAAAGGAACTCCATGATACCGTAGAGCAAAATCAATCCAGCCAGAGCGACCAGAAAGAGTCTCTCACTCTGATCGACTCTCTTAAGCAGGACCTCACTATCTTTACTGATAAGTGCTGCTCTCTTCAAAATGATCTAAATGCTTCTGAATCCAAAAATATGTCCTTAAACACCACTATCAAAAACTGAAAGAAAAGGAGCACGCTCTCTCTCAAGCCAGTCAAATTTATCAAACAAGTCACTTCCTCCGAACTACCTGAGTGGGCTAACTCCAATATCAAGGAAGTCAGCCAAGATCAAGATGATCTTCGCTCTAAAGTTGAACAACTCTCTCAAGAGATTGTGAATTTACAATCCGGAGTTCGATCCACTCAATCCAAGCCCAAGTGGCACAAGGGTAAGTTCGATATCCCAAAAAATATGTCCAAGTCCGACAACAGAGCCAAACGATATCAAGAGAAGGAGAAGTTTGACTCCTGGTGGAAAGGACAACAGAAATACGTCAATCTTCCTCCAACTAAAATTTGTGGCTACTGCGGGAGTCTTGGACATAGGGACAGTGCATGTGATAAATTGAATAGATCTTTCATTTAATGTCAAACGTGTTAAATTGATACTTGAAGCACGAGAAGAATTGAAAAGATCTGGCTCGAAAAGGGAACCCAAGTACATCTGGGTTCCCAAATCTAACAAATGATCTTTTATTTTGTAGGTGAAGGCGAATTGAGACAGCTGGTACTTGGGCAGTGGATGCTCCCGTCACATGACTGGAGATCCAAATCAATTCAATTCGTTTTCATCCTACCAAGGAGGTAAGGTTACTTTTGGAAACAACAACCAGGGTGAAATCATGGGAGTTGGTTCCGTAGGTAACCCCTCAAAATTTAAAAATGATGGAGTTCATCTGGTCACTGGACTTCAACATAGTTTATTAAGTATTTCTCAAATTTGTGATAGATTCAATTTGGTACTTTTCTCCTCTTTGGATTGTAAGGTTTATGATGAGCGTACAGGTTCCATAAAAGCTGTGGGACGCAAAGAAGGAAATCTCTACAAAATGTGCTTAAACTCCATTAATCCTGATGATCAAGTCTATCTAAATGTGCATTCCAAAAACTCATTGTTGTGGCACTCCAGACTTGGTCACGCAAATCACAGGCTGTTGAATAAACTGAAAAGCAAAGACTTGGTGATTGGTTTACCCGACACAAACTTTGACACAAACTCTGTCTGTGAAGCATGCATAAAAGGTAAACACACCCGGTCTTCCTTCAAGACTAAATCAACTCTCTCTACTAACTCTCCGTTGGAATTGCTCCGCATGGATCTTGTTGGCCCCATGCGTACACAAAGCAGAAGTGGTAAAAGGTATATTCTGGTCATAGTCGATGACTATTCAAGGTGGACTTGGGTCATTTTTCTATCTATGAAAGATGAAACTTTTGTGGAGTTCGTTAAACTCCATAAAATGCTTATCAACAAATTTTCGTTTGCATTAAAAACCCTGAGAACGGACCAGGGTACTAAATTTTGCAACAAGTCGTTTGATGAGTTTTGCAGGGACAACGGAGTCGATCACCAAATCTCATCCGCACGCACCCCAGAACAAAAAGGAGTGGTTGAACGAAAGAATAGAACCTTGGTTGAAATGGCCCGCACCATGCTCATTGACAGTCAACTCACACTATCATACTGGGCCGAAGCTGTTAACACAACATGTTATATGTTAAATTGTGCGCTGATTCATCCATTCCTTCACAAGACCCCCTACGAACTACTCCGTCAACGAAAACCAAATCTCATCCATCTCAGGCGTTTCGGATGTAAGTTCTTTATCCACAAAAATGGTAAGGACAACTTGGGTAAGTTCTCTCCTAAAAGTGATGAAGGTATATTTCTTGGCTACTCTTCTAAAAGCAAAGCTTATCGTGTTATCAATCTGAGAACTCAATGTTTAGAAGAGAGTCCCCACGTCAAGTTCGATGAGTCCCACAATGTTGGCTCATCTTCTGATCAACTTGACTTTGCTCCAGAGGATTTCCTCACTGATCCACACTTCATCACTGTTCCCATAGGAAGACTCCAAGATTCCCAATCCATCATACCTAATGACTCTCCAGAAAACAAAAGCAATGCATCAGACTCTACAGACTCTGACAATAACCTTGAGACACCCTTACCACAAAACTTGAACTGTGACACATCTAACAAAGACACACCCCCTCCTGCTTCACGTCGACAGTTCCAACAAAAATCAGCTCACCCTCCTGACAACATATTATCTGACCCAAACTCAGGTCAAACACGTTTTCAAGCTATGCAAAACCTCTGTGCTTTTGGTGCTTTTCTCTCCAGTACTGAACCAAGAAATGTCAAAGAAGCACTCCTTGATAGTGATTGGGTCACTGCAATGCAGGAGGAACTAAACTCTCTCCAAAGACATGCTGTCTGGAAATTGGTTCCTCGACCCACATATCAACAAACCATTTGTACTTGTTGGGTCTTTCGTAATAAACTTGATGATGCCGGACAAGTCTTCAGGAACAAAGCTAGATTGGTCGTTCAGGGCTACAATCAAGAAGAAGGGATTGACTATGATGAAACCTTCGCACCTGTAGCTCGTCTTGAAGCAATTTGCATGTTAATTGTGTTTGCTGCATTCAAAGGCTTCACATTATATCAAATGGATGTCAAGACAACCTTCCTCCATGGCTATATTGATAAAGAAGTTTATGTCGAGCAACCCCCAGGGTTCACAGACTCCGTCAATCCCGACTACGTCTACAAACTATGTAAGGCCCTTTACGGACTGAAACAGGCTCCGCGTGCTTGGTATGAAAGACTGTCTATATATCTGTTGCAAAATGGATTTTCTCGAGGTCATGTAGATAAGACACTATTCATTCTTCACTCATCACATGACTTACTCTAGTACAAATTTATGTTGATGATATCATTTATGGCTTTACAAGTAACACCCTCTACGATCATTTTGCTAACCTTATGAAACAAGAGTTTTCCATGAATGAGTTAGGTGAGCTCAATTTCTTCTTAGGATTACAAATTCAACAGGAACAGGAAGGGATTAAGATCCATCAACAAAAGTACATCAAGGAACTCCTTGATAAGTACAATCTCAAAAACGTCAAGAGCATGTCTACACCAAGCTGTACATCTACCAAACTACATCTTGATGATGACGGAGTCGGTGTCAATGCCACAGAATATAGAGGCATGATAGGATCCCTCTTGTACCTGACTGCCAGTCGCCCCGACATTCTTCACGCAGTCTGTCTTTGCGCCTGCTTTCAAGCAGCACCAAAGCAGTCTCACCTAAAAGCAGTCAAACATATCTTTCGATATCTTAAAGGTACAAGTACACTCTATCTATGGTATCCTCGATCTTCTACCATTACTTTATCTGGATATAGTGACTCTGATTGGGCTGGTTCCCTCCAAGATCGAAAGAGTACTTCAGGCAATGCACAGTTCTTGGGTCTTTGCCTTGTTCGCGGTCCTTCAAAAAACAAAACCCCGTAGCACTCTCTACAGTGGAGGCAGAGTATGTCTCTGTTGCAGCCTGTTGCTCCCAACTCCTTTGGATGAAACAACAACTTCAAGATTATCATGTCTCCCAAGAACATATCCCAATCTTTTGTGACAACAAAAGCACAATCAAAATATCAGAAAATCCAGTCCAACACTCAAGAACCAAACATATTGAAATTCATTTTCACTTCTTGAAAGACTGTGTTGAGAAGAAGCTTATTCAACTTGACTTTGTGTCCACACAAGATCAACTTGTAGATATCTTTACTAAACCCTTGTCTACAACACGATTTGAAGCACTTCGATCAGCAATTGGGTTGACTCCGTCTACCTAGACGGTCGCATCTCCTTGCCCCTACCGCAATCGTCAGCAGGTACTCCCTTATGTCTCACTGAGTCTGTCTTTGTTTGCACTTAAATCTGTGAAACGTGTTTTATTGCTTAGAACATCTCTATAATTCTTGCACTATGCATCCACGTCAGCTATCCACACCCGCTTCGCCTTAATCCACGCCCTTAATCTCGCGCCTGCCGATTTTCTCGCGCCTGACACACGAAATCCCTGCAACTTCCACAGTCCTATCAGCCTTTATATCCCACATCCGTCTACTCCATCTTTCTCACCTACATCCACTTTACACCCAAGCATACTTCAATCCCAAATGGCAGGCATTAACCTCAACGGCATCAACATTCCGGCCGAAATTTTCCAAGATCCAATCCGCCTTCAAGCGTACCTCCAATCCATGGCTAACCCTAACCCATCTCCACCTACCACCACCACCACTCACTCCCCCACCAAAACCACTGCTATTTCTTCCCCCACAGACTCTGCCACACACACACACCACCACCACCCGCGATACATCACCCCATCAAACACCACCCGCTGCCGCCAAGACCGAAATTCTTGAGACGGATGTCGACGATGTCACACCCATTGAAACCCTGCCACCATCTCCACCACCTCAAGACCCAAACCCTACTACTGAAACCCAAGCCACTGATCAACAACAAGCCTCACCCAAAAGATCTCCAATACCAACACCACAAGCATCCCCAAAAAAATCCGCAACCCCAACACCTCCAAAATCTCCTAAACCCAAACCCCGAAAACGAAAAGCTCAAACCACCACTCGACCCACAGCCAAAAGAGTTCTCCGTTCTTCTGTCAAGACCCAACCAGTCTCCTCTGGTTCTGGCGACTCTTCACCAGTACAGGAATTACCCACCAACAGCCACGACACATCTACTGGCGCCACCTCTACCAGGGTCCAGAAACCTCCCAAGCCACAACACCGATGTGCGAAGATAGACCCCTTCACCCAGCGCTACATGCTCGGTGACCCTGCTGTAGAACGAAACATTATCCGGGGTAAGTTCCTCGATTTCTCATGGGCTCTATCTTCAAATCTGGGAGAGTTAGTGACTATGCTAGAGGTTCAAGGGTGGAAACACCTTTTCTGTGAGATACCAGAGTGGTACCCCCAAGAGTCTGTCGATTTTTATCAAAATCTCGTTATCCGAAATGGTGCAGCCCAATCTTTTGTCAATTCCACTCCAATTTTCTTTAATCTTGAAAAGTTGTCTCAAGTTCTTGGAGTCCCTCATACCGGTCTGTCTTTTTTTGAAAAAGGAGTCCTTCCAGAAATCCTCGGGGTCCCACAAAATAAGATCTACCGTTTTTTCTCTTCCAAGAAAAAAGTGGGCTCCCCAATACCCCGAGGCGATCTTTCAATCCTCCACCAACTCCTGCACATCCTTGTTATAAAAAACATTGTCCCCCAAAAAGAAGGTAATCTCATGGCCAATTGCTTGGACCTCACTATAATGTACTGCATAATCAACCGTCATTCCGTCAATCTGGCCCTCATTATTCTCCATCACTTAACCCAGTCTGTCGACACCCCGAAACACTCCCTGGGGTATGTGTTCTGCCTGCCTCGAATTCTCAAATTCTTTCAGGTACCCTTGGCGACATCCACGCCGGAGTCCATTGACGAGGCAGACACCATCAACCTCCGCTATCTGAATCGGCTGACTTCTATCGACAAATCTAGAGGTGCTCAAAACCTGTCTGGCCCGGTGACCCGACCCGGCCCGGCCTGGAAAAAAGCCCGGTAAGCCCGAACCCGACGGGCTGTTCGGGCGGGCTTGGACAAAAAAACGAGCCTGAATAAAAAACCGGGCCGGGTCGTGGCAAATTTTCAAGCCCGCCCGGCCCGGTTTCAATATTATTTTTTTTAAAATATATATAAAATAATGTATATCTTATATTATTTGATATAATACATATATCAAAATTATATTAAATATACATATAATATAAAATTTTACTCAAATTATATATATAATAATGATTTTGAAATATATATATATATATTAATTTTTTTATGTTAAAAATAAAATAAGTAAATAACCGGGCCGGGGCGGGCCGGGCACCGGCAGAGTTGGAAAAAAACCGGGCCTAGCCCGGCCCGGAGATATAAAAAACTGGGCCCGGTCTCCATGAGTAGGCCCGACGGGCCCAAAAAATCTCCCTGGCCCGACCCGAACCCGGCCCGCCCCCGCCCGTATGATCACCTCTAGACAAATCCAAGCTGCTGCCCCCTCTATCAACTCCAACGATTGCGGGTACCTCCACTTCTCAAGAGGCAGTCCCTCAAGATGCTCTCCTACCACTCCTGGAGAAAGTGGAGCGACTCCTCGCACAGGCAGCAGAGCTGATTCAGGGCCAATCGCGGATGATGGACAGACTCACTGGGATCGAGACGACTGTGACAGCCTTGCAAGAACAACTCCTTGATATCCAAGCCTCCCTGACCCCCAACCCTTAGACCTGACGTGCGTGTGTGTAGTGTTAGGACTTAGGCTGTTTTTAAGTTCTAAACACTTTGTTGCTTGTTTGTGTGTGAATTTTTGGACTAACTCTTTCGTGACTATGGGCTCCCCTCTGATGAAAGCAAAAGGGGGAAGCGGTGAATCCCGTCTAATGCACGGGTGACTCTGTTGTTGCTTTAAACTGCTTCAGATTTTTTTTGCTGCTGAACCGTGTGGTCTAGTACTATAACTGTTCTATATACTATGATTTATCCTACCTATAACACTGCCTATTCTATATTTGCTTACCTGGAGTCCCTCTACGATTAAGGGGGAACCTAAATGGAGTCTTTGAACTCAACTACGACTGCTGCTGTTAAGGGGGAACTTTGACAGGGTCGGTTCCCCTAGTTCTTTGTGTTTTTGTTTTTTTTTAATTTCAGGATTGACTCCATCGGGATTCACGGAGGTTTGCTATCATCAGCAACAAGGGGAAACTGTTGGGACATCAGAGTGTTGCTGAGATAGTCAATCACCTCGACAGAGTCAATCATTCTTAGTCAAACACAAAGAGCGAGCCACTTCAATGGAGTCCATGCAACTAAGGAGACTTCACAGACTCTCCCGTGTTGTTACGAATAATAAGGAGCTAACTCGGGAATGCTTCAACACCACAACGGTCATAAAGTCCTCCCATCACACCCGAAGTTCACGGCCCAAGTCAGAAGACCACTCAAGGACATTGGACGTTGCTCACTAAGTTAGTTCCGGTATTTGCGGAACTAACTCCCTCGACCTGCTGGTTGCAATGCTAGTACAAATAGGTTGTGTAATAGCTAGTTTAAGGTGTGCTTCCATAGTGAAATATTTTTAGAGTTTAGAGAGAGAGAAAGAAACTACTTTGTAAACCAGAGAGAGAAAATTCGTACCAAGTCAGTTAGTGCATCTAGATAGACTCTGCCTGGGAAGATCCTAGTTTCGCTACGCTTACCATTGATCTGATCAGAGAGTGTATTGGGTGAGTGAGTGAAAAACCGCTAAGTAGATCTCTTCTACTTAGTGGGCATTTGTAAGTTGTTTTATTTGACCAGGAAATGAAATAGCTTATTTGTGTATCTTGTTGAGTTTCACATAGTCCGTCTATCTTTCTAGCATCATTTCGTTTCAATTACTTCAAAGTCTTCTGCACCCCTAGTTTAATCAATTCGATTGAGTGCCTCTACATCACATAGTGTTTCTAACTTTCAAAGACTGATTGAGTCAAACCAACTCTTAGACTTACACCTTTGGTTGGTTTGAGTTAGCCACCCGATCCTACATGAACCTTTTCGAAGATTTTTTTAAAAAATTATAAGGAGAGTCGGGAGTTAATGTTCATTTTGACAAGTTCCGAGGTGGTTCCACCGGTTCCGGTTTTAGTTCTACGTACTCAACCTCACACCAAACATACCAATCTGGTTTTAGCCGGTTCCAGTTCTGTCCCGAATCTTCAAGAGTGTATTTGGATTTGCTTTGTTAGCTACCGGTTCCTAACTAGTTTTGACCGATTCCAGTTCGGTCCCAGCGATACCAGTGGCAACCGGTCACGGTGGCCAGCACTAATAGTGGTGAGCTTTTTGGTAAGGTCTAGCTATATGGCTCTATTCTAAAGAAGGTCAAAGGACAAAAGTAGATGTTTTTAATCCCTAAAACATTTAGTTTCTCATTGCAACAAGCGTTTTAATTTTTTTTGCAACTTCATCTAAGCTAGACGGAGAACAGGGCCCAAAGATTGGCTCAATTTAATCTCCCAATCAGAGATTGGCATACAACTTTTGTAAAAGCCGTCGAAAGCTTCAATCCTTACTGCCAAACAGAGCCTAAGCTAAATTGTATGGAGTTCGAGGGTCACAGAGAGTGTGATGGTTAATGAAACTTTTTCTAGTCCTTTTTTTTTCTTTCGTTTAGTATAAAGACTGCCACTTATATTATGTAATACTACTATACTGTATTCTATGAGCATAATTATTAAAGAACCTAAATTTGGGTTTTTAGTAGTCTTTTTCCTATTTCTCTGTTATATCATTTTAAGATTTTTTACCGACATTAGAGAACCCATAATCTGATTTTAAACTCTCTCTGTTTGTTATACATTTTATTTTTTTTTACTTACTCCCTCCGTTAATTAATATCTGTCCTTTTAGTATGTGATACTTGTTCAAAAATATCTATCATTCTAGTTTTTTGACACACTTCTTTCCACTTTTACCCCTACTATTCAATATAAAAGTAATTATCATCTAAATGGAAAAGTAAAAAGTAGGGGCACATGCGTCATTGTCTTACTTTTCTTAATAAGTGTGCAAGTTTCTAAAATGACAGTTATTATTGAATGGATGGAGTATTAATTACTATTAGAATATAAACATTAATTTTTAATTATTATTACTATTATTTTCAATAATACACAAACAATCTTAACTTAATATTTTATTTATAATTATATTTGGAAACAAAAATAAAATAAAATTTATTCACATTTATTATCAATATGATTTTGTTAATATGTGTCAATATTTAGAAGTAAAATATTATATTAAATTTTGAAATGAATACATTGGTACAAGTATATTTTAATCTTATATTTTTATATCACCAAAATACAAATAATAAGTACCAATATACCTAATATATATAGTATATTTTTATAGTACCTTAAAAGTTTTGATATATTAGTTTATTTATATTATTATTAGTTTTTTAAAAATATTAAGTATTTAAAATAGATAAGGTTTATTATTTATATTTAATTTATTGTATTTAGGAAAAAAATGGTGGGTCTCATTTTATGGATTCTTAAAAAGTTCTTTTACTCCTCTCCACCTCATATATTTTTTATTTTTTTTATTTAAGAATCCAAAACAACCATTAATAATCATATTTAAATTTCTAAATGATGACAGCCGTGTAAGTTTTTTTTTAAAAAAAGCAATCGGTGTACGTGGTTAGAAATTTCTGGTCGACTTGATTTTATATAACAAATATTCTAATCTACTCCCTCCGTCCAGAATTGACCGTCTTGTTCACTATTTGGACGTGTCGTTTGACTTCAATATTTAACATATAAGATAAAATAATTTTTAAAATTTGAATTTTGCAAATGATTCCTTACATGATAAATTATATGTTACACTGTTTCATTTTATAAAATTATTTTATCTTATATGTTAAATATTGAAGTGGAAAAACGTGCCATAAAGCAAAGGAGACGATCAATTCAGGACGGAGGGAGTACGATTTTTGTAACATGTTAAATGAAAGAGATACAGAGCAATGTAAAATCAAAGTGATGGTTGCGTGTAGAAATTTGTCTAGCACCGTATCATAGTTAATAAAAATGATTATTTTGTTGATTAAATATATTATAATGTTGATCATTAAACTTAAAAAATAATTACATAGTACATGAATTAGATCTATGAAGTTCATTTTAAAAAACTGATCAATTGATCAAAATTGAATATTAGACAGTTATATCACCAAAGACTTAAGACCATGCTATATTAAATGATATTCAATTTGACTTGGATGGTACATACATTTGGTCATCCTCGAAAAAATCGTACGTATAGGCCGTGGTCACTTTGAAAGAAAACTATGGAAGTCAAAAGTTTGAACAGTCAAAGAGTATGTTTATGTACTACCGTGATGTAAATACGTGTGTATGTGTATGCATGTTATTATCGCCTTAAAAAAAATATTTGTTTCAAAATATATATATATATTAGACTATATATATTAGACTATATGACATAATATCAGATCATGGATTCATCAACTAACTTAATATGAAATGTCAAGTTAACCCTGACTGGCACCAATATAAAGCGATGCTGGCTATTGGGCTACGCTGCTCAAAATTATTGGGGGTTTTCTAAGCGTCCATCTTGCTGCCTTTCTAAGGTTGTAAACTTACTTTTGTTTTCTACTATAATTAAGTGTCCAAAGGCTTTATAGATCAAGAAAACAATTTCGACATCATAAAAGCCTCACTGAGGCAAGACTAGAAGAAGCCTCATCAAAAGTTCAAAATCTTGTTGGGCAAAACACAGTAGCAAAAATCCCAACAAAGAAAAATAATACTCAACTAACCTTTATACAAACAATAAACAGATAAATATTCATCACAATTACAAGTGTGAAACCGCACAAACAAACAACCAAACACTCCGGTAATCTATCGGATTCTCCATCTTCCTTGTCAACAGGCGAACACTAGATGCCTCATCCACCTTCCTCAGTCTAGCTAGGCCTTATAGCACCGAGACTAAATCTCTCTGCGAGCTGAATAAATCGCAACTTATTGGTAAGTTTGTCTACCACCTTGTTAGTAGGGGTGCCTAACAAATTCCGAAACTGTGGTATCCAACTGAAACCGAAGTAAATCGTACTTGTTTTCAGGTTAACCGTACCGGTTCTTGCGGTATGGTTAACCGAACCGTGTTAATTGACGGGTTTCGGTTTCGGTAACGGTATTGAATTTTCCATAACGGTTAAGCGCTCGGTTAACCACATGGTTAACCAATTATATAAACAATCAAAATGTTCAAATATTAATGTTCAACTTATATAATAATTAATGTTAACTATTAAGGGAATATGCATAATATTATATATTTTGTCACATGTGTTTGATTTGTCACTTATGATTTAGGTGAATGATCAATATTGTACTGTAATACTAATGGTATGGTTCTCATAAAAAAAAAATACACAGCTATAAGGTTAACCGATAAAACTGAACCGCACTTAAGGTTAACCGGTCTAAACAGAATGGTAATGGAATCGGATTTTAGAAATCGAAAAATAATTAACGGTTAATCAAATCCGGTAATTAGGTGGGCCATCAGGTTTACTATTACAAAAGTAGCAAATAATGTCATTAAAAGACAAAACTCACTTATTTCTCCTCTTGCCTTCTATCCCAGCCGACACCCAGCTCCTTCAACCTCTCTTTGCTTCTCCATTTACGTAAGAACACAGCCAAACTCAGAAGAGAACAGCAATCACCATTGGTAAGCTTATTAAGCTCTTAAATGTTCATTTTCTTCACAATTTCTTCCTCTTTCCATGGAGCAAAGCATCAACCACTTCCATCAATGTTCTTAGGTTATGGAGGTTAAATGGAGGGGGTATCTCGGCATTAACAAGGGAAGAAGGTGGAGAAAGCTAATCTTGTCCTTAAGGTATAAAAATGTGCTTTAAGCACATATCTTTTGATTCCCTTCAAATTCGGCTGTGAAACTTTGTTTCTAAGCTTATAATCTTCATCTTAACATACTTATCCAGTTGGTACATCAAGAGCTTCGAAGTATAACCAGATCCAAGCCAAAAACACCATTTTAGGCATTTTAAACAAGGTAAAGATTAGCTATCTTCTAATCTGAGTTATACCAGTTTAAAGCTTGGTTTTAGTAGCTCTTTTGACACTCTTTGCCTACTGTAAAAACAGGCCGAGACCAACCTGTTTACCTTGGTATTTTAAGGTAAATTTTACCTTGAAAATTGACATTAAACACTTCTTATGGTTAGATCTTGCTTGGAGACTAACTATGCCTTAATTGCTGTTTGAAAACATGTAAAAATGCTGTGGAAATTTTATCCTAAGTTGGGCGTGGCCAAACAAGGCCTTAACTAGGCAAAAACAAGGTATAAATCACTTAAACCTTCACTTGGTATATTAATATGTGTTTATACATATGTATATATATTGTGCCGTGAGTGAATGGTTAATTAAGGTCTTAATTTGACCTTAGGTGATTAAGGAATGGTTTAATAAATTTTATAACTAATTAATTAGCATAATTGTCAAATTTAAGACATTATGTGGAAAATTGGTAATTAATGAAAACATATGGTAAGGGCCGAGAGTTTACAGCATTTTTGGGCATTTATGTGTAATTTATTTTATAAGCCAAGGTTTGTAATAAGGCCATGTACTTTAGGCCATTTTATTTATGCATTTATAAGCTTTTAATTAAGTTTAAGTGCTAAATATGCATTACCGCATATTATTGGGGTTATAGTGTAATTAAATTAAATTTGGGGGCTATAAAAGGATATAGCCGAAATTTAGAAGTTTAAATGAGTTTATATAAAAATTATAAGATTATATATAGTTTTGGGTGAAATTGTAAATATTGGAAAGTTAGGGGTAATCTATGTAATTACCGTGGAAGTAGGGTCAAAATGATGTTTGGAAGTCAAACATTGACCAAGCAAAAGACTTTGACCAGATTTGATGATTTATTAATTTAATTATCAAATTATACTAAGTTATGTATTAAAAGGTAAAAATTACATAACATATGGGTATATGTGTGATTACCGAAAGTTTTGGGTATAAAATGGTATTTTATACACCTATGGAGTATTAGGAATTTTTAGGAATTTATTTGGTTAAGTTTGGAGTTAATATGAAATATATAGTATAATATATGATATTTTATAACATTGTTACAAATGGGTAACATGTGGGTAAAAACCGTGAATTATAAGAGTATAAGGTTAGGAATGGTATTTATAACCTTTTGGTATAGTTTGGTAATTTTTGGAGTTATATACAAGATTTTATAAAGATATATGTATAATATATAGTTTTAATGATATTAGAAAACTATGTATTATAAATTGGGGAGATTTGGTAAATATACAAAGTTTGGTGGTGGGAATTTAATTAAAACAGACCTAGGGTCTGTTCGGTAATTATAAACCTTTAAAACAATAGGTTATAATTATATTAAGGTTTAAGGATTATAATATAAGGTATATATTATAAGTGTGACAATGGAATATAATTTGGGATTGATTTGTAAAATCTGAAAGTATGGTGGGAATTAATAAAACCGAAAAGGCTATGGTCCATTTGGTATTTTATAACAATTTATAACTATAGGTTATAATTGTTTTAATGACATAAATGTCAAATATATGTTATATAGCTATAATATAACATTATAATGATTATGTGGTGGATTTTGTAATATTCAAGAAAATAAATGCTGTTCGGAATTAATGGGAATTTTAGAACAAAAATTTATAATATGGTTTTCAATGTTATAAAGGTTATAACATTTATAATATAAGAAATGTTCATTAAAAGAGAATGAATATATCATAAAGATTTACCATATAATAAATGGTCCATTAATACATGTATATGAATAAATATATGTTATGGTGTGGAAAAATACAATATGGTTCAATAACCATGTATTAACATAATTTAAAATGATATAAGGTGAAAGGAAAAAGAATTACAAACATTAGATATGGAAGCTCTAATGTTAGGAGTGTACATGGAATAATAAGGATTCATATAATTCAAAGTATTTTAAATACGAATTATACCACATTAAACTTGGAAAAACAAACCTTAGGAAAATAAATACTAAGGTGAGATGTATAATAAACGATTAAGATTATACATGCAATATAGTGACAAGCTATATGATATACAAATGTGTATTAAATTACATGCGATAGTAAACGTTTAAAGTTAAGTATATTAATATACTCGACGTAACCACGCATGAAATATGACGTCTTTCCTAATCCGAGTTAAACCGAAAACCCGACAACGTTATCAGTTAGTAACGGGGAATAAACCGGGATGGATTAGTAACGGTACGGGGTGCCGTAGTGTATTGTTAGTATGAGATGCTGATGCATAGTGTGATGCATATTGATAGATTGTTAGAGACGACACGAGGAGCATCGGATAGCTGAATCATACTCCACCGTAATACTTTCAGGGTGAACGGTATTATTTATGTGGCTTGATTGTCTCTGAGGATTTCCTCAGTTCAGACATTGTGTGAAAATCTGTGATAAGATTGAATGTCTGCTTGTGTGAATTAATATGCTTGAGTTGTGTATTAATGCTGCTTTAATATTACTGTTGCACGATAACAGTTCGTATATATGAACATATTATAAAACGAACTAGCGGCAATGATGCTATCTTATATGTGTAATATAAGGAACGTAAGTAAACGTTGTAGCATCAGGATAATAAGATATATATTATCTGAGACTTATATACGGAGCATTGGCCTCTTTAACGCCGCTCTCGTATCTAACACTGGATCCCGAGTCGACATACTCAGGATTGGACTAACGACCTTAGTTGTTGTGTTAGGAAAAATAATAAAACGATGCGATGGGTATAGATAAGTTTATCAAGAGGATGTGGCTCTTGCTGTGAACTGTGATCCATTAACGATACTAGGATACCGTGTGGTAACCGTAAGTATCAGGATAAATTTCCAACGAACTACAGACGTTCGTAGGTCGGAGACTCTACCGCTGGAGTGGCTACTGCCGTGGGTGACCCGCCATAAGAGATGGGTAACTTAGAGACACGTCGTTCTAACGAGACGTTGTCATTAGACTGACTGAACAATTACGAATGACTATGCTAACTCGTACATTAGGCGAACATTATTTGGGCTTGCATGCCAAAGACGAGAGTTTATACTCGTCTATAATTCTCGTTGTTTCGCCTTGTTGTTCATTGGTTGTGCTTTGTGGTTATGTGTGGTATGTTGGTGGATTTGATTGAACGAGCCATTGTGCTCATATTGTGTGTTGTGAACTGGTTGTGTCGAGTCGTAGTACTCATGTGTGGATTATGGTGGATTGTTTGGTCGGGTGAGTCGCCGAACTCAATTATGAACTATTAAGTGTTTGTTGGAATGGAGTCTCTGTACTCATATAAGCATTGTAACGCTTTCGGTGGAGTCTCTGTACTCACTGTGAATGTATTTTATATTGGTTTGGGAAGGTTAGATCTATCTCTTGTTGTCACTGCGAGAAATTGTTTCGTATTTAGGAGTATATCAGGAAGCACGTTATTACTCGTATGGGCGAGTAAGAACGGTGACACAGTAGTTCAATTGTTGAGATTACCGCTGCGATTATATTGTTAAGTAAGATGATTAGAAGCCGATTAGAGTAGGGGTGTTACAAAAGTGGTATCAGAGCGGAGTACCGCTCTGATGACAAGAGATAGTAGGATTTATACAGTGGGCATAGGTTTTGGGAATATGGGAAACGTTGTGAGGATACGTGACCTTGCGGGGTTGATGCAATGCTTAGAGCTTGCACACCATAGCCGTAGAGGCACTTCAATTTAAAACGACCGAGACTACGGTATTAGACCGAGTAAAGGTATAACCCGTCCTCTTGACATATGTCAGGGAGAGGTCTGGGTAACAGTACTAAGGAAGAACACGGAGCAGCGGAAGGTGGTGAGGGTCCAGCAACCCCAAGTAACGCGAAGACTGTATGAAACGCTCGCACTTGATGGGAGAACATTCCGGGAAATTTGCAATGGTACCCCACCCGCCGCAGCCCGTACCTCGAGTACTATCTAGTGAGACAATGAAATGAGAAACACCACGGAGATAACTCTCCTGATCGGAAAGACCCGATGTGGATGCTGAGAGAATTATGTTTAATGTAGAAAATAAGACTGTTTTTTGGTGTAATGTTTAGGACCGGAAGTCCTGATAATGACGTAATGTCTACCATACGAGGATGAGATAAATATAGACCGAGTTGAGAGAGATAATTCCCGTGGGACTAATGGGGTTTGCTTGCCATAAGCAAAGCATCCCTATCCTACATCCAGGAAAGCACTGATTAGTACACTTGGGGAAATGAAAGTGGAGATGACGAGTAATGATTAATTATGATATATGTAACGTATGGAATGGATGACCTTATAGAAGTCTCACCCGAAGCAAGTAACTCTAAAGACATGCAACACTGAAGGTTCAAGATGGCCCGACGTGCATGAGGAGAGATCATGAGAACTGTAGAAACAAGAACTCGCTAAATTGCTATCATGCAACGCCTCGAGAGGGGAGTAAGACCTTACTACCATGGTAAACTGGTGGGAACGAGTGCGGAGTGAGACTGTATTAATTTGAATAAGCACTTTTGACTAGAACAGGAACCCGATTAGGGAATAGCACTGCACTGACACACCGTACCGGTGGCTCAGTCTGCATGGTGCACTTGCCACTGCAAGTGCCACATTAACCAAAGCATTAAAATTCAACCTGCCTTGCGCACTTGCTACAGCAAGTGCAGCGACGGTAAACTAACCCTAAAGGACGTAGTGGTCCAGGCGGTTACCAATAAACACTAAATCTTAGGTGAGCCCGTACTACAATAAAGCAGGACACAACCTTCTTAAGGGCAGGGGTACGAAACCCTTGGGTTTGAGGTCGATAAAACCTCGGGAAGACCTAGCCGGTCTGACCATTAAACCTGAAAATAATGCACCATTTAGTAGAATATTAAAAGGGGGAGTAAATGAGAATAACAATAATTAGTGCCTACAAGCCTAACCCCAGTGCCGGTATGGACATTAAACGTCAATCATTACCGGTGGGGAGTGAGGGTCTTCAGGACCAGCATAACCATATTTAGAGAGTGTGCGACACTCGTGGTTAAACCACTACCATTGAACATTGCCAAGGGCAAGAAGTGAGCTATACGAGTCAGGACTTTTAAAAAAAAAAAATTAATAGGCAGATGTGAACGTGCAATAAAAGGGGCCGATGTAATGCCCGCACCACACACACGGAGGTGTTGTTGATCCATTATGCTGCTAGACTCCCGTATGGGGGGCAGTGGATATAAACTAAAAATGAAAAGTGAAAATTGCCTGATGACGAGGAAGATACCGTTACCTCAAAGAGGATGGAGGAAATATAAGTTGAATAAGAGTAAGGATTACACAATGAAGAGGAATGATTAGAGGAAACCACTAAGTTGTGGGTATCCAATTGTAACCTCAGGAAAAAGTATTAGAACCAACTAAGAATAAATTAAATAACAAGACTAACAATCATTTAACTATCAGAATAAGTATTGAGTCTGAATATCGTATGGCATAGGCCTACGGAGGGATACCTTAGTACCACCAAAGTGACCCAAAACTAGGGGAACAAGGGTGATGAATCACAAGTACTGATTAATATCAGACTAACGGGACTACCATAAGATAGGGGAAACACGAGGTGTCAACCTTTATCATGGAGTCCGGAAACACCATAGGGTGTAACCCAATAGATTGGGTGGAGTTCGAATACTGAGAACTCATATCTGAAGGCGTTAACAGCCTAGGAGTGAACGGGAGAGATAATAAATAGTTACTGATCCCCACTCACAAATACCAGATGACGAGCATGTGGAAACCAGAATTAGGGCGATAAGTCGCAAACACCTATCTTAGAGAAAGTAAAGGAAATACACATTAATAAAGGAAACCATAGAACCTAATATTAGAGCCATTCTGACATTAAAGGTTAAGAATTGGCAGCATAGTTACTCAAACATAAATTACCGAGACTAAGAGTACGATAAGCACCGGGTACGAACGCTACGAGTGCACTAAACGAGACATGGGACGACCGCACTCCTAGGAGCTTGTGGGCCTGACAAACTATATTAAGTTAGTTGGGTAAGTAGTAATGTATCAGTATGGTACCCCATGCATGTAAACGAGTAGTGTAAGGACCCAGGAAGTAATCAACTCTGTGTCTGAGTCAGCGAATGGAACCCTGACTAGGTAAACCATGTAATGACGAGAGAGAGACCTCAGTCAAACTAGCAAGGTTAGGAAAATCAAGGATAGCTTGATAATAAAGTGACATAAGGTCGCAACTCCACAGTGGAGGAGTCAGAACATAAGTTTTGGGGATTTTAGTAAACGAGGAAACCAAGGCCAATTTAATGGTAATGGCAAGTTGAACCCATGAATGAGAAGAAGATTGTGGTATCTAAGGAAGTTATTTAGAAAAACCTTTGTGATATTAGATGTTACCCAAAGGGGGGCACAGAGAGAGTTATACCATGTGCTGAGGGCACTGCGATGATGTCGCACTAAATAATAATAACCACATGCTCAAGCCATAAAACGTTAGTATGTTAGTACCAATTAGGGTTGAACAGAAAATGAATACCAAGCTAAAACCCACAGTCGTATTGTATGATTACAACAGACGAAGGGCAAAAGCGAGCATTACAAGAGATACTCTAAGCTGGAGATTAGATACTCCATGCAAACCGCAATGGCGGATAACCGTCCAATCGACTGGTACATGGTGCGCAACAAGCGACCATTATAATAACTGTTAACCGAATTATGTTGGTAAGAATCAGAACGTGGAAGATCAGATGAACAAGTGGATTCCCCTAATCGAGAAGAGGGATGAACCATATATGTGGATACTAAAGTACCAACACACGAGGGATACGAGTTCACACTAGCAAAAGCGGACCTACAAGGTACCCAAAGAACGAACTCATTCCAGAGGGAAATAATTTGGAGTCATGAGGCGCCAGTTAGTTGCGCATATCAGACTCGCCTTGAGATTTTAGACACGACTACTACGAGCACTAGGTGCTAGAGCATAGCTCAACAACCCTTACACCGAAGGTTAGTTCGGTAGGGTGGCATGAACTCTTGGGAATATACCATGAGCATGTATAGAATTCAGGAGGACCAAATAGAATGGCTAGTTGAAATAATAAGCGTGTGTGACGAGACCACACAGCAAAATCAATTACTCCATTCCTATAATCATGGAAGACTGTGTAGAGAACACCGTCACGTAGAGTTGAAACCGACATGAAACTACTACCTCAGAGGGGTAAACTAACCATAAAGTAGTTGGGCATACTGCTTGCGGAGCGAGTGGGCCCATATTGCTTAGAGTTGACGTACCTAATAGGTTTGGGAAAAACCAATGATGTGTTTACACCTCCCGATCAAACCGTATATGAATATACACACACCTAACCGAGACAGGCGGTATAGCCTGAGGGGCTAAAGCCCGACCCTATAAAAAAAAGAAGGGGTAACGAAATATGTAGCACATTAGTGCACGAATAATTCCACTGGAATGGAACATCTTGAACTCATTCGATTATGTGGGCGTAATCATTTTAAGGGGGGTAGAGCGATTTCGCACGCTTAAAATATACCGTACGTAGGAGTACGTAGCGCATGGTACACATGCTGCAAACTATTATTGTACGTAGAGTACAAGTGTCATGACTGTGTTATATTACTTGAGGTAATATTGTGATGTATTATGTGTATGAATATATATATATTTTAGTTCGCATTGTCGTGACGAATAGGAAAGGGGGAACAGATAGAGTGTTCTTATTCTATTTCCGATTATTTATGCAAACGTTGCGAACATTAAACACATAAACGCCTAACTTGTTAGCTCCGGTTGAGAGTTCAAGTAGGTCTATCTGGTAGCTTCGGTGGGAGATGGCAAATAGAAGGAGTAGAAAGCTCCATACTATATGATTTGTGACTCGGTATGAAACCGATTATTGGAATGCGATGAGTGAGTCGGCATGAGACCGATGAATAACCTAGTGGAGGTAAAACCTCTAGGAATTGTATGAATAATTATAAGTCGAGTGAACTTGGTACATGGTTAGGATACATGATCCTATATGCCGGTGATTAGATTAATTACACTAGTTGACTTGTGTATCTATAGGACACAAGGTGGCAAATATCAAGAGGAAACAAGATTAGAAGTGAATAAATAATTGACTGTTTGAAATTGACGTGGGAAGTTGAACTTGATCCTGGTCCGATCAAGGGAAACCGAACACAAATTGAGGTGAGAGATAGTTCAACACTGACGCTGACCACGTCGGGGTTGAATGATTCTCGAAACTTCCTACAAGTGGACACAGATATGAATAGAAATTGGAATTTAGGGCGTCACTCGAAGAGCCGTGGACCTGGAGTCCTTCGTCATTAGACCGGTGTGTCTGCGAGTGACATCACCCAGAGAGCCGTGGACCGCAGAGCCCTTTGTCATTAGACCGGTGTCTGTGGGTGACTAAGGAAATAAGGTGATACTGTCCGAGGAGCCGTGGACCGCAGTGTCCTTCGTTATTAAACCGGTGTGTCCGCGGGTAGTAGACGTTGGTTGGGTTGGGGACGTCAAGTCCTGGTCTTTAAGACTGCTTCCCTGTGATTTGTCAACGTTAACTATATGTGCACACATACATGTGGAATGATGTGTGGTATCCTCGCGAGATACTAACATGTAGATAGGGATGCGTGGAGTATCCCTTGCAAACACCTTTGAGTACTTTATGAGTTTTGCACCTTGTCTAGTGCTGTGTACCATGAGTTTTGCACCTTGTCTAGTGCTGTGTACCATGAGTTTTGCACCTTGTCTAGTGCTGTGTACCATGAGTTTTGCACCTTGTCTAGTGCTGTGTACTATGAGTTTTGCACCTTGTCTAGTGCTGTGTACTATGAGTTTTGCACCTTGTTTAGTGCTGTTTATGAATGTGTCATGATTATTGACTATATGGAATGAGATGAATGCTGTATCAAATGTGATACATAAAGACTAGGTCTGAACGTAGTGGAATGTACTCCCTAGTGATGATCTGTCTGTGATTACTTAGTGGAACTTGATTCCTTAGGTGAACTGTAGATGGGTAAGGACTTCGGGACGAAGTCTCTTTAAGGGGGGTAGACTGAAATACCCCAAACTAATAAAATATGGATTAAATATTTAATCACATTGATTAAGGCCTAAACATGCCTTAAAAGTCAACTGAGAACAGTGGTCAACACAAAGCAAGTGTTGCACCCTTTGACTGTTTAGGGTAAATAAATACCCAAATGAACTTCTTAGGAACTAATATTTTGACCTAAGCTTATTAACACATTACTAAACATGTTACAATTGTTGGACAACACTCCAACACAAAGAACAGGCATTTACATGCTTCAAGGTCAAGTAGGGCAAAAATGTGCTCTAAGAGTACCTTAAAGGTCTAATGACCTCTAAATGATAAAAATTGGATACCATGATCAAATATCATGTAAGGAACACAACAAAACTGTTCTCAAGGAAAACAGAGCTCAGAAACACCCTGCGACTCAAAATGCGCACTAAAATTCCTTAAAGCACGTTTTTCGTCTATGAGCTCTAAGATAATGACTTTTGTCACTGTAAAGACTATAATAAGTTCTTTATAACATTAATGTGACATGATAGACTATATTATAAAGTCTAAATCAAAGTTTAAAAATAAAATCAAAAATTGGCAATTTAGTATGAATAGTACCCAAAAATAACAACTAATTACTTAACTTAACTTAAATCATGGTCAAAGCTCACCTATTGCCTTGACCAAAGGCAGCCGATTTCATACAGCTGTAATACCCATTCAATTATCAATCTTCAATCAATTATGCAGCTAATTAGGTGGGCCATCAAGTTTACTATTACAAAAGTAGCAAATAATGTCATTAAAAGACAAAACTCACTTATTTCTCCTCTTGCCTTCTATCCCAGCCGACACCCAGCTCCTTCAACCTCTCTTTGCTTCTCCATTTACGTAAGAACACAGCCAAACTCAGAAGAGAACAGCAATCACCATTGGTAAGCTTATTAAGCTCTTAAATGTTCATTTTCTTCACAATTTCTTCCTCTTTCCATGGAGCAAAGCATCAACCACTTCCATCAATGTTCTTAGGTTGTTATGGAGGTTAAATGGAGGGGGTATCTCGGCATTAACAAGGGAAGAAGGTGGAGAAAGCTAATCTTGTCCTTAAGGTATAAAAATGTGCTTTAAGCACATATCTTTTGATTCCCTTCAAATTCGGCTGTGAAACTTTGTTTCTAAGCTTATAATCTTCATCTTAACATACTTATCCAGTTGGTACATCAAGAGCTTCGAAGTATAACCAGATCCAAGCCAAAAACACCATTTTAGGCATTTTAAACAAGGTAAAGATTAGCTATCTTCTAATCTGAGTATACCAGTTTAAAGCTTGGTTTTAGTAGCTCTTTTGACACTCTTTGCCTACTGTAAAAACAGGCCGAGACCAACCCTGTTTACCTTGGTATTTTAAGGTAAATTTTACCTTGAAAATTGACATTAAACACTTCTTATGGTTAGATCTTGCTTGGAGACTAACTATGCCTTAATTGCTGTTTGAAAACATGTAAATAATGCTGTGGAAATTTTATCCTAAGTTGGGCGTGGCCAAACAAGGCCTTAACTAGGCAAAAACAAGGTATAAATCACTTAAACCTTCACTTGGTATATTAATATGTGTTTATACATATGTATATATATTGTGCCATGAGTGAATGGTTAATTAAGGTCTTAATTTGACCTTAGGTGATTAAGGAATGGTTTAATAAATTTTATAACTAATTAATTAGCATAATTGTCAAATTTAAGACATTATGTGGAAAATTGGTAATTAATGAAAACATATGGTAAGGGCCGAGAGTTTACACATTTTTGGGCATTTATGTGTAATTTATTTTATAAGCCAAGGTTTGTAATAAGGCCATGTACTTTAGGCCATTTTATTATGCATTTATAAGCTTTTAATTAAGTTTAAGTGCTAAATATGCATTACCGCATATTATTGGGGTTATAGTGTAATTAAATTAAATTTGGGGGCTATAAAAGGGATATAGCCAAAATTTAGAAGTTTAAATGAGTTTATATAAAAATTATAAGATTATATATAGTTTTGGGTGAAATTGTAAATATTGGAAAGTTAGGGGTAATCTATGTAATTACCGTGGAAGTAGGGTCAAAATGATGTTTGGAAGTCAAACATTGACCAAGCAAAAGACTTTGACCAGATTTGATGATTTATTAATTTAATTATCAAATTATACTAAGTTATGTATTAAAAGGTAAAAATTACATAACATATGGGTATATGTGTGATTACCGAAAGTTTTGGGTATAAAATGGTATTTTATACACCTATGGAGTATTAGGAATTTTTAGGAATTTATTTGGTTAAGTTTGGAGTTAATATGAAATATAAGTATAATATATGATATTTTATAACATTGTTACAAATGGGTAACATGTGGGTAAAAACCGTGAATTATAAGAGTATAAGGTTAGGAATGGTATTTATAACCTTTTGGTGTAGTTTGGTAATTTTTGGAGTTATATACAAGATTTTATAAAGATATATGTATAATATATAGTTTTAATGATATTAGAAAACTATGTATTATAAATTGGGGAGATTTGGTAAATATACAAAGTTTGGTGGTGGGAATTTAATTAAAACAGACCTAGGGTCTGTTCGGTAATTATGAACCTTTAAAACAATAGGTTATAATTATATTAAGGTTTAAGGATTATAATATAAGGTATATATTATAAGTGTGACAATGGAATATAATTTGGGATTGATTTGTAAAATCTGAAAGTATGGTGGGAATTAATAAAACCGAAAAGGCTATGGTCCATTTGGTATTTTATAACAATTTATAACTATAGGTTATAATTGTTTTAATGACATAAATGTCATAATATATGTTATATAGCTATAATATAACATTATAATGATTATGTGGTGGATTTTGTAATATTCAAGAAAATAAATGCTGTTCGGAATTAATGGGAATTTTAGAACAAAAATTTATAATATGTTTTCAATGTTATACAGGTTATAACATTTATAATATAAGAAATGTTCATTAAAAGATGAATATATCATAAAGATTTACCATATAATAAATGGTCCATTAATACATGTATATGAATAAATATATGTTATGGTGTGGAAAAATACAATATGGTTCAATAACCATGTATTAACATAATTTAAAATGATATAAGGTGAAAGGAAAAAGAATTACAAACATTAGATATGGAAGCTTTAATGTTAGGAGTGTGCATGGAATAATAAGGATTCATATAATTCAAAGTATTTCTAAATACGAATTATACCACATTAAACTTGGAAAAACAAACCTTAGGAAAATAAATACTAAGGTGAGATGTATAATAAACGATTAAGATTATACATGCAATATAGTGACAAGCTATATGATATACAAATGTGTATTAAATTACATGCGATAGTAAACGTTTAAAGTTAAGTATATTAATATACTCGACGTAACCACACATGAAATATGACGTCTTTCCTAATCCCGAGTTAAACCGAAAACCCGACAAAAGTTATCAGTTAGTAACGGGGAATAAACCGGGATGGATTAGTAACGGTACGGGGTGCCGTAGTGTGTTGTTAGTATGAGATGCTGATGCATAGTGTGATGCATATTGATAGATTGTTAGAGACGACACGAGGAGCATCGGATCTAGCTGAATCATACTCCACCGTAATACTTTCAGGGTGAACGGTATGTTATTTATGTGGCTTGATTGTCTCTGAGGATTTCCTCAGTTCAGACATTGTGTGAAAATCTGTGATAAGATTGAATGTCTGCTTGTGTGAATTAATATGCTTGAGTTGTGTATTAATGCTGCTTTAATATTACTGTTGCACGATAACAGTACCGTTCGTATATATGAACATATTATAAAACGAACTAGCGGCAATGATGCTATCTTATATGTGTAATATAAGGAACGTAAGTAAACGTTGTAGCATCAGGATAATAAGATATATATATTACCTGAGACTTATATACGGAGCATTGGCCTCTTTAACGCCGCTCTCGTATCTAACACTGGATCCCGAGTCGACATACTCAGGATTGGACTAACGACCTCAGTTTGTTTGTTAGGAAAAATAATAAAAATGCGATGGTAGATAAGTTTATCAAGAGGATGTGGCTCTTGCTGTGAACTGTGATCCATTAACGATACTAGGATACCGTGTGGTAACCGTAAATCAGGATAAATTTCCAACGAACTACAGAACGTTCGTAGGTCGGAGACTCTACCGCTGGAGTGGCTACTGCCGTGGGTGACCCGCCATAAGAGATGGGTAACTTAGAGACACGTCGTCCTAACGAGACGTTGTCATTAGACATGACTGAACAATTACGAACGACTATGCTAACTCGTACATTAGGCGAACATTATTTGGGCTTGCATGCCAAAGACGAGAGTTTATACTCGTCTATAATTCTTGTTGTTTCGCCTTGTTGTTCATTGGTTGTGCTTTGTGGTTATGTGTGGTATGTTGGTGGATTTGTTTGAACGAGCCATTGTGCTCATATTGTGTGTTGTGAACTGGTTGTGTCGAGTCGCAGTACTCATGTGTGGATTATGGTGGATTGTTTGGTCGGGTGAGTCGCCGAACTCAATTATGAACTATTAAGTGTTTGTTGGAATGGAGTCTCTGTACTCATATAAGCGTTGTAACGCTTTTGGTGGTTTATTACGATGTGTGAAGCCGGGGGCTTGTTGGTTATTTGAGTTTACTGCAATATATATATATTGTTGTTGTACAGTTTTAACATTAAACTACTTGCATGAAAATGAATTGCATGCTCTCGACCAAATAACTGAGGGTCCGAGGGGGCATGACAGTCATGTAGTAACATACTCAGCAGGGGCTGATTCCATACCACAAACAACCATTTTTGCAGGTATGCAGCTTCCGGTGTCGGCAAAGAGAGGGATGCGCTGGGTAGTTTAATTACAGTTGTTTTAATATGCACTGTTGTATTTTGATACGAACTTAGAAACGTGTATAGGATTGGAATACTTAGAATGCTCACTGTGAATGTATTTTATATTGGTTTGGGAAGGTTAGATCTATCTCTTGTTGTCACTGCGAGAAATTGTTTCGTATTTAGGAGTATATCAGGAAGCACGTTATTACTCGTATGGGCGAGTAAGAACGGTGACACCAGTAGTTCAATTGTTGAGATTACCGCTGCGATTATATTGTTAAGTAAGATGATTAGGAGCCGATTAGAGTAGGGGTGTTACAAATACCCATCTTTTTTTTTGAATAAAGGGTGAACTATATATAAGAATGAATAATAGTGTTTTTACAAAAAAGATACATAGGGAGGCCTATATATCAAATACCCAGGGATATACAAATGAGAGAGGGGCACCGAGTTTCAAAAAGGGGTGGCGATGAGCCGACCAATTTCATCATAACCAAAAAAAGGGGTTACAAATCAGATCAGTACAAAATTTGCAATGCTAATAGCTTTTAGGACTCTAGGATATGATTAAGCCAGCCACTATCGCGGCATGGGAGGAGTTTGGTCCAGATGGTGGCTTTAGTCGCAGTCTTCACATCTGTGATGATGAGTGAGGGGTCTCTGGCAAGGCCTGTCATGGCTCTCCTACATCTTTCAATCCATATGTAGTAAACAACATTGGCGAGGGCAGCACGTCTGACGGAGTCCTTAGGCCTTTCCCTCTTGCAGTAGTGGGATAGCCAGGATGCGCAGCTATGGAGACTTGATCTATTGGTGGGTATCCTCAGGCAGTCACAGATTGTCCACCATATCCTGCAAGTAATCCTGCACAAAAAGAAAAGGTGCCCACTTGTCTCTGGAGCTTGCTCACAGAGCCAACATCTGTTAGCCAGGCTAATGCCCCACGATTGTAATTTATCCAAATACCCATCTTTTCCTCTCCATTGCGAGCAAAGTATGACAAGACTTCTGCTTGTGGGGTATTCCTCTCTCAACCTTCCCGGAATCTATATATGGTGAAGATGATCTTCACTTTATGGATCTCTTTTGTTTGTAAGCCTCTAAATTTGGCAGTCGATATTTTTTGTCACCACGTACACAACAACACTATGGGAGAAAAGAAACAAGTTATAAGAGTATAATTTGGGTTCTTAACACTCTCACTGCCACATCATTTTAATACAAATAAAAAGTATTAATTTTCCTAAAAATATATATTTAAAATATGAAAAGCAAAGTCAATATGGATTTCGTTTCATGGAGAGAGAATTTTAAGAATTTTGATATATTTTTTTATTTATATCATTATTACACTACTACAAAATGTATAGATAATGACATTTTTTTTAAATCTACTTAATAAAGTGTAGTAAATTTTTTAATATAACCACACTATTAAGTTACACTTGTTTGTGTAAAACTATATAATAAGAGCTTATGCTAAATGTAGGTACAATTATGTATATATAAAATACAAAGATCTCTAATATCTCTACATCTATTATGAAGACACTTATATGTGAAGGAATTAATTTTCCACATTTTATTTATGTATAAAATTTGAACTTAAAAGTGTGGGCATACTACAATTATGTAGTAGTGTTAGTTTTTAAAATATTAAGATTTTAATAATATATATAATTTTACTATTTTCATTTAATATATTATAATTAAAGGAAAAAAATTGTGGGTCCCAATTATAGGTTCTTAAAAGGTTATTCCGAACCTAAAATTAGAGTTCTTACCCCTCTCTCTTCCACCTCATATTTTTTTACTTAAGAACCCATAAGAACCATTGATAATCATGCTCTAAAAGCATGATTATGGTTCTTTACTAAAAAAATAAATTAAAAAAAATATGAGGTCACAGAGAGAGATAAGAACTCTAATTTTGGGTTCTTTTATAAGAACTTTTTAACAACCGAGACCCATCTTTCTTTTCTAATTATAATATGTCAAATATAAATAGTTAAAACTTATATATATTTTAAAATCTTAATATTTTAAAAACCTAATATTTAAAAAACTAATAATGATATAAATAGACTAAATACATCAAAATACTTAAATCTCATTCTCTACAAAATGAACCATATTAACTATGTTCTTCAAATTTTCAAATTATATATTTTTTTAGGTAAATTAGTACTTATTACTTATATTTTGGTGATATAAAAATGTAATTAAATATACTTGAAATTTATAATATGGATTGATGTATTCATTTCAAAATTCATTATAACATTAATTAAACTTGTATTCATGTTTTTAATTTATTGTAGTTTATCTTGTATTATTATTCATATTGCATCTTTTGATACTTTAAAGTAATTACATATGTTACACATTTAATACAATATAGAAAAATGAGTGACATAATAAAAATTACATTAATAATATATATGAATACATTTTATTTTATTTTTGTTTCAAAAGTATAATAAACTTTAATCATAAATAAATTATTAAGTTAAGATTAATTGTGTATTATTGGAAATAGTAACAGTAATAATAATAATTAAAGATTAATGTTTGTATTTTTATAATAATTCATAAATAAAAAGTAAGATGATATGGCAAATAGGGAGTTAAAAACCAAAGGACGAGTTCTCTGAAATTGATAAAAAGTAGACATAGTTCTTCAAATAATATGGTTGTGAGAGAAATATGAAAGAGAGTGATAAGAAGTCAAATTTAAAGTAAGGGCAGCGGATCACAAGTAGTCCCCTCTTGTAATTAATGCCATATGGAGTATATGCATGCGTCATCGATCGGTCTCTCTTAGACCTCGAGAACATATTGGCTCCATTCTTTTGTATATAATGAGCTGTTCTGATATTGACTGATAGCTGATCTTAAAAGAATGAGCTGAGCTAGTCAACTCAGTCAACATGTTAAACCAGTTGAACATGAGAGACAATTTGAGTTTAAGTAGTTACTAACTGATAGCTGATATTAACTGATAGCTGATGTTACTAGTTGGTTGTTGTGTGTGCTTGCTTGTCATATGTGTGCTATGTGTGTTGTGCATACCGCTGGACTTGGCTTCCAAGCGAAAAAAAAAATATCTGGGAAAAATACTTATGACCGGCGTCGGGCCAGGGCCCGACCAGCCTAATCGAACCAACCCTTGTGCCACAAGCATGACTAAGGGTGATCTTGAACCGCCCACGGTGAGTTCCCTCATCCTCACACCCCTTTGCCCAAAGGCATGGATGTGCGGGGCACTCCACTGAATGAACACCTTCCCTAGTGGAGAAACCCCAGTGCCAAGGCACTTTCAGTAGGGACACACTAGCGTGGGCTACGCCGTGCACTCACCACCACCAGGACCATCTTGGTCATGCCGGACACAAGTCCCGACTAAGTGCGTCGCCCCTCGCACTCCCGCACTTGCCCAAGTGCGGAACCAGTCACACGTCAAGTGCACGCTGGCCTATCTCAATATCAGGGACACCGGCAAAGGGGCATGGCCCCGAAGCCGTTGGAGGCCACTAACCCAGCTATAGGTAGTGGGACATGTCAATAGACATGTTATAGGAAGTCGCGTGTCTAGCCGGGTGCTCTCCAGGCAGCCCGGGGTGACCCACGTCTAGTTCACCTAGCCGCCGATGTGGGCCCCATGGGCCCAACACCGCCAAGGGGTCCAAGCGTCCCGACACCCCCATTCGTGGGTAAAATATAGCCATTGAGGCTCTCGGGCACTTTGGTGCCCAATTGGGACCCAGCCGTGTAAGGCTGCCTGGGGGTAGGTCAGGTAGAAACTAACCAGCTGTTACAGTCCTGAACTCCAGGGGTGATTAGCGCTTGAGCCCTAACTCCCAACGCCCATATGAACACACGGGATTATCGGTCACCAAGTGTTACTCTATGCAAGGTGCTTGGAAGCTGGGCTTGCCAAGGAGAGCATGTGGGTGTCTTGGGGCTACGTGCACTGAGTAAGGGCCGTGTCACTAAGAGTTGGCCGTGACACGCGTGAGGCAAGTGATGGGTTCAAGTCCCTGGCACGTTGCCGAAGCGTAGAGGTAACCTAACGGGGTTAGGCAAGTCTGGGACTTGGCCGTGAGCTAGGCTCACCTTAAACACAAGTGGGTGGAACTAGTCTTCTGACTGGGGCTTGACAGGTGACGGTTGATCATTGTGGGGTCATGCAAGTCACAGGGCAAAACCAATGGTGACACTGGTGTTACGAGCTACGGACTAGAAGAGGAATCGCACGAGTTCCCGAAGAGCCAACTGCAACCGGGGTGTCATTGTGGCTTGGAGCCGTGGCACGGGGCGTAGCTAAGGCGTGTTGTTGTCAGTGGGTGATGCCATGACTAGTGCAACATGGGTCTTGAGCTTGTCCAGATGGTTTGCTTGTGCCAGGAGTTAGTTGTCACGACAAGGCGCAGCATCACATGACACGGGTGCTGGCTGCGCTAGGCGCGGGCACTGGCTGTGACTGTATGCACGAGACGGTGCTAGACACGGGCACTAGGTGCTGGCTGTGACTGCATGCGCAAAGGGGCGACGTTTGACACGGGCACTGGGTGCTGGCTGTGACAACGTGCGTGAGCGTCGGGTGACAAGGCTTAGGCAGTGGCTAGGGACGCACGCATGGGTGTTGGGCACTGGTTGCGTGGGCGCAAGGCATAGGGGTGCCCGGGGCACGCCCGAGTCTCTTGTTGAAGAGCTTGCCTTTGACTGCGTTGTGTCTTTTGTATTTCCTTGACTTCTTCCTAATTACGTGGCGGTAATTAGAGGTCCATTGGAGCTGTTGATTGGTTGTTGCAAGTTTGGTTGAGGCCTTGGGTGAAACTGGGTTTTATCGGGGTTGTTACGGTATGTGTTTCTGCGGTAATCTTTGGTTTGTCTTTTGGACTACCCTCCTTAATGGCTGGAGCGGTTTTGGTTGTTTAATGGGAAGGTTTTTATGTGCATTCAGCTATCTATTTGATTACAAGAGTTGAAGAGTTGGACTAGAAACTCCTCTCTTAATTAAGGGCGCATGAGTTATGGAATACTAACTATGTTGTTGTCTCCTTAATTGTCTTGTAACTTATGTGTTTAGTGTTGTTGTATTAATTGGAGGAATTGGAAAGGTAAGGCAGCAGGAAGGTGTAACATTCCTATTTAAACGCATTAAAGAGGTTGGATTTATTCAACTGATGGGAGTTAAAGAGTAACTCCGTCTCCTTCGCTAATGGCCGGTTTGAAAGGAATTAAAAGGGGAGGTTATGGGGCGGTTTTGGGCTGTCCATATTCCTTCCTCTCTTGCTGGTTATTAAGGGAATTAATGATGGGTGATACACATCATTAAGTGGGCGGTTTTGTAGTCCTAATTCCTTGTGTAACTGCTACACTTACTAAGGGAAGTTACAAGCTTGGGTGAAGGCATCTCCCTATATAAAGGGGTGCTAGGCGCATTGGTATGGATCATCAAGGTCACATCATCCACCAATATCTAGTCTCTCACCAAGCGTTGTAGTTCCCTTGTTCCTAGAGTTGCTCCACAATACAAAGCTCTGCACATCTGAGGGAAAGATAGAACCCGGGGTTCTTGATCTCCAGTTCCCTGAGTGAAATAACCACAGTCCACACAAAGACGTTGTTCTACGCTAGCAAGACCTTGAAGAGAATAGAGTGTTCCTATTCCCCTCCTTGCTCCTTGGAGTCTTGGCGCAGCGCTCGAACACCAAGGGACCAACCAGAACCGGTTTAGCACAAGTTGTCCTGCTCCAACACCTACCCTCGGAGTTGGGTGGTTAAGGGAGTACTTGGCCAAGGGTTCGTCAAACTGAGGGCGGTACTGTGTTTAAGATCCTCTCTGTTCCTCTGTCTCTCCTTGTTCTCTTGGAGTGAGTGCTGGTGGGGTGCGAGTGTGGTGCGGGTGCGATCAAGGAGTACGGCTGATCGACTTGGGCGTAAGTTGAGCCGGTCACAGGGTCGATTTTGACGTGTGACACCAGCCCCCTAAAGAGGTTAATGTACATTTCAGGCGATACTGGACGCAGACATGCCCCTTTGCAGCCAAAACCCGGCATTGTCATGGGACACTTCAAAAATTCACTAAAATCAGATGCAAGCTCCAATTGCCATGAAATTTTGCCAACACCCCTTATTAATCAAGGGTAACATTTGGCCTTCTTAGTTGCTGATCAAAGTTGTCAAGATCCCACATGTTTTGAGCCAACTTCACCTCGGCTGCAGTAGGGTGCCTGCGGACAGTGTCCAGATGGGCACTGGGTGCCTGCGGCAGTGTCTAGATGAGCACTGGGTGCCTGCGGCAGTGTCCAGGCACCATCACCCTGCAGCATAATATAAGGGACAGGGCGTCCTAGACGAGGTCTAGGCGCCTGCGACACCACACTGTTGCGCCCATAAGGCACACAACAAGGCTCACGCGGCATCGGCTGCGCACAACAAGGGTCGTGTGTACTTGGCATCACGCCCCTAGGCCCGACCCTCAAGCCAACCCCAAAGGCTGGGTCATGTTCATGGTACTTGCACAAGGCATACCAATTTAGATTTCCATCACATACAACCAGATAAGGTCAACAACAAGGCATGTCATAGTTGTCAAGCTGCTTGCTCAAAAATGTGCTTGACAAACCCTCCCCCCGTTAAAGTGTTTGCCGACCTCGGCAAAGTCCTCAGGGGAGTAGGGTCATCTTTACTTGGTTCCCTGATTAATTTAGTTGGCATCAACTGCCATGTCTCGCACCAACTTGTGTGGACTGCACTGACCTAACCTGGTCTTATGCATGAATTGGGCAACCGGTGCCTTAGCACACCAACCCACATGCGCTTGCATCAGCCCACCTGGCTCCGATGCTTAGTCACTGGCACAGTGCACTCTCATGCTACTCAACGTGACCAACGCCGACCCTACTCTAGGTCGCGTATGAAAGTATTGCAACCCATGCCATTTCTTAGCATGGCCCTTGAAAAATGTAACCGCCGAGAAAACTTTATGATCATTCGTCAGTATTGTATGCTTCAAAATGTTCCTCCATGTCGAAAAGGAAATTCTCAAGCTTCTCGGAGTCACGGGTTCCGTCATATGGTGTAGGGTCACGAAGTTTTAACTTTCTATTCTTGCTTTGACCCGAGTTTAGGGACACCAAATCTTGTAAAAGGGCTAACTTTGCCTGGAGCTCTCGTAGCTCTGCATCGTGAGGATCAAAGGAGTTAGGCTGCTCCTCAAAGGTTCCACTTGAGGGGCCAGCACGAGCTTGGCACACCTCGTTACACAGAGAGATCACCAACGCCTCCAGCCTCTCACGGCTACTAAGTATGTTATGTTCCGGTCCAAACTCTGAGGCATCACAGTCAGTGAGGCCGTCCACTCTCTCAATGCAAAAGTGGTATCAGAGCCATAACATGTCGGTTGTCCCTGTCTTTGTAGGCTTGAACGTTGAAAAGGCATAGAAGCGGTCTGAAGTTTGCATAAGCTAGTTGCTGTTGTGGTGGATTAGACCCAAGTTTACCGGATGGCTTCTAGAACGACAACATCGCGAGCCGAGCTTGCCAATAGATTGGATATTATTGAGAGAGTGGTCGGTCTCACTGACTGTGATGCCTCAGAGTTTGGACCGGAACGTAACATACTTAGTAGCCTTGAGAGGCTGGAGGCGTTGGCAATCTCTCTGTGTAACGAGGTGCGCCAAGCTCGTGCTGGCCCCTCGAGTGGAACCTTTAAGGAGCGGCCTAACTCCTCTAATCCTCGCGATGCAGAGCTACGAGAGCTCTGGGCAAAGTTAGCCCTTTTGCAAGATTCGGTGTCCCTAAACTCGGGTCAAAGCAAGAAAAAAAGTTAAAACTTCGTGACCCTACACCATATGACGGAACCCGTGACTCAAGAAGCTTGAGAATTTCCTTTTCGACATGGAGGAACATTTTGAAGCATACAATAGTGACGATGATCATAATGTTTTCTTGGCGGTTACATTTTTAGAGGGCCATGCTAAGAAATGGTGGCGGTGCAAAGTTGAACGTGACCGTGCACGTGGCCAAACTCCTATCCGATGTTGGGTTGAGTTTAAAAGGGCATTGAAGGCCCAATTCTTTCCCCAAGATGCTGATGATAGAGCCCGTGATAGTTTGAGTGACCTAAAGCAAACGGGCACCATTCAAGAGTACATTGGGGAGTTTAACTCCATAATGTCTGATCTACCTAACATGCATGAAGGGGATCGTGTGTTCAACTTCATTAAAGGTCTGAAACCGTGGGCTCGTTCATAAGTTCGAAGGAGGGATGTTTCCACCCTCGAATAAGCAATTATTACGGCTGAGGGTCTAGTGGACTTTAGATGGGAAAGACAACCCACAAAAGATAGTCGTTTCACTAGAAAAGGTGGGAATCGGGGAAGACAAGAAAGGAATTTTGAACCTGCCCTTCTCCATGACCGGGATGATGCCCAAGATCATGCAAGCTCGGAGGCAAAGGATAAATCCCCGAAACCCAAGTCGGGCATTAGTTGTTTTAGGTGCGGTGGTCCGCACTTCATGCGGGAATGTCCATAGGTTGCAAATGCGGGTGTGAACACCCTTGTGGGTCCAAAGGAGCAACCACCCCACCGAAAAGTGGATCTCCCAACCTTCCCGGATTCAGTGTTGCCCCCCCCCCCCAAGTTGAGGATTGTTGTTCTACTAGAGTAGAAACTCTGTACTTTTGAGTGATCATCGTGTAATATTCAATGGTTTATATGTTGTGGTGGTCAATGTTTTGTTAATATTGAACTCTTGTATTCCTTTTAGAAGTATTGTACCCATTTTTGTGTACTGGCTCATGTAATATAGTTGAAATATTGTAATTACTTCCGAATGTTAATGGAAATTTGCTATAGATGAATGGTGTTCCAGATGAACTTTCTCTTGGATCCTTAATCACTTTCCCTAATTTTGTGTTATGTTTAGAAAAATACTTGGACCCAAGCTGAGTATGGGGGAATGTTGGGCCGTGTTGGGTACACGAGTACGAGAGTGACTTGTGACATCGGGTTTCCAGCTCGATGCTAGGTAGACTTTGCTGACCGTGCTTGTACGGCGGTGTCACAAGATGCTATTTTTGTAGCACACGATCAGGTAGATTGGCGCTAGCCTCGCTGGTTATGCGTGGCTTGGCAAGGGATGTCGGGTTCCCATTGGATAGTTGGGTAAGCTGACGCTGATTGTGTTGTGCACAAAGACATCCCAAGTGCCGGAATTGGTGGCGTACAACGGGATGGGTTGTCGCCAGACACGCTGCTGAGCGTGAGTCGGCATGTGATGTCGTGTTGTCAGCATGCAGCCGGGGCGCTAATGCTGGATGCGCTAGAGTGCGCAAGATGGCACGAGGTGCCAAGTTACAACGAGGAACCGAGTGGGTTCACGTTGATCTTCCTGTCCAGGAATAAGACGGCTATGGATGCCGTTGTGTCAGCATGCAGCAGGATAAGCTGATGCTGGTCGCGCAAGGGTGCGCGAACCAACACAGGGTGTTGGGCTATCAACGTGCAACATGAGGAGTTGACGCTGGTCACGCAAATGTGCGTGAAATGGCATGGGTTGCAATACTTTCATACGCGACCGAGAGTAGGGTCGGCGTTGGTCACACTGAGTAGCGTGAGAGTGCACTGTGCCAGTGACTAAGCATCGGAGCCAGGTGGGCTGATGCGAGCGCACATGGGAATGAGTCCATATCATCTGCTCGTTGTTCCATTTTTTTATACACATAGATTTTGTCTTAATTCTCCTTTGATGTTTGTTTATTTGATAGAAATGTATCATTTTTTGTAACTCTCATAACCAGAGTGATAAAAAAGGAGAGAAGCGGACAATATTATTGTTACATTCATGAATTCGTTTAGGGTATCGGATTACGGATAAAGGAATACGTATGGTATTTATAAGCTAGTTGCTCAATACAAAACATCTATACACCACCTATGTTGGATCGATTGAGGGACACAAATTAACAACAAATTAAGGACAACAGCTAGAACCGCTATACATATAGCTCCCTCACTCCATCTCAGCTGATTTAATTAATTAGTTCAAATCTTGAAAATCTCTGCAAATAATACAATGCCCTGCATACAATCTCGAAATAATGCTCCCTTCTTGAACCTTCATACGCTTAGTCAACTTATTCCATAAATGGAGCCCATAACTCTTCTCATTAATCAGTGCAGTCTGCGCCTCAACCCGTTTGGTTTGCTCAGGTCCATCAGGCTTACGAAAAATCTCACCCGCATCTTGCCAAGTAACCGGGTAGAAAACCGCAGGAGGTAAAACCGTGAAATTATAACCTTCAACCCACATCCCACCATTCACTTTCTCCACTCTATCTATCACCCTGGTGACAAGATGAGGTCCTTGATTTCCCCATTTATCACCATCGAATGTCGCCGCGAATTCTTCCAAGAATCTACGGACGAGTGGGTGTCCCTGATCGAAGATAAGAGCTGCGTTGTTTATTAACACGAATTTTCCTGTTTTGGGATTGTAGGATTCGAAACCGACTGTGTTTGTGAGGTTAGTGAAGCTATTGAGGATGATGAAATCAGTGTCGACGTAAACGCCGCCGTATTTGTATAAAGCTAAATATCGAAGTAGGTTTGATAGGTTTTGGGATATGGGTATTTTTCCGGTATTGATATTACCTTTTTGAAGGTCGTTGTACCAGTGGAATGCTGGTGTGTTGGTTACAAGGAATGGGAAATCTGGTGTAATTGTTAAGATACTATAGCCTTTTGACGTGATGGGGGTTAGGATGTCTTGACCTTGTTTGGATTCCATTACGTCTGATAAGATGACTAAACATGCATCTGGGTTTGTTTTGAATAGACTCTCGACTGCCATCATGTCTCTGTTCTGGAATAAAGGTGCGGGAAGTAGACGTGTGAAGAAGAAGTGTGATTTGCATGAGTCTTTGGTTATGAACTCCCGGATTCTTTGATCGAACTTGTTTAGTTGTTTGGTTGTTGATGAGAATGCTATCCTTTTTTGACGTCGACGTAGAGCGGCGGAGGAGGAATAATTCCGCATGCTGACGGCGGCGGAGGCAATGGAACGGATCTGTTTGGTGGCATTGAAGATCAAGTTGGATTGACGAGGTAGACTGGAGAGGATGGAGAGATCACAAAAGAAGATCATGGCCACAAAGGCTAGAAGGATTGAAGAAGAAAGGACTATTCCTTTGACTGCTTTTCCAAATTTCTTCATTATGTTTTACAATTAATCGCCTTTTCTTTGTCAATTAATATGACCACCATGCGTTCAATGGAGACGATATACTAGTAGAAAAGGCAGCGGGAGGGAGAGGGAGATCGTAATGGAAGCTAGCTAGCTAGCTAGATCGACGTGGTATACTGATAGATTTAGTTTTAAACAAAGTGCGTGCGGTGCTACTTTAAAATCATCACATGGACATGGAGGCAGACGCGCGTAGCCTACAGTTTAGCAAGGGAAGGGAAGGGGGGATTAGAATTAATTTAAGGATAACACAGCGGTACATCTAAGAGTATGATTAGGGCTAGTTTTTAAGGGTTTTTAGTTAAATAAAAGTAAAATTATAAGATATCTAAATAAGATGAAGGGGAGAGATTAAGAACCCATGAAGCAACACTCTTAAAAACTTAAATATGGTTCCCACAATAATTATTATTCCAATCTCAATACTCCACATAGATAAAGAGAAAAAATAAAAACTAATATGTGACTTCTCTGTTATTAAAAATTAAATATGGTTCTTGAGATAAAAAAATATGTGAAAGGATATTTTTAAATTCTTTCATAATGATTGTCAAAGTAATCCTTGGAATGGATTGACAAAATGATATCTACTTTTTTTTTTTTTGATAAACATTGAGATTTCATTCATTCATATCACATAACAAGGGAACCAACAAGAACTACAGACTTCCTCCCATAACTGCTGAGAACTAGAGGACTGATTTCCGTCTCTGCAAAATACTAGACCTATATACACAACTGAAACTACCACTACCAGTAGTTTCCGAAACAAAAATTGGCTCTCTATCAGCCTAATAAAACATTCAGACCATACAACTAATTCTAACCAGAGCTTACACACTTCATTAACCCAACAAAATACTTCCTCCCTATTCTTGGAGACTCTCCGATACACCCTACCATCCAGCCTTCCCTGATCTTCCATTCTCTTCCTGGGGAGTGTCCTGCAGAGAACCACACGACAAACAGAACAGACTTGGAAGAAAGGACTACTTCTAGACTTTAAGTCCCACCATACACTCCTCTTGATCGATCTACTCATTAGATTAAAACACAAGCTAAGGCTACCCATCTGAAAGACAAGCTCCAGAGCTATTGGATGTGTCAAAAGTCTAATCAAATGCACAAAAGATGCGCTTGAAATCTCTCTTGTTGGAATTTGAACTTGGAACTTGAGTCTAAGCGGATAAACCTTCTTCTGTTGTCTCTTCTGAAATCTGTCACTGATCATCTCTTTATTATCCACACCCTTGCGGTTCTTCTTCTATTTCCTTTTATAGAACAACAGCCCAACCAAAACGCCCTTCCTTCTGCTACTCTGAGACATCACTCCCTTACTCAGCTTACTAATACTACATCTCCTCCAACAGCTGTTGTTACCTGAATTCTCCAGCTCCTCATTAACTATATCTGCTTGCTTCTTCTCGATCACTGAATACCATTTTCGACTACCCTTTTCATTTGGACCACCCCCTAGCTTCTGATCTAAAAAGATCATGAAACCAAACACCCAACAGAATAACTTCTTTCTTAGCAGCAACATCGCATCCCCCACTTTACTACTGATTAACTTACCAACCCACCAGGGACTACTCTTCTTGATTTTAACAACCAAAAGGTACTTCTTGTCATGTTCCTGGGTCTCAGATATGGAAAGGCTAGCTAACTCAGCTCCGTGAGTAAGATTAGCTTCCTGCATTGCTGCTAGGAGGAGACCCAACCCCCAGCAGATGCACAGAATCGTGATCATGGAGACAGGCTGCCTTGCTTATCCGCAAGGACAGCCTCCAGTGGGGAGTTCTTTGAGCCCGATGAATCTAGGCTACTTTTCTTAACCTGAGCCGATTTAAATTTCTGAGACTTCTTATTTTGATAGATCTTTTCTTATGTCTACTATTCTTCCTCTCTTGCTCTGAACTACCAGCCCTGAACACCTGTTTTCCATCTCTCTGATTGCTAATCTCTGTCTGGGCTATAATCTTATTTGGGAACCCAGGAGGGGGAGAGATTCTGTCTACTTCTTCCATAATTTGGGCGATGGACAGACACAGATCACTATCCTCATCCAAGCAGGGCTTAGCTTTCTTCGATTTTACAGCATTAAAATTCTTCATAGCTTTAACCAATCCTCCATCTGATAAGCGTTTCTTTTCTTAAATGGGACCAGCATAAGATTATTATCTGAAAACATGTTCAGATGATCAAAAGGCCTAACAACAGCTTTACCTTTTCCCACATCCATGTTCTTCTCCCTTTCCTGATTCTTCCTGAGAGTGATGATTAGTTTGGCGGGGGCTTTAGGAGGAATTTCTGCCTTCTCTGGACACTTAAAAAATTCCAGCTTGCTCTCCTGGGACTGGGAAATGAACTCGTCAACTTCCCTTAGTATTCCTTTTCCTCTGTCACACTGTTGGACCATATTAATTTCGATCTTCTTTGTTTCTGCTACAGCACCTAAGATCCTACTAGTTTCGTCCCCACCCTGCACTACTACTCTCAGCAGATCAGCCCCACTCCCTTCCCGCTCATTTCCTCCTTCTCCACTAGTAGAAAAAAGGCCTTTTTCGGCCCCCAATTTTCGGTTGTTTTACATTTTGGCCGAAAAAGAGTGTCGGGTTAGTGAATTTTTGGCGGTTGTTTACAGGAACCACAGAAAAACGTGTTTTTTTAAAAAAAACATCATTTTCGGCGGTTGTATACAGGAACCGCCAAAAAACGTGATCATTTTCGGCGGTTCCTATATACAACCGCCGAAAATGCTGTTTTTTTTTTTTAAAAAACACGTTTTTCGGCAGTTCCTGTATACAACCGCCGAAAATGCCTCTTATTTCTACCCCCAACTCGAGCTCGACATTACTGAAATCAGTATACTCGTCTCTCACACATTCGAACCCTACCTTCTCCAAATCGTCTCCAAATCGCCGCCCTTCTTTCCGTCGAACGCCGCCGCGCAGCAACCACCGTCTCCGCCGCCTGGAGCCGCCCCACCAGCCGCTGTCGTCGCGCCTGCAACTGCGCAAGTTAGGTTGCAAACAGAGGCGATTTAGGTTAGTTTTTTGCAAATTTTAACTATCGAATTTTGGTTGAATTAGGTCTTAATTTGTTGTTTATATGTCATTGTTGATTGATATATGTCATCTGGAGTGTAAGTTATTGATTGGTTTAATTGGAAATACTATATGTGGTGAATTTTTGAAAATAATCTATATGCTCGCAAGGTGTTTGATGAAATGACTTAACCAATTTCAGTGACTTTTTTTTGCTATTTTACCATTGTTTGTGTGAATTGTTGACAAGTAAATAACATTGGTGAATTATCGTATAATTTAACAATAAAAATGTTGACTAATTGTACTAAGTTGTTGATAATTATTATTTTTTTACATAACTATAACTATTATACTCACTTCTAATTTATATAATTCTTTACAGTTACACCCTTTGACATTCCCTTTGTCGTTGTCCTCCGCTCTATTACCTCCCTTTGAGCTCCGCCTGAGAATCTCGTCCTTTCGTTCAACATTTATACATGGTGCACTTATACCAAGACAGGTTAGCTTTATTTTTCAATTAACCTCAATCAATTACCGTTTATCATAATTGTTTGTGTAATTAGTTTATTTTTAGGGAAATTTCATAATATACCCCTGAGATTTGAGCGAATTTTACAAGATACCCCCGAGGTTTCATTTTCATTACGAGATACCCCCGAGGTTTCATTTTTTTTACGATATACCCCCGAGGTTTCATTTTTTTTATGATATACCCCTGAGGTTTCATTTTCATTACGATATACCTCTGAGGTTTCAATTTTATTACGAGATGCCCCTCAGTTCAGATTCTAATATATTATATTTTTCATATCCTCATTTTACCCTCGCACCATATGCCCCGCAACATGGATTTATGGTCAAATTTTTTAAAAATTTAAAATATGAACAAAATGCACAGAAAAATTAAATATCAATTAAAACTTTAATTCAATTTTAAAAAACATAAATAAAAGTATAAAAAAATTTAAAAAATTAGAATCATAAAAAGTTTAAAATAAATAGAAATGACCAAACAACAAAAAAAATAATCTGATTACAAACTTATATTGTTACATAATTTAAAAACTATTATATCAATTATATTTAAAGAACAAAAAAATGATTTTTATACTTTATTTTTCTAATTTAAAATAATGGCTTTTTTCTATGTACTATATGAAATTGTTGCTTTTAATATTCTTCATATTGATGTTATACTTTTTACAATTTTAATACATATCTAGGTAACTCCTTAACAAGTTATGTTTATTTCTCAAAATAATTTACTTTTTATTTTTTAGTCATTTCTATTTATTAATTTTTTTTGTTTTATATTTATTTAATTATATTCATTTTTTAATATTGATTTCAAATTTTATATGAACTTTAATTTATATGAGCATTTTATTTAAGTTTCAAATTCAAACTAAACTTTGACCATATATCCGTGAGATTATTGTGGGGCATATGATTTTAAGCCACCCCTATAATAGTTTTTAAATTATGTAACAATATAAGTTTTTTAAATAGATTATTTTTTTGTTGGTTAGTCATTTCTATTTATTTTAAACTTTTCCTGATTCTGATTTTTTTAATTTGTTTTTATACTTTTATTTATGTTTTTTAAATTGAAATAAAATTTTAATTGATCTTTAATTTTTATGTGCATTTTGTTCATATTTTAAATTTTTTAAAAATTTGACCATAAACCCATGTTACGGGGCATATGGTGCGAGGGTAAAATGAGGATATGACAAATACAATATATCCAAATCTGAACTGAGGGGCATCTCGTAATAAAATTGAAACCTCAGGGGTATATCATAATGAAAATGAAACCTTGGGGGTATATCGTAAAAAAAATGAAACCTCGGGGGTATCTCGTAATGAAAATGAAACCTCGGGGGTATCTCGTAAAATTCGCTCAAACCTCAGGGGTATATCGTGAAATTTCCCTTATTTTTATGTAATAGTTAGTTGAGATAAGTTTATATAACCAAATAGTATTTATATATATTATATGTAGATGTAGATGTATATATATATAAGACAACCTATTATATAAAATATATATACAATAGTCAGTGACGTTTTATGCTTTATCACCATTGTTTGTGTGAATTATTGATGAGTAAGTGTCCGTGATGAACTGTCGGTATGAATTAATATTAAAAATTATTTATAGTTTACTTGTTTTTATGTTTTGATTCTCCAATAAGTCATATATAGTATTGATTATGTAATGTCAACGAATTAGATTACTATACAAGTCGTCGGTGTATCTACTCGCGTCAGCTCTTCGCTGCCTTCCCTCACCGCCCACCTCTACTACTCCCATCCGCCCTGTTATCTCCCTCTGAGTTCCACTTGCTCCTCGTCCTTCCATTCACCCTCATATACGGTATACATATACCAAAGACAGGTTAGTTTTATTTTGTCAATTAACATTAATCATTTGTCATTTATTATGATTGTTGTGTAATTAGTTGTTGATTAATTATACATATATAGTACAACACAATAAGATAACAAATTATATATTATAGATATATGTATATACATATCACCAAGTAGTACATATATATATTATATAGACGTATATTACATATAAGTCAACCTACTATATATATATATATATATATATATTATAAGACTCGCCATGCAAGAACCATATCATTATATATCATTTCCAAAGATAGTTTAGTTATTGTTGTTTTATATTTATTATTTTAAATAAGTTAATTTATTATGCATTATCAATATATTTTTGTAGTTATTTTTAGCTTTAACTTTCATTTGGAGTTTGTAGAATGGACCGTGAATGGATGTACGGTCAGCGAGGGAATTATTTTGAATCAAAAGTGGATAATGAATTTTGCAAAGCAGCTCTCGATCATCAGAAAAGGATGAACGAGACACACATTCCTTGTCCATGTGCACAATGTGAACTTCGCAATAAGTTTCCTAACCTACATACAATCAGATTTCATCTATCAAGGCGTGGATTTATGCCGAACTATAAGATATGGTTTTTGCATGGCGAGTCGGTAGAAGCCAGTAGCAGGGTGCAAACTTCCACTAACCGAACAGTGAACCAGAAATGGTTACAGACGATACTACATTTCCTGATAATACGTGTGATCTGAGTGACACTGATATCAACGACGACAGTGATAAGATTGAACAACTGGACTCTATGCTGCAAGATGTTGAAGATAATTTCACAGACAAGCCGGCTGAATATCAAAGATTACTTGATGCATCACGTTCCCCTTTGTTTCCCGGATGCACCAAATTTACAAAGTTGACATCCGTGCTGCATTTGTTCAATCTTAAAGCAAGATTTGGCTTGAGTGATAAGAGTTTTACGGCAATACTAGAACTATTCCACGACATGCTTCCAGATGATAACAATCTTCCTACTTCCACTTATGATGCAAAAAAGTTGATGTGTCCTATGGGTGTGGAGTACGCAAAGATACACGCATGTCCAAACAGTTGTGTATTATACAGAGGAGAGAATAAACATTTGAATGAGTGTCCAAAATGTCATTTGTCACGCTATAAACAGACGGACGGTCAATCATCCAGTTCTAAAAAAAAGTCCTCCAGCAAAAGTCATTTGGTATTTACCCATAATACCAAGATTCAAACGTCTTTTTGCAAATGTCAGAGATGCACAAAATTTAAGATGGCACGCAGAAGGAAGAAAAAATGATGATAAGCTGAGACATCCAGCTGATTCACCACAATGGAGGACAATCGACAGAAGATTTCAAGATTTTGCCAGTGACAGTCGAAATTTGAGACTCGGGTTATGTACAGATGGGATGAATCCTTATGGCAGTCTAAGTAGTCAGCACAACACTTGGCCTGTTCTATTGGTGATCTACAATCTTCCCTCGTGGCTGTGTATGAAGCGGAAATACATAATGTTATCATTGTTGATTTCTGGACCTAAACAACCAGGACATAACATCGATGTATACCTTGCAGCACTGATTGACGATTTGAAATTGCTATGGAATCAGGGGACAGTGGTTTATGACAGTTACGCCAGACAAAACTTTACACTTCGTGCCATGCTTTTTTGCACAGTGAATGACTTTCCAGTGTACGGGAACTTATCTGGATACACAGTAAAAGGCGCATTTGCTTGCCCAATATGTGAGGACGACACTTGTTCTGATCGTCTACAGTTTTGTGGAAAAAACGTCTACATGTGTCATCGTAGATTATTGCCATCAGCTCACCCGTACCGTAAAAAGAGGAAGTTATTCAACGGAAAGACTGAGACACGTGTTGCTCGTATACCTCTGAGTTCTGAAGAGATTTATGAAAAGGTGAAAGACATTGACAATGTTTTCGGTGTTCCGTCCAAGTCTACCCAAAAAAAATCTGGAAAAAATGTTCAATATTTTGGGAACTTCCGTATTGGAAACATTTATCTGTTAGGCATTGTCTTGATTTCATGCATATTGTCAAAAATGTTGGTGAGGCTGTTGTTGGGACTTTGCTTAACATACCTGGGAAAACTAAAGACGGAATAAAGGTTCGAAAAGACATGCAAGCTATGGGCATACGTGAGGAGTTGCATCCCCAAGAAAGAGGCAAACGAACATTTTTACCTCCAGCATGTTACACTTTGTCTAAGAATGAGAAGAACAGCTTTTGTAAATGTCTTCATTCCCTTAAGGTTCCTACGGGTTACTCATCTAACTGGAAAAGTCTTGTGTCAATGAAGGACTTGAAGTTGATCGGGTTGAAGTCTCATGATTATCACATTCTGATGTTGCATCTACTTCCTGTTGCCATTCGAGGTATATTGCCGAAAGATGTGCGGAATGCAATTACAAGACTATGTTTCTTTTTAAATGCAGTGTGCAATAAAGTCGTGGATGTTGATACACTAGACAGTCTGCAACGTGATGTTGTTGTTACGATGTGTCAACTTGAAATGTATTTTCCACCCTCGTTTTTTGACATCATGGTCCACTTGGTTGTTCACATTGTAAGAGAAATCAAATTATGTGGTCCTATATATTTAAGATACATGTATCCATTTGAGAGATACATGGGAATCTTGAAGGGAAGGATGAAGAATAGATATCGACCTGAAGGAGTATCATAGAAAGGACAATAACCGAAGAAGTGACAGAATTTTGTACTGAATACTTGAAGGGAGCTGTAGCTATTGGAGTGCCACAACCGAGACACATAGGAGGGACAGAAGGTCAAGGTGTTATTGGGAAAAAAATTGTGGCAATTGATTCATCCTCAATGGAGTCTGCACATCTATTCGTTTTACATCACCTTGAGATTATTGAGCCATTTTTTGAGAAACACATGACTGCACTAAGAGCTCAATATCCTGGGAGGAATATTATTTGGTTGATAAAGGAGCAAAACAAGACCTTCTGTTCATGGTTTAGAGATCATGTCATGAAGATTGCATCACTAGCGCCTGATAATGTAAGTGAAGAGCTCCGTTGGTTAGCCTTGGGACCTGGTTCCACTTGTATATCTTATGAAGGGTATGACATCAATGGGTTCACCTACTGGACAAAACGGCAAGATGATAGATGTTTAAACCAGAATAGCGGGGTTAAAGTAGAAGCAACAACAACTGAGTATACCAGAGGTGATCCAGCTTCAACGATTTCAACCTCGAGGTTGTATTATGGATTCATTGCAGATATTTGGGAGCTTGATTATCAGTTTCAAAAGTTTGTTATTTTTAAATGGGTGGATAATAGAAACGATTATCGGGTTCACGATGGGTTTAACTTGGTTGATTTATCACGCCTTGGTCATACACAAGATCCTTTCATATTTCCCAAGGATTGTGAACAAGTATTTTACATAGAAGATCCCATCGATTCCAGGTGGACAGTTGTATTACCAGGGAAAAGATTTGTCAACATTAATGCTGATCAAGATGTTGATGATGATGAATTAATGTTCGATTAGACACCACCTTTTTCTACCAGTATTCCTGTCACAGACATTGTTGATGTTCCAGACGATGTAGTGTATACTAGGTCTGATCACGATGAGGGTTTATGGGTTGAAAACCATAAATGATGTGTTCAGTTGTTAGGTAATTAAAAAATATATTTTATTGTTTGTTTGTTTATTAAATAATTTGTTGGAATAATAACGATGTCTTATTATGTATTCATTACATTATTTGTTGTGGTGTTATTGATATACGGTTGTTTATCTTTGCAGATAGTTAAATGGATGATATGGGTGACCCGATTGGCGAGTTATTGACAGAGGCCAACCGACCAAAGTAGAAGAAAACACGTGGAGGGAAAGGTCACAAGTCACAGGCCCGAGCTGATGAGGGGGGTAATGGCGGGGATGAGATTACTCCAGCCTCTGTGCCAACTGAGGACACAGAGGCTGGACCTTCTGGATCATAAATCCAGCTTCCTAGGACCGTAAAACCTCGAGGTCCGACGAAAGCTCCCAGATCAAAAAAGATTGAATCAAAGTCGTTACAGTTTAATGCGTATCTACAGCCGATTGGGGAATGGGCTACAGACTTCACTACAGAGCTAGGCATCATTGTGCGAGAGTATTGTGATATTACTCTCACCTGGCCTCAAGTTGATGAAGGACTAAAGAAACAGATGTTTGAGATCGTACAGGTAAATAAACAATAGTTAAAGTATTATTTTTGTACAATTTGTAGGTATCCATCAATAACATTTGTTTCATTTATGGTAATATGCAGAAACGATATCAAATACCTGAAGAAAGTGAGTACTACTCCATGGTCAAATCAATGATGCGCAAGAAATTTTCAGATCATAAGCATGATCTAGTTAAGTGGTTTATCACCAAGAAGCTTAAGAGGCCAGACGGCGACACACGCCAGCCTTGGGAGATTTACACACCAATAACCAAAGAGAAGTGGCAGAAGTTCTATGATAAGAAGATGGGGACAAAGGTATGTATTAACTTTTAAATAATTAATTATTATATAAATATATATATTTTTGAGGTATTTATATTTACATATGTATATTTTTCGTCATCTTAATTGTATGTTTATTTGATAACAGGAGTACCGCGAAGCCCAGTCCGCGAATGCGAAGAAGAATGAATATCATCACGTGTTGGGTGCGAAAGGGGTTAATAGAAGAGTGCCTGAATGGGTGGAAGAAGGAGAGTTGCCATCAGATATGAGCACTCTTGATGAGCACCAGCTACGGGGTACGTTTTGGAAGCTTTCACGTACTAAGAAAGACCCGAAAACTGGAGAGCGTTTATATCCCTTCGAGAAGACGAAGGAAATTGTTGATAAGATGGTAAGTACTTTTCTTTACTTTCAAATTTTTTGACAAATTAATTTTTATCATCTTAAAAATTATAATTAACTTCTTTCTACATTTAATTATAAAGGGTGAGCTGAATGAACAAGTTACCCAAGGGACTTGGGTACCTGATCGACATGATGACCAGTTGTCTCGTACGCTTGAAAAGAAAGATCATCTAGGCCGAGCTGTGGGGTTAGGGGGTGTTAACATAGGGATAAGAAAACTTTTTGGTAACCCCGGGTCAAGGAAAGGGAGTAGTCAAGGACAGACAATTTCTTACGAGCAGCATATGCGTGCCATTAATGACATGAGAGAGCAGTGGAAGAAGGAGATCTTAGATGAAATACGTCAAGGCAGTCATGCATCCCAGCCATATGTTCCTGCTTCTGATCCTCATGCTTCTAATCCTTCTTCCCCAGTTTTCATGATGATCCTCTCTCATACCCAAGAAATTATGACCCTACTTCTGCTGGAGTGTACACAAGTGTGGATTCCAATGACCAGTATCCTTACGCTTATGTACAGGTAATTTTTTATACCTTTAACTGTTCTATTAGTTGTCATATCTTTTATTACATATTTTTAGTTCAACATCTACTAATCTGATGAAATTGTAGGATCCTATAAACTGTAACCTCCTGTTTCCATACAACAATGAAGAAATATGTGTCGCAGAAGGAAGGGAGTACTCATCAGGCCCTAATGAGGTAACCCATGGAATACCACTGAAGCCGTATCACGGGAGAGTCTCTGTGGACGAACCGATTTATAAGGTTCCTGATCTACCGCTCCCTGTGCCTACGGAGGAGTACAGCACAGTTCGGTCTGCAAAGGGTGCATTCGTTTAGTGGCCCATTCGTCTGATTCAGAAGTGTGTGAAGGTATGTCTAATACTAACCACTAGTGTAGTTATTATTGTTCATTACTTGAATATAATATGTGTGGATACTCAGTTCATGACTAGTATTGAATGTCGGTCGTAGAATATAACGCAGAAACCATCAACGGGATGCTAGAGGATTGGGCGGATTTCGTCTCCATGAATTTGGTTTGATTTTTTCTTTTTGTTCTCGAATTGTTATTTAGAACTTTCGTTAGACTTTTATGGTTAGATAGATTGTAAAAAATGACCACTATGAGTAGATTAGTGAACATTTGATCAATTGTGTATGTATATGGTCATTTGTGACTATGTGAATTGTGGTGTATGGTCATTTGTGACCATTTTAAATGTGGTGTGTATGGTCATTTGTAAGCCGTGTCATAATTTTTGGGATTTTTTTGACAATTTACTTACAAAGAGTGATGAGATCCTCTGCCATGTGATGTAGAGAGATATGTGGACATATTTGGATGCATATTAACAGGTTTTGTGACATATGTGGGATTATAAACGAAAATGAGAAAAATAAAAAAAAAGTATGATTTTCGGCGGTTCCAAGTAGAAACCGCCGAAAATCATACAATGTTTTCAGGTTAATTTTGCCTCTGAAATAGGTCTTTTTCGGCGGTTTTTGCCTTAGGAACCGCCGAAAATAGTTACTTTTTTCGGCGGTTGTAAAACCGCCGATAAAGACCCTTTTGCACTAGTGCTCTATCCACCATAATTTCATTACCCATAATCCTAAGGTTCCCACTAGCATGGTCGCATAGGAAGTTATCAGTAGTATAGGCCAAGGAACCAGCAAACTCCGACCTCAGCCAAGGTCCGTATTTCTCTTGATTAGAGGGAACTTCTATCTTATATGGGCATTCAGACTTAACATGGTTAAGCCTACCACATCTAAAACAAAAATAAGGAAGGTTGTCGTATGAAACCCGACAACATCTATCCTTACCACCTAGAGTCAACACTATTAGCCTACATAACGGTTCAGAAACTTTTACTTCAACACAGATCTTTAGCACCTTAGAAGCCAAGGGGTTAAGTCGATCAGAGCAAGACACAAAGTTTCCTAGCTTATTTCTCAGTTTAACAGCAGAAGTTTTGTTGAAGAAAGAAATCGGAAGGTTGTGTATTGCTGACCACAGTTTAATAGAGTTAGGTTCATGCTCTTCTAAGGTGATGTTGGGATCAATGACTGAGACCACCAGGAGTCGATTCTGAAAATGCCAAGGTCCATTTCCCAGGACATACTTAACACCGCATCATTTGTAAACTGAAAGGTGAAAAGATTTTTATCGTGATCATATACCATGAACTGAGACTTAGGCTTCCAGATAAGTCCAAGAAACTTATGTATTGCCTTGCTGTTAATGGAGTTTGGATGCCATAATCTACCCACCAGAGCTTTAGAGATCTCCCTTGGATTACTATCTTCTAGAAGGGAATCACCATCTATTTTTTCTGATTCCGCTGGATGAAGGCGGAGCAGCTTGCACCTAGACGTGAGAAGATCCATCACGAGAAGGCTCTTGGTACTACTCTTGAATCGGCACAATGCAACTAGAAGACAACGCAGAATGGACTTCCAACTCCACGCAGCAAGAAACTGGAGAAAATACAAGAGACTCTTGCGCCCAGGGACAAAAGAGGGATTATAGCCTCGAAAGTACAAGGAGGAATTAACTGAGTGATGAGACTGCTCATAACTATGGTAGTTGGCCAGCCTAAAAGCAGAGTAGGGAAGCTCATACTTACCGCCGATCAGACTGAAAGAAAGGAGGCTTGAGCAACTTTTGTACTTTAATAATACCACTGTATAAATTAAGACCTTATTACCCTTAACAGAGCAAAAGGAATATTCACTCCTGAGATAGGAGGAGAAATTTTCGGCTGAAGAATCGCCTAGTAGAGCACGAACCTCCTTGGGAGAAAACATTCCTGAAATTTCTGTTGCCTTGTCGAGCCTGGCTAGTGTAGGCGGTACTTATATGCTAAGCTCACTTTTGGACGTTTGCTAAATAAAAAATGCATATGCCGCTCCCCCGTCCACTCTCATTTGTTTTAGGAAAATTACATCCCCACCCATGATGTTTGGTGAAATTACACATCCCATCTATGAGGTTTTAAAAATTACTTTGTCTACCCATGTGGTTTTCTCTATTTTACATCTGGCTACTTTTTTAATATTTGATCTACTCAAACAAGGCTTAAATATTGTCCAAAATTGATAAAAATTTATATGAATGATGCTAAGGTGTTATATTTTTGTCCAATGTCAAATCCAAAGTTTTTTAAGGTCATATATGACCTGTGGGACGCAATGAAAATACGTTCACATGTTACATGTTTCATTGGGTCCCACGAATCACATATGAGCTTAAAACACTTTGGATTTCACGCTAGAACAAAATATATTACCTTAGCATCATCCATGTAAAGTTTTATCAATTTTGGATAACATTTAATCATCTTTTAAGTTGATCAAATATTAGAAAAGTTGTTGGATGTAAAATAACGGAGACCACATGGATGGGCAAAGTAATTTTTGAAACCTCATGGGTGGGGTGTATAATTTCACCAAACATCATGGATGGGAATATAATTTTCCCTTTATTTTATGTTAGGATTTTTACTATATATCTAGAATAATTTTATTAAACTAAATTTTATAACATACAATTTATTATAGATTTAAGTTTTTAAAATTAAACCACATATTCAAATAATAAAAAAGAGTGTATTGTAGGTCGAATCCAAAATTGTCAGACATTTTTTCCGTAATACATCCATGCGTGCATGCTTCGTTGAACTTCAATTCTCTTCTCCATAAAGGTTTCATCCTCAAAATTATAAAAAGATATTTCTTCATATTTTAAATATAAGTAATACAAACTTCAAAAAAAAAATATAAGTAATACTATATTTTTTTCAAAGTTGATATTGATAGAAAATACTATTAATGAGTTGAAATTATATAATATTACCGGCTCCTATTGTCTTTTCTTGATGTTCTATTTTTTTTTCTATATATAAGAATTGTTCTTTTCTATCATTTAATTTCCATATTAATCTTCACCTTTCTTCACACCCACAATTCTTTTTTCCTCATAAAAAAAACTAAAACTATAATAGTCTAAGAATTGTCTACTTAATATCCACATGTTGTGCTAAACAAATCATCTTGAGTAACTATAATAGTAACATAATTATTGATGGGATAATTCACGATATGCCCCTGTTTTCTTTCGTAATTCACAATATATCCCTGTTGGTTTTCGTAATTCAACTTTAAACATGCTTAATTGTTGTCCAAAATTGATGAAAGTTTACATGGATGATGCTAAAGTGTTATATTTTGGTCCAATATCAAATTTGAAATTTTTTAAGCTCATATGTGACATGTGGGACCCAATGAACATGTCTTAATTCTCATTGGGTCCCACAGGTCACATGTGAGCTTAAAAAACTTCAAATTTGATATTGGCCCAAAATATAACACTTTAGTATCATCCATGTAAAGTTTTATTAATTTTGGATAACATTTAAGCATGTTCAAAGTTGAATTATGAAAACCAACAGGGATATATTGTGAAATACGAAAAAAAAACAGGGATATATCATGAATTTTCCTATTATTGATATTGATAAAACTTCAAACTAACAGATTCAGTTTTGTAAACTTATAAGATAATGGATTTCATTTTGTCTCATGTACATACGTATTACGTAGCCTTTCCACTTTCCGTGCTTTCAAAAACAATTGCAATCTTCGGATTTCCGTTAATCAAGTTTCAAAAAGCCAAGTATCAAGATGAAGCATTCTATGTTTTATTATTAAAATCGGTAGATCAAAACTCTAATAAACAAAACTCCGAGCTACACTCAAAGTCTGCATATTCAATCTCTACGTATCATGCTTTAGTACGCAAAGCCTTCGTCTAATATTGACTGGCAAGATCAGTCACATGGTGTATCAAAGCTCTACCACATATAACTGACTGACACCTGCAACCCTACACACACACAAATACGGATATTTCTTAATCTTCTTTCTATTTCTGTACGTGCATGTGTTTTGTTGATCGTATATCTACATTCTATATAAAGAATAGGTGTCTCACGTGAATGATTACTTCCTTCATACTCTTCTAGATACTACTTTTTTACTGACGCGAAGGATAATTGTTCATGCATGTAGTTCATTTTACAGATTTTTTTTTTCATTCTCACACGCAACTAAACTCGGCATCAAAATAAATGAATATGTTAACTGAATCTGACACCCATGAACAAATATTAATAAAGAAAGAAAGAAAAGTTGTGGGATAAAAAAAATACAAAAAAAAAAACAATTTTTTATTTTTGAAATACCATACCGTAAAACACCCCGACTAAAACCAAATATCTTAGCCGTAAATAGATTACGAAAAGACACCCTATCCTTCTTATAAGGAGGTTGTAAGAGCACACTACTACATAATTGTAGTATGCCTACATTTTAAAGTTCAAATTTTATACACAAATAAAATGTGGAAAATTAATTCCTTCACTTATAAGTGTCTTCATAATAGGTGTAGAGATATTAGAGATCTTTGTATTTTATATATACATACTTGTACCTACATTTAGTATAAGTTCTTATTATATAGTTCTACATAAACAAGTGTAACTAAATAGTGTAGTTATATTAAAAAATTTACTACACTTTATTAAGTGGAGTTAAAAAAAATGTCATTATCTATATTTTTTGTAGTAGTGGCAGTTGGCAAAACAAACACACCTCAACCAAGGGTGCCAAGCAGACAAGACCGAAGAACCACAAGCAACTAGCATGTCCAACACCTTCTAAAGAAAGATCAAACAACCCCTTAATCTGACCCACCTTAAACGCTCGATAACTAAGGACTAAACCAGAAGAAGAAACTTAAGAGAGTCACGGACCAACGTGGCTTCAAGCCTGAACACCTGGATAATTTATAAGATCAGAAGCTAACATAATCACATCCGACAAGCCACTAAGACTCCATGAACCAAACCGTATTGCATGAGTCAAGCCTGAACACATGCAACCCAAAACAGAGGGCGTCATCCTTGTAGGTGACTCTGAAAGCCACCTAGAGGCACCTGAGAATGAGTGGTGGAGAATCTATGACACTCTTTTGCCATGCGTGAAGACTCGGGGGCACTAGAGATGATGGGTCGCTTCAGCCTCAAGATGGTTAGAATTAGGAGCATCTATCTCGGCGGTTGTAGAAAAAATCACCGAGATAAATTGTCAAAATTCTGGTTATTAAAAATTAAAGGTTTTTATTTCGGCTGTTGTAAGTAGAAATCGTCGAAATAGATATATTTTCTAATTTGTTTCGATGTTTGTCTGTAGGAATGTACGGTATGAAACGTATATTGCAACAAGTGTACTGGTCTGTCGTAGCAAGTTTTCCTAGTTAGTATTCTTTAGGTTATCGAACCAAAGGAGGTTGTGTCTAGTTTGAGTCTTTAATCTACTAACTAATAAACTAAAGAAAAATAACAACTATAAACTTGGGTCTTTAAAAGGGTGAATCATGATTTACTACTTCTCCCTAGTTTATCAATTCCCTTCCTGAGTGTTTTCTAAATTCTAGATTGCAACCTCAGATCTAAATTAATCTAAAACCGGTCTCCCGCAAGATAGATCCTTACTAGTAATTCCCAAATCCTAACTCTCGTTATGAATGTACAAATTAACTAGTAGCATTAATGATTCATCTGGTTTCTAGTCAGCTAATCCCTTGGAATTGTCATTTGTAGTTTCACTGGTAATATTCCTAAGATCTAATGAACGCCGCAGTTCTCACTTGTAAGCAATTCATACCAAATAAACTCAAGCAATAATTAATCACAAAAGAATTCAATAATAAACAAGGAATAGAACTACAATCAATATAGAATTTATATGTAACAACTCAGGAAGCAAAACAATAAACTAGTTGTCCATAGTAAAACTAGAATTCTAACTACAACTCAGACATCGAAGACAAATAAATAATAACAATAATTAATAGATTAGAAAACATCATCTAATTATGGGACGATGACGAATTTGATCTCTGTCTTCTGCTCCGGTCTGTCAGAACTGCTGTCGCCCCTCTCCTCTGTCTCGAACTCTCTGACTTGTTTTGAACTTTTGCGGCTAGCCTCTGTCTAGGGTTTTCGAATTGTTTTTCTTTTGTTCTTGTGTTTGCCGTCACGAATTATGTTTCGTGCCGTGTGATGCCAAGATAAAAATCATCCCGCAAGATTCTTTTATCGTCATCATTTAATGATGAATGTCACGTGCCTCTGTTCTTGCGGCCCAACTCCAGAGTCTGCGCCTCTGACAATTTGTTGGCCCGGAACTCAAATGCCTGCCTCGACAAGGTCTGCATCGGGCCATCATCTCCATGCCCTTTTTCTAATGTCTGCAGCCCAATCAATTTGCTCTGCTTCTCTCGAATTCTTGTCAGCCCAGCATATCATCTCGGCACCTGTCTTAATATATGTGGTCAAAGGCAGCCCACCAATCCCGAGTGTCTGTGCCTCTGTCGTCTAGATGGAGCAAATGATGGTCTAGTCATAGTATTCCCATGCAGTGGGTCCACGTTCAGACATGCGAATGTCTCGTTCGAGTCTGCGGCCCAATATCTCGTCTCCAACGTGCATGGTCCTTGTAAGTGTGCATGGCCTGGCTGATATATCCATGCACAGCCTTGTTCTTCAATAATGTTTGCAGCCCATAATTGCTATTTGTCGGTCCAATAGAGATCGATATCCAATTGTCCAAGATCTGTCTCGTCTCCATGGCTCGGTCCAAAATTGATCGTTAAACTCTTTCCTAAGTTATTTTCTTCAGTATTTTTATCTGTTTTAGCATAAAACCACAAATAAGGGGAGTTCTTCCAATATAATATAAAATAACATATAAGTAAGGAATTTATCATACAAACCAATAAAATATTAATCACATTAAGCGTAGAAATATAGATAAATTCCGCACTTATCAAGGAACCGCCAAAATAGATATATTTCCTAATTTATTTCGATGCTTATCTGTAGGAACCGCCAAAATAGATATATTTCCTAATTTATTTCGACAGTTATCCGTAGGAACTGCCGAAATATACTATGTTCCCGCTCCTAGATTTATAAAATTAAAAGGTCTATTTTGGTTGTTGTCTTAGGTTCCACCGAAATAGATGTATTTCATACTCTATTTCGGCGGTTCCTTGCGACAACCGCCAAAATAGACCTTTTAATTTAGTCAGTACTCAGTCTCATGAAGTCATTCCATTGCCCGTACTTCCTTGTTTTTCTTCGACACCCGTACCTCTTTGGCGATTTTTGTGGTTATTCCCTCTTGAGAGCTCTGACCAGCATTGCTCCCATTGTCGCCCGCCACCACTGTCTACTTTATCAACCACCATTGTGTTGTTGTCGTCCCGCATTGCTCGCACCAAGTCCGCCATCAGCAACAGTTTGGGAGAAAACCTAAACGTGAGTTAATTTTTTTATTTTGAAAGTTGCAAATTTGTTATGACAAGGATTAGATTTAGGTTGCAATGTGATTGTGGGTGTTTAATGTAGTTGTGTATGCATAATGTTTGTATAACAATGGTGTACAATTAGTATAATTTGTTGTGCACACAAGGTGTTCGATATAATGTCTGAGTGAAAAAAATGTGTTGTTTGTGCCCTCTACATAGATAATTTAGGAGCGTTTGCGTCTCTCGTATACCAAATTGAAGACGAGGTTGAAAGCAATTCACTTTGGGAACGAGTAATATACTTTAACTTATCTCTCCATTCTCTTTACTCACTACAATTTTGCAATCCTATCTACGAACAAGGAGCATACATGTTTCTGCAGTGTTTCTGTAACACCCCATATAGGTAACTGTCCAACAACCTAGCTCTCAAACCATCCAGGCTTGAAAACTAGCCACTTTAGGCCCTCAATCCTAACTTGGGCTTAAAAGTGGAAGGCCTGTTGTTGTAGTCAACCCATGTATTTGCATATAAGGAACTCACAATACTACTCATATCCCGATGTGGGATGGGGGTATTACATACTCCCCTACTCAAAGAACGTGACGTCCTCGTCGCAAGCCTAATATCCAAGTCCCATGGACCTCCTCGGTAGGTGTCGGGTTGCCCATCCCGACACGGTCCCGTGTCCGCTCTGATACCATTTGTAACACCTCATATAGGTAACTGTCCAACAACCTAGCTCTCAAACCATCCAGGCTTGAAAACTAGCCACTTTAGGCCCTTAATCTTAACTTGGGCTTAAAAGTGGAAGGTTTGTTGTTGTAGTCAACCCATGTGTTTGCATATAAGGAACTCACAATACTACTCATATCCCGATGTGGGATGGGGGTATTATAGTTTCTCTTCATTTTGTTCGCTCACTGTAATATTACAATCCTAATTACGAACTAGGAATGTACATGCTGATGCGTTTCTCTTGATTCTCTTCACTCACTATAATTTTACAATCCTAACTATGAACAAGGAGCATACATGCTGTTGTGTTTTTCTTCATCTCTTCACTCACTATAATGTTGCAATTCTAACTATGAACAAGAAACATACATGTTGATGTGTTTCTTTTCTAATTTTTGTTTTTGCGCCTTTGTAGAGATATATCAGAAGCGGTACTGTTGCATCTCTTGCACACCAGTCCCCCCTATAAATCCTAAAAAAACAAGTAAGTATTTTGACTTTGGGTTCTGTTTTAAAAATGCAATGATTTGTTGAATTAATATGCTAGTTTATTTTAGGTTGGAACCTTAGAGTTAGGTGAGCTTACTTGATAGCCATCCAGTCACGTTCCATTAAACGTTTTATTTTTAGCTAGGGTAATTCTCATATTCATTTTTTGTTTTAGATATAGTATGAAGCATGACTAGATGTATGGTGATCTAGGGGATCACTTTGTCAAGATGCTGAAAGAGTTTTGCAAAGCGGTAGTACATCACAAGTACAAGACAATGGCGGTGTAAATTTCATGTCCTAGTGTTGATTATGGTGTGGTAAAAATATTCAAGCATCGACGTCATACAATTCCATCTGAAGACCCGTGGTTACATGGCACATTACAGAAGACTGAATTTTCATGGGGAATCTGTTGAAGATAATGCTTCAACTTTGTACAGTCATGATCGGTGTCACTCAAGAACCGGCCAGACCTTTGATAGAGTCAATGAGTTGGATCAATTCCCAAGTAATTTAGGAGCCAATGTTGATAGTGAGACGACTTACCATGATGAGAAAATGGACGAGATGCTAGATAATGTTGAGGACAATTTTGTCTACAAGCCAGATGAGTATGAACGGTTGTTGGATGCATCCAAGACAGTCTCGTGCTCTATGTGTATTAAGTACACACAATTGATGGTTGTTCTGAACTTTTTCAACTTGAAGGGGAGATATGGATAGAGTGACAAGAGTTTCACGGCACTTCTCGAGTTGCTTCATGATATGCTTCTAGATGGAAACGGTCTCCCTACCACCACTTATGAGGCGAAGAAATGGATGTGTCCAATGGTGATTGAGTATAAAAAGATCCATGCATATCCAAACAATTGTGTGTTGTATACGGGTAATTATGAACATCTAGAAAATTGTCCGAAATGTTCATTGTCCTGATACAAGCTCAATAATGGTGACTCCTCCTCCGTTCAGAAAAAAAGTCCTTCAGCTAAACTATTGTGGTACTTACCGATCATACCTAGATTCAAATGGTTGTTTGCCAATCTGAAAGATGCAAAGAACTTACAGTGGCGCGCAAAGGGTAGAAAAAGTGATGAGAAATTAAGACATCCAGCAGATGGGCCTCAGTAGAGAAATATCAACAGATGGTATAAAGAACATTTTGGACATGAAGATAGGAATCTGAGGCTTGGGTTATGTACTAATGGGATGAACCCGTAGGGCACGTTGAGTAGTCAATACAGTCCTTAGCCCGTTTTACTAGTGAACTACAATTTACCCTCATGGTTGTGTATGAAACGAAAGTGCATAATGTTATCACTCTTGATATCTAGTCCCAAGCAGCCAGGTAATAACATTGATGTGTATCTCACCCACTGATTGATGATTTGAAGCTATTGTGGAATGAGGGGACCGTGGTGTATGATGCTTACGCAAGAGAAAATTTCACGCTAAAGGCATTGATGTTCTGTACTGTCAATGACTTCCCTACATATGGGAACTTGTCTGGATACACGGTGAAAGGAACATTTGCATGTCCCGTATGCGAGGAAGACACTTGTTTGGACCGTTTGAAACATTGTGAGAAGAATGTTTACATGTGTCATCGACGCCTTCTACCTAAAGATCACCCTTATCGAATAATGAAGAGAAAACTGTTCAATGGTGAGGCCAAGACTCATGTAACCGTTTACCTTTTACCTTCGAGGAAGTGTATGCAAAGGTTAAGGACATTGTAAATGTATTTGAAAACACATAAAAACCAGCAAGAACATTTGGAAAAAGTGTTTTATCTATAAGGTCTACCTTATTGGTGTCATCTTCTTGTGAGACACTGTTTAGATTCATGCATATTGTGAAGAACATTGGTGAGGCAGTGCATGGAACTCTACTTAACGTACCCGGAAAAATGAAAGATGGATTGAAAATGGGAAAAGGCATGCAAGCCATGGGTATACAAAAGGAGTTACACCCACAAGAGAATGGGAAACGAATATGCCTACCTCCTGCATACTATACACTTTCATAGAGTTAAAAGATTAGCTTTTGTAAATATCTGCACTCAGTAAAAGTACCATCTGGGTACTCTTTAAACTGGAAGAACATTGTATCGATGAAGGATTTGAAACTATTAAGCATGAAATCTCACGATTATCAAGCACAAATGTTACATATTCTTCCATTTGCAATCCAAGGGATATTTCCAACTGATGTTAGAAATGCGTTAACCGGATTACGTTTCTTCGTCAACACTGTCTGCTGCAAGGCAGTTGACGCAACCTCTCTCGATGATCTATAACATGAAATTGTTGTCACATAATGTCAACTTGAGATGTATTTTTCACCATCTTTCTTTGACATAATGGTGCACTTAATTGTACACATTTTTTAAGAGATCCAATTATGTGGTCCAGTTTACTTACAATACATGTACCCTTATGAATGGTATATGGAGCATTAATGAAGTGATAGTGACCGAGGAAGTCACAGAATTTGTGACCAATTAATTGAATGAGGCGGAGTCAATTGGTATCCCGAAAGCACGACAATACGGCAGATTTAAGGGTAAAGGTGTCATTGACAGAAAGATTGTGCAAATTCCATGTCATCTTATTCATCAAGCACATTTATTTGTCTTACAACAACTTGAGGTTGTTGAACCTTATTTTGATACCCATATAGTTGAGTTAAAGCAACAAAATCCTATGAAAGACAACATTTGGCTAACAAAAAAACAAAACTGAGTGTTTATCCAATGGTTCAAAGATCATGTGTTTGAAGTAGCATCATCGAATCCAGAAGCTATAAGTGAAGAGATCATATGTTAGGCAATTGGACTGAAACTAATATTACATCATTTGAGGGGTATGATATTAGTGGGTATGTGTACTACACTGCCCGCCAAGATGCTAAATCAATAAACCAGAACAGTGGGGTAAAAATTGAAGCAACAGTCACTGAGTACCAAATCGATAACCCATCTCAACCAGCTAGGAGCTCTAGTTGGTATTATGGTGTCATCGAGGACATTTAGGAAATAGACTGCCTCATTAATTCCTTTCTATTGTTCCGATGTAAATTGGTAGACAACGGGCGTGGATACCAAAATGATGGAGGACATACTTTGGTTGATATTTCATGTGTCGGCTATAAGGATGATCAATTTGTTCTGGGAAAGGATTACAAACAAGTGTGGTATGCTGAGGATCCTAAAGATTGTAGATGGTATATGGTTCTTCCGGGGACACGGCTGGTTCTCATCAAAAGTGAAAAGGGAAAATTACATGCCCCACCCATGACGTTTGGTGAAATTACATACTCCACCCATTTGGTTTCAAAAATTACTTTCCCCACCCATTTGGTTTCCCTCGTTTTACATCCAGCAACTTTTCTAATTTTTGTTCAATTCAAAAGATGCTTAAACGTTGTCTGAAATTGATGAAACTTTACATGGATGTTGCTAAAGTGATATATTTTGATCTTATGTCAAATGTAGAGTTTTTTAAGCTTAAATGTGACTCATGGGACCCAATGATAAATGTGACATGTTCATTGGATCCCACATATCACATTTAAGCTTAAAAAACTTTAGATTTCTCACTGAATCAAAATATAACACTTTTGCATCGTTAATGTAAAATTTCATCAATTTCGAACAATGTTTAAGCATCTTTTAAATTAATCAAAAATTAGAAAAGTTACTGAATGTAAAACGGGGGAAACCACATGGATAGGGAAAGTAATTTTTGAAACCATATGGGTGAAGTGTGTAATTTTGCCAAACGTCATGGGTGTGGCATGTAATTTTCCCAAGTGAAAACAATGACAATGATGACAATGAGGTGATAGAGAAAACAACCTTGTTTCCAACAGGATTACCAGATTCGATTGGTGATACCGAAAACGACTTGATTTACGCACGGTCAGACCATGATGAGGGTGTTTGGGTTGAAATATAAAATGATTTAAGTTTTTGTGTCAAGTAATGCTATTAGTATAATATATGTTGTAATCTTATCCAAAGTATTTGTATTTATATGTTTCATAGTACTTATCTTAATTTATATAATTACTTCATCTAATGTGAGTGGTTTATCTTTTTTGCAGTGAATGGTCACCTTATGGATGACCCCATTGGAGAGTTCCTCACGGCTAAAGATGCCGAGCCACAATAGAAGAGAACAACTTAGCGGATTACAAGAGGCGGGAGGAAAAAGAAGAGTGATCGGTTAGTTCCTGCATAGGAGGCTGGGGTTAGCCCTTCACATCAAACTGAAGAGCCAACAGTTGCCGCACCAGAGCCTAAGAAGATGAAAAACAGAGGCCCCACGTGTGCACTGAAGGCTAACAAAGGCCCTGCTACAAAACCGGTGTAATTCAATGAGTACAACCAAGCCCACAGAGATTGGAAGAACGACTTCACAGCTTACAGTAGCCATTTGGTGAAGATATACTGCAACATAAACCACAACTGAAAACAAGTGCCTCAAGCGTTGAAGGATATCATGTTTGAGTGACTTCAGGACATGTATATTTTATTAGTGTGTTGTTGTAAATTAAAAGAATATTTATTTACTTGTTACTAACTAACTAATCACGTCGAATTTGTGGGATCCAGATCTTAAAAAGGATGTGCTATCATCAATGTCGAAGCAGTTCCGGGACCACAAAAATAAGCTAGTCAACAAGTACATTCATAGCATGCCTGCTCTAGAAGATGCAGATGTTGCAGAATCATGATGTCGGTGGTGAAATGGCACTATGGGAGAAGTACGAAGGCATCACCGAAGAGCAATGGATAGATTTTGTTGAGTATCATCACTCACGGGAGTACAATGTGGATTTTATTGTCATATCTATATATGTTATGCTCTCTTATGCATTTTTTAGTGGTTTCTTCACCTAACATAATCATACTTATGAAGCCTCTACATGAGAAACAACAAGAAAATGTGAAGAAAAATCTGTTCTCACGTTGCTTATGTGGCAAAAGTATTGCCCAACGTGTACCAGAGTGGGAGCAAAAGAGTTATTTGCCGACGGATGACTCATTGGATGTTAGTGGTAGAAGAATGAAAGTCTGGAAGTTAAACCACATTCCCAAAAACTAAACTCCTGAAAATCCTCAGTACGATGATGCCGCGAGAGCAATTATTGATCAAATGGTAAGTATCTAAATTCAAAGTCATATCATGTTTATTTTTAGTCAAATCGGTCATTTAGTTTGTATATATGACTTATGACAAATTAATAACTATACTTGTGTGTTGTATTGGGGTGACTTAAGCTCTCAGCTCACCTAGGGCACTTGAACTTCATAAAGGAATGATGATCCTCTCACACACGCTCCCGAAAGAAGGATCATCCAGGTCGTGCTATTGGCTTTGGTGGACACGTTGGTATCCACCAAGAATTTGGCATTCCTAGGTCTATAAAAGGGGCACAAGGTAGGATGATCAGCTACGAGGAGCATCTACAATTAACTACTGAGATGGAGTAGAGGATTCACCAGAGTGTTTACCACAGGATCGTTGAGGCTATGTCTAAGTATCGATCAGAGATGTTTAGCAGCCTAGAGGTTTCTCAACCACCAGTTGAGTCACCCATTCTAGAGCAGAATACACAAGTGTGGGGAAGTAGTGTCCACTCGGCTAAACCGTTTTCCTATGCATCTCTCCAGGTTAGACCAACATTTAAATTAGAAACACAAGGATTAAGATTTTTCACTTGTCGAATCTCATCATAGAACTAGAATTTCACAATTTCCATCCAAACAAATTCCACATAACATTCAAGCATCCTAGTGCATGATGTTTTTCCAATCTGGAGATCAAAATGTCATGGTGGCATGGGGTAAACTTTTCCCCTCTAATCCAAATGACAATGTGCATGGTGAACCACTCCAACATTATTATGCACGGGTGCTCGTGGATAAATTTTTTGAGAGTATGGTGATGTTTGTTTACCGGTGCTGATCCTACAGAGACCAAAATTGTGTTCTGCACAAACTACGACAGTACAGTGGCCAGTTCGATTGGTCAAGCTCTCTGGACAGGTTAGTACTCTTAATCAGTGCTCTAAAACTATTGATATACCACCTTGGAACCATGTACTTAATTAATTAATATCTTACAAAATGAGCTGACCAAAATATGATAAGAGAAAAGGAAAAAATATTGTTACACCAGTTCAATCGAATGAAACTTCTACACTCGGTGTTGTTGATGACGTCACCTCACAGTGGTTCGGTCACTGTGGAGAATGACCAGGCAATATTTCACTATCAAGGTGCAACAGGACAAGCACATCGATTCAAGATATATTTGCCCAATGTCATAGAGATATTCCAAGGGGATTGGTTAAATGTGTCAATCATCAAGTTAGCCGTCATGTATTTCAGTACTTTTTGGATAATGTAGTTGTAATTATATGCATTTGTGGATGGTGCAATGTTAGATTTGAAGTGTATTTTGAATATTTATTGTAATGCAAGTGCTTTTTTTGTTGGTTCATTTACTTGCAAATTATGGCGAGTTGTTGATATTGGCCGCTTTCATAGCTTTATGAATGTGTACTGGAGCACCCCACTATGGAGGCAGTTGTATTATATCCGTACGCAAGTCTGCTTAAATGATTTGGTGCATTGGGGTGAATATATAATCCAGAATGGTAAAAATAAAATAAAAAAGAAAATAGGTATTTCGGCGGTTCTGAGCATAGAAGCACCAAAATAGGTGTAGAAATAGGGCCTATCTCAACGGTCTTTGTCTTACAACCGTCGAGATAGGTTAACCAGACCAGCCTAAAGGGGCGGTCAGCAGGGGGTTTCAAGCAGAGAAGAAAACCCAATAAAGACCGGCCCATAGGGTGGTCAATAGGGGCAATCTCAAACAGAGAAAAAAACTCAACATCGACCGACCCACAAAGGCAGTTGGCAGGGGCGATCTCAAACAAAGCATAGACTGACCTAGGTGACCAACCATAGACTGGCCCATCTCCTATTTTGGCGGTTATAAGCTAAAAACCATTGAGATAGATAGGTTTAGTTATTTATTTTAGCGAGCAACTATCTTGGCGGTCAGTCTTACAACCGTCAAAATAGGTTCTTAGACCTATTTCGGTGATCTCCATTTCGACGGTTTACAACCGCTAAAATAGGCCCTTTTTTCTACTAGTGAGGCCGATATTCAGAAGATGAGCCAAGACGCGCTTCCTGGAGATACGGGAGGGCGTCAAAGAGGATCAAACAACAAGATCAACAAGCTTGTCTGGGCCAAGTAAACATCCATGCATAGCCACTTCCCATATGCAAGTTCACCATATCAGGGGACACATTTATAAGGGCTAATATCAACAGCATGAAGGAAGCGGCCACAACCTATGCAAATGTCTGGAATATCATCATTGGTGACCATGAGACTATCCAAGCCATCATAGCGTATTGGAAGAGATCGAAAATTAGTTGAACCACCATGGTATCCTCTATAATGCCAAGAAAATGACCGAATTTAGCAACAACTCTCTCCATGAACACCATGTTGCAGTAGGATTGTGGAACATCAAAACACGCACCCAAAAGAGTACTCATTTGAATTCATGATTTTCAAAGGGAATCTGGATGTCCAGTTATTGGAGGGAAGGAGCCAATCATTGACCAACCACGATCCTCTCACCATGACCATATTTGTTGTTATAAAATATTTGAATTCAAACTAGTAAGGTCAGGACCTATCTTACCACACCCAAAAGTCACCGAAATAGGACCAAATATGACAGAGAGTGATGTAGAGACAACCATGCATCCAAGGGCTGTGTATGAAGAGCTAGCCTAGCAAGTAGCGCGTTGCCACCAAGCCGTCAAGGACTTGCATGTCGATGGCAATATAATTTTGGGGGTAGACGATAGAAGACGAAGAAGCCAGAGAGCAGAGTAATACAAAAATTAGGAGAAATGATGGATAAAGGGGAAGGGCGGGCGAATTAATAAGGAGAGACATCGTTAATCCAACAACGCTACCATAATCTATGAGAAGAAGCATGCAAGGAGAATGTTGGTTAAGATTTTGTCTAGCTGAGCAAGGAAGCAAATTGACAAAGGGCGGCCGAATGGGAGGAGGGGGAGCATGCACTGACGAGATGGCTAATCATTAGGTTGATTATAAAGGAGGCGTGCAGGAAGGAAATGAAAAGGAGAGGTGTCGGCAAGGCATCGGCAAGGTAGTTGTCGCCCTTTAGAAGAGAGCTTCGATACATTACATTTTTGCTTTCTAAAATACACATAAGACAAAAAGAAGTATTGGATGGTATATATATATATATATATCAACAACAAAATTCTCATTTCTCCATATAGAATGTAGACACTTCTCACCGGGACTGACTTGCAACATTCTATATCACTACACTAAGTATTGTGCTAACTTAATATGCTCAATTGACTTTTTTGTTTTTTTAAATCAATATATGATCATTCATAACAAGATCGAAAACATAAATACAAACCTAATATCAAATAAGACTGATTAGGATCCAATATTCACAACCATTTTACACAAGCAAGAGACCTAAGAGATAGCAAGACCACTATAAGCAAAATAGGCCCCGTGGTCTATTACGGAAGTAGATAGGTTAGCCAAGATTCCCATGTTCAACCGGAACTAATTGATAGCAAAACCATAAAACCAAAGGTTAAGAAACCAACCATCTAGAGCCACCATTAACCAACTAAAAAGAGCTAAACAAATCATCTAGAGCTAACCAAAGTAGCAAGGTAAGGCGCAAGGCATGGCTACTGAAATACCCCAAACCTTTAAGTGTTATTTAATTATGTGATTATGACTTTCTAAGGCTAAATAAGTCCTTAAGAGACGTTGGTAGACAATTTAAACCAAGGAAAACACAAGAAAACACCATAAAGTCAATTTAAGCAAATACGTGCTCTAGACTTGGTGTAACCTTGTTTAAGACCTAAAGGTCATTATTAGACCTTACTAACATGTTAATGAACATTTTAAATCAATTACCAAAGAAAACCAAGCTAAAAAACGAGTTTAAACACAAATTGTGCTTTAAGGAGTCTTAAAGCACGTTTTTGAAAAATTGTCTTGGAAATGGGTTTTGAGTTATATCTTAATCAACATGTGTACTACTTAGTATCACATTAGGAAGCCTAAATCAATGAGAAACCAAAAATTTCTCAAATTTGTGCACTAATTATGAATAGTGCCCAAATAGTGCTCAATTAAGGCTTTAGTCAATTTTAATTAGTTAAATGGTCAAATTAGACCATATGTATCTTAACCAAGGCATGGGGGCAGTTTTTAGAGGTGGTGAGTCATCACCCTTGCCATCCAACTAAAAGAAAGAAGAAGAAATAACGTAAAAGACTATTTGCTTTATGACTTAAATATCTTCCAAATGAGACTTCTCTCCTTATTTTCTTCATTTCCCTTCTTTCCCACCGTTTTCTTCATCCTTCTCCCAGCTCCAAACCGTCATTGCTACATCACCACTCTTCTCCAACTTCAAACTCTTGCCAAATCCAACTCCATGCTCCAAATCAAAATCTAAGACCATATTTGTGTTAGTTGGAGCAAGCTCTTCATTTCCATCTTTTCAAATCTCCTAGAACTCAAGTTTGATTCCATGGAGAATCTCCATTGAAGGAGGAAAAGCTCTACTTATTGCACCTTGTTGTTCTCCTTTGCTTCAAGGTAAGAAAAGCCAAAGAAAATTCATGTTTCCTTTCATTCTTGAACATGGCCGAAATCACCATTAGTGATGCCTTGTCTTGTTCATTTCAGTAGCTTGATTCTTTCTTGAAAGGATTATAAGAAGTCCCACCTTGCTTCCTTATCAAGTTTCTTCAAATTCCAAAGGTAAATACCAATTCTACTGTGATATAACACTTCTTGTAATCTAGGGTTAATTTATGAGTTTAGGTGTAATACTTAAATCTCATTACCCTTAATTGTACATTGATTAGAAGATTGACAAGTGAACAAAAATTTCTTGCCGGTTTTCAATCAAGAAAGACAAGTGAAGAGAGGAAATCTTGAAGAGGAAGAAGGTAAATGATCTATCCTAGTGTAGATTAGTACCTTAGGAAATTGAGCTTGCATTGTTTATAAACAATCTAAAGAGCCAAAGGGAAATGAGTTAGTAAAATAACCACAAGGTGGATGATAAGGGCATATGAGATTGTTGTGTGTATTTACAGGTTGAAGGCATTTTATATGTGGAAATTCAGTGTTTAAGATTATTGTTATTTAAGGGCCTAAGAGCCAAGTCATTTAAGGGCCTAAGTGCCAAGCAATTTAAGTTTATGCACTATATTGTGATGTAGTATAGTTTGGATGTAGTTTGTGTGTAAAGAACATTCGTAGTGGATTTGAATGTCTTTGATTGATTAAGGATGGAAAAAAAACCATGTGTTTGAGTGTATAAATGTGCTACAGGAGCTATGGCAAAGTTTAGTTAATAAACAAATAGTTTTAAGTATTTTAAGGTGATTTTATGACCTTGGGAGTACTAAGAATCATTAAAGGTTATATTGGTGAAGGAAAGTGAATAAAGGTGCTCTTGAGCGTTAAAAGGACTTAGGAATTGTCTTGGAGGATTTAGAGCCCAAATGGGTGATTTAGATACACCAAGTCATGGAATGAGTGTTGTTAAGTCATGTGCAAAATTTGGTAATAAAAGGGGTATAATGCCTTGTGAAGTTTTAAGTGTGATCTAGAGATGGTGATATTGAGAAGTAGGAGTAAATGGACAAAGTTGCATAATGATGCTTGTGAGTGGTTAAGATGGTTGTGAGAAAACAATTTGGTTAGTTGAGGTAGTAGGCATAATATACCACTTAGAATTTTAAGGAAACAATGTTACAAGTGAGAGGAATTTTTGTAAGAGATTGAGTAACAAGTTTAGACAATGATTTAAGGAGGTTCAAAGTGTTATTGTTATTAGAATATGCCTAAGTACATGTGTGAAGTTTGGGTGAACAAAGGATGAAGAGAGCATGATGAACTAGACTTGAAAAATGCTAAAATGCAAATTTGTAGCTTTGGTCCGGGACTTGGTTCCAGGGAAAAGTCCCGGACCACACTAAAATAAGGGCTGAAAGTTAGTCAAACACATTGGTCTGGGACTTTAGCCTTGTACAAAGTCCCGGACCACCCTATTAAATCAGCCGAGAGTTATGCCATGAGTTGGTCCGGGACCTAAGGTAATCACCAAGTCCCGGACCACTCTAAAAATGTGGTTTAAGGTTAGTAAATGACATGTAAAGATGGGGATTGATAGGTATTGATGTTATAAGGTTGTTTAAGACATGTTTGGTGAGTTATAAAGACAATTTAGAGGGTGAAAAGTTGTAATTAAGTATGGAAGTAAAACAAGTTAGTAATGTGAAGTGATCAGTTAACCGGGAAGTAAGGACGGTAATTAACCATTCGACCGAATGAATTATAGGAACAAGAACTAGTCGAAATGGCAGCCGGGACTAAGAGGGTGTCACGATAGGCTAGCCATCCTCAAGGTGACAGGTATGGTTTTCTTACAACCTGTGTTCTACCAGATTACACCGGCTTGTATGTCAACCTATTTTTCTGTGTGTTTGCCCTTTTCAAGAATAAGCATGAAATGAGTTTACAGTAATTCATTTATGTGGCGTATTTAGTTCCGATACCATTTAACCTCGAATATGTGTTAAACCATAGCTAACTGACTTTAGGATCGCATAAGAGATCGGTATTCGGATTTAACGACCCAACCTACGAGAACGTTCTAACTACGGCTATCTGTGTGTTAGGTGTGTGTTGTTGTTGTTGTGTGTAAGATTGCTTACCTCCCATGTGTGTATAACCAAGTTTGTAACACCATATGGTGTCGTGATGTGATAGGTTCCATAAGGGAACTTCTAACTAATATATATATATTATGGGGGGTGAGGAATCCGGGATTCCCGGTCGCGCAAGTATGTACGGGAGTTGATATCTATATTTGACTCAACTCTCTCCCTTGTACGGTTGTTTTCCTTCTTGGAATTCAACCTCCCACGAGCCAATAGCTGGCTTTCCTACTTTGATTATTATTCGGGATTAGGGGGATATGTGTATGGTGTGATCGGGTCTATATTAAGATCGACACATCTAAGTAATGTTAATGTGTATGGTGTGGTCGAGTCAATATTAATACCGACACATCTAGGTAAAGTAACTGTGTACGGTGTGTTCGGAACTATATTATAACCGACGCATTCTATGTAAAGCCTATGTTCTCTAAGAAGAACAGTAAGTTATTATGTAACGAGCTCAACATGGGAATGAAATATTCTCTAGGCTCTAATAAGATGACTAACTCTCATTTTGGTACGAGACCTCATGTGACTCTTCTCGAGTTATGTTATGTGTGTATTAATGTGCGATGTGTGTTGTTATGTTTGTGTATGTTGATTACCAAAAATCAACCCCATGTTCATAAAAGAAGTAATTAAGTATAACCCGATTAAATGTGTAAGTGTCGTCTAATAGGGAAATAACTCCATTAAGGTAGAAACCCTCAAGGGTAAAGGAACACAATAACGTGACCTAACAAGTGTTGATGTGCTAACTTAATTGTTTGCATCCTATTGATTGGAGATATGTTAAATACATGTATGTTATGTGTTTATGGTTTTTCATGCATGATTTAAATATAATCCACCGCATGCTTAGACGACAATTAGTTGTGTGTGGCCCGGTAGTATGCGGGCTGCACGATTACCATACCAGCAAAGGTGTTGAGCCCCTTTGGGGCCACCCTTTTTCCTTTCAGGTACAATGGAGCTGGTAGCCGTTCGATAGTAGGACGGGGTGGTTGTTTGTGCATGGGTAGTTATTTAATTACTTATGTATTGTAGGTGTAGTAAGACCAAAACTATTATCGGTGATAGTTCGTAAAGACTCGGTACAGTTGGAATATGAATGTAATTGGTTGTTTAGGAATGGAACGGGATTGTAATGTGTAAGTGCTCGGGAACCTGGTCCATCAGACCGATACAATGTATAAGTATTAGCCTTGTAAGCCACGTGGGTGGTTAACGGCGTGTAACATCGATGAATTAAGTAAATGTTGAGTTGTGTATTTCGCTGCAATCATTTGTTAAGTGTTGTGTTTGTTGTTGGGGCGTTACAGCTACCAAGTACTTAACCAAAATATACGAACAATACAAATGTGTTCAAAGAGTATAAAAAACAAGGGGTCGTAAGACACACATAATCAACAAAAAGAGAGACAACTCTTAGATAAACAAACAAGAGTCGGGGTTGAGACTTGTGAAGAGCTACGAAACCTTCAATGATTCTTCTTTTTGAGGCCCGGGAGAAACCGCCTCTCTACAACTGTCCCGAGAAGATTAAGCTGCTTACATGATGGCTGAAATTGATACCAGGAGGAGGTTGAAGTTCATTAGGGGGGTTAGGACACTGAACTGGTCAAGGCTGCGCTTACACAATGTGGTAAAAGAATAGGGGCAACCTTGACACACATTTTGGACACCGGGGGTCCTATATAAGCTTGGCATGTTCGGCCTCTTAGGGATATGCACTCCCCCAGATGTTCATGAAGTTGGCTGGAGGCCGCTCTCACTAATAGAAGGCAGGGCTGGGGGAAGATTGTTGTTGAGTAGGTCAATGCGATCACGCAAACAAAGAACCATTATTCAAATAGGTGAAGCCCTTACATGGTCAAAACCTGACTGGATAGACATAGGAGCGCAGCCATCGGCCAAAATAAGGGAGTTCCTCATGTGAGGGTATCGCTAAAAAGCAACGGTCTACGGTATGCAGAAGCGACCTACATCTTGCGTAGATGTTCGGGAGGTTATCATAGGTGATGGGGAAGTTGAGATTCTTCCCGCTCAGATTATTGGAGAGGGACTGATGAATAGAGGCATGAATGTCAAGCCGCACTTTGAATTAGAGGTATTCAAAGCATAAAATATGAGGATCCTCCATCATCATGGTGAAATGCACAAGCTTGGTTGTTAACAACTTGACAAACCTAATATTATTTGACTTTTATGGTTGTCAATACTAAATGGGCCTTACAAACACTACCGCGAGATTGGCCACAAAACCCAAAATTTTATATTGAAATTATACAATGTTGATATACCAACACAAATGTTACGCCAAAATGTTACTACTCGTCTTCAAGTAGCTCGGTTAAGTGAAGATAGCCAAAAAGGAAGCTATCCCAAATGTTAAAGAAGTCACTGAAGAACTTTTTGGTATGTTAATTGGAACTTGAAGGCATTTAGGTAATGTGATGTGTGAGGAATTCAATTAGTGGCACTCTCTAGCTAGCAAGTTTCTCATAATGCAACTCACTTATGATTTCTTCTATGAGTAAGTGAGTATCTTTCTTTTAGACAAGCTTGAGTTATAATGAAAGTGTATAGTGAATTAAAGTATGTTGACCTTATTTGTTTAAATATTTCTCATCTCTAAAGTTTTCTTAAAGAGCTACAACAAAAATTTTTTGATGTCTACTTATTTTCCTTTTTTGTCATGTATGGATTTCGGAAACAATCTAACAAAGCAAACCATTCTATGCTCCCAAGAAGATTGTTTCCACTTCAAGTATATATCATGTCTGCTTTTTCATTGATGAAGAACTTTATGCCATGATCTATCATTCAAAAAGTTTGTATTTGTTGCTTGTCTTCTCTTTTTGTCTTGACACATCTACTTCTTCTTTAATAAAAAAATCAGTCTAGCCCATGGTTAAGCTGAAACCCAAACATGAAAGTCCAGTCGTAAATAGTTGTCCAGCCATGACCTATGTACAACTAGCATTTTCTAGTCAATTCTTCAAGTTCTTTACGTGTTATTTGTATATGTGTCTGATTGTACTATATATAGTACGATTAATGTATAGATAAATAATTCAATAAAATAAGTTCTATTCTATTATCATTTTATGGTATCAGAGCAATTTCTACTCACACCCCATAATGACTATACCACTAGAAAACGAAATTGTTTCCTTACCTTTGATAAGTGGTGAAGTAATACAATTATAGGGTCTTTATTTACCTTCATTCTATTTTGTCATGACCCATTTCACCACTTTATAGGGTACTTTGCATTTATTAGTGACTTGTGTATTTTGTTGTAATTTCAGGTAAAAGCTCATTGGTTCATGAAATTAAGGTGCAAAATGAGATGCTCCGGGTGCTCAAACAAAGTCTTGGAATGCATGTCAATAGGTCAAGAATCAGAGAAGGACCAAACGCGAGGTAAAAGGAAATATTTAGTGGAATCTAGAGGATTTCTGGACATGTTTCTGGACTTACATGTCTGAACCAACCTTGTGGAAAGCTTCTGGACAAACTTTGGGATGGTTCGGGTATCTGTCTGGACCTACAGACCGGACCACCCCGAGAGGAACTTACTGCCCTGGTTTAAGTATGGTCCGGGTATTTGTCTAGACCTACAGACCTGGACCAGCATTTAAGTGGCGTTCAGACACGGGAGCGCGCCACGTTCATACGTTTCGGCGGTGTTAGCTTCTTCGACAGTGTTAGCCGGTCTAGAATTGTATGGGGTAGGGTTATATTTTTTTATTGGTGGTGAATAACCGAACCACTTAGCATTTTCGACGATGTTTGCTTATTTGATGGTGCTAGCTTCTTCAACGGTGTTAGCTTCTTCAAAGCTATTAACCAACCTAGGGTTGTATGGGGTAGGTTTATTTCTAGGGTGGGTTGTATGGGTAAGGTTTTCTTTTTTTGGGTGGTGGTTAATAACCGAAGCCACATTAGCTTCTTGATGGTGTTAGCTTCTTCGAGAGTGTTAGTTGTCGGCCGTGTTACAGCTGAGCACTATCTCAAATTGAATAAGATTCATTTTATTATTAAAGAATATTCATTTTGTTATTGAATAAGATTCCTTTTTTAAATATGTATTACATATTCATTGAAAATATAGATTTTAAGTTTACTAATATGTATTTATGATCCATCTTATTTCAAAGAGCACACGAATTATGATGAATAATTGTATAATTGTTTTGTCTTTTACAATTAAATATTAAAAATTAGAATATTTTAAAGTTTTGTGTGAAACCTTACTTTATCAACCAACAACAATATGTCATGTGGTACCAACTACCAAAGCTACATAGGAAGCTGGCTTCGGCGCCTGCGCCAGCTTCGCCCAACTGTTTAAAAAACTCGGCGACTTGTAAAAATTCCTGTCATTTTGGTTCTATTCGTGTTGACATAGTTGTGTCATTTTTGATAGCATGTTTATAGCATTTTGGATGGTCCTTACTTGAGTTCCACCTGTCCCACACCGGTCATGCGATCTTCTTGAATAAAATACTATCAACTATAATTCAGTTAAAATGAAAACAATCACAAAATTGATACTTCTTCATTCTAAAATATAGGATCTTTTAGCTCTAGACATATGAAATAAGAATGAAATCATTAGACTATTTTACTCTTATTGAGAATTTAAATAATTTTAAAAATATAGAGTTATAGGATAAAATATTTGAGAAAAATTAAAAAATAAACGGTATAATAAACAAAAGTTTTTATCTTTTAACTCGAGAAGCGTGGGAAGAAATAAATACGGAGTAATGCTCCTCCACTGGCCCAATGAAGCTTGAAAATTTGCCTTTTAACAACGACTTCGGCGGACTAAGCCGGTATTAATATTGGGCAATGTTCTTCCACTTCTGGTTTTCAATCCTGGCTGAAGCGTAAAGCTAAATTGGGCTTTCGGGTCAATCCAGAAGGCCTGTGGCACCTACCAATCTCTGGGCTTGACAGTCGAAGTTTGCTGACTAGCTATTACAATTTTATATATGCCTGCGTAGCCTCACCATAGCCTAAAATGTGCTGCTGCGCCCGCCAATGAGTTCTTGAAACTCTGTGTTCTCTAAAAAAAAGTCTCCACCGTAGGCCATCGCCCAAATCGCTACCAGATTCTTTTTTCTGGTATTGTATTTAATGTAATTGATGAATATATTAAAAAAGAAAGTCATAAATTGTCATTATATTTTTATAAAAATTTATAAAATTTCACTATTTCATTAACCAAAAGCAAAAAAGAAATATATCCGTACGAGTTAACAAAGTAGTTTAAAAATTCAAAATATATCCTTTAGTGTTAAAAAATTCATTAAAATTCAAAAAAAATTCAAAATACTATAAAAATATAGACAACTATACAAAATATTTAAACTATTATAAAAATAATAAAATAATAAAATATATATTAAAATGTCATAAAACATTGGAAAAAGTGAATATTTTTTATATGTTTTTTAAAATTATTTAGTACCATAAAAAAGAATATAAAGTTCTAAACACATAATTTATATTAATTTTCTACAAATTTATACCAATATAGTATCATAATTTATACCAATTAATTACTATAATTTTTACCACATATTTTTTAAACGTTTATTCAAAATAAATCATTTTAATTTTTTTATTAATATTTGGAAATTCACTTTTTAATTATATTATATTTTACATATGAATTTATGACATAATATAATTTTTTTCAATAAAATAATTTGAATTGATAAAAAAAATATTTTAAAAATGTATGGTAATTAATTTGTACTAGTTATGAAGCTTTGTAGAAATATTGATATAAATTCTATTAAAAATTATGACTAGTACTAATTTTGCTACCAATTAAGCATCATAACTAGTACTAATTAATTACCATGATTTGTACCATACATTTTCAAATTATTATTTCTATCAATTTAAATTATATATTCAAAATAAATAATATTATGACATAAAGTCATCTGCAAAATAGAATATAAATTTTAAAAAATTCCAAATCTAATCAAAGAATTAAAATATTTCATTTTGAATTAATTTTTTTCATTGGTAGAAAAAAATAATTTAAAAATGTATGGTATAAATTATGATAATTAATTCATATAAATTACGATACTATATTGGTGTAAATTTGTAGAAAAATTAGTATAAATTATGTGTTTCAAACTCTATATTTTTTATGGCACTAAATAATTTTGAAAAAAAAAATCTAAGAAATATTTACTTTTTCAATGTTTAAAGATATTTAAGTACTTTTTATTTTTAATATTTTATGATATTTTAAATATATTCTTATAGTTACCCTATATGTTTATAATATTTGATTTTGTTGTGAATTATAATGAATTTTTTAACACTTAGGGACATATAGCGAACTTTAAAACTATTTTATTAACTAGTAGGGGTATTTTTGTCTTCTTTGTTTCTGGTCAATAACATAATGGCATTTCATGGACTTTTACAAAAATATAGTGGCATTTCATGACTTTCTTTTTTTAGAGATATTTCATGAATTAGCCAAAAATATAATGACATTTCATGAAATTTCCCTATTATTTATGTGTATATTTGATTTGACACGTGTATAAACAAAGTGAAAATTATACTGACATGGAGCTATAATAATTTATAATGTTCCGTTATTGGAAATTCCAATGTCCATCTATCAGTTTTAATAAATTATAATATTTATTTATGTATTTAATAAATAAGATGAATGTAAGGAAATGATTAGTTTAACGATAAAAAAATGAAATAAACCCTATATTAATATTATGATTTCGTTTATTTTAATATTTATGTAGCATATTTGATATATATATATATATATATAGTGCTTGTAGGTGACCTCTATCTGGGTCCCATTTGGGGTAGGGTGTCAAAATCAGGTTTGGGTTGAATTGAGCTCAATCCGAACCCGACCCAAAAATAGTTTAGGTCAACCTGAACCCGGAATGAGTTATAATTCTTCAATCCGAACCTAGAGTGGGTTGACCCAAACTCAACCCATTTTTTCAAAAATTTATTTTATTTTTAAGATTTTAGATCTTTAATAAATAAAAATAATATATTAATATTAATTAATTATTATGTACTATATTTAATCATAAGTTACTAATAAATGTTTATTTCAGTCATAAATTAATCATTAAACACTAATTTAAGTCATTAAATATAACATATTTTTTTATTTTTAATTAAAAAAAATTTGGGTTACAGGTTAACGGGTTCAACTCGAACCCGAAGCAGGTTTCAATGACCCAATCCCTTGACCAGCTCCACCTGTTCCCAAATTTCTGTTATCACTCATCTTGTAAAGCTCTTCGCTTATCCATTCTTTTTTGTAGATGACGCTCTTTTTTTTTTTGTAGGGAGACCAAGAGTCTATCTCCTTCATGCTTAGTAAAGTCATTATTTTCTCTGAGGCTTCGGACCTAAAGCTTAACCCTACCAAATTTGACATCTTCCTTGGTGGTGTGAGTCGCTCTTTAACTGATTCGATCCTCTTCTAATCCATGGGTTTCAATCTTGACTCCTTTCCATTTCGCTACATTGGTATCTCCATCACAACTAGGAAGCCTATAACATCTGACTTTAGTCCCTTGATCGAAGGAATTCACAAAATAATCTCTTCTTGGGGTGGTAAAAATATGTCGTTCGTAGGTTGCCTATCTCTAATCCAAAGTACCCTTTTGGTTTGGTCGATTTCAGATCTTCGTGTATCTCAATCCCCAAGAATGTAATAGAAAACATTATAAAGAGACTAAACATAATAGTAATACTAACGAAAAAAACATTATAAAGAGATTTCTCTCATTCCTTTTATCTGGGGATGCCATCAGCAACCTTACTCCACTAGTGGCTTGGAGTTCCATTTGCACAAACAAAAAATGTGGGGGCCCCGATCTGAAGGATATTCATACATGTAACATGTGCTTTTTGCTTAAGATCATCTCGTCTATCGTTAATTATTATGAACGTATTTTAACATCTGAATCGCTACCCCAAACAGGGATGATGTGTGGGCTTGGAAAGTTATTCTCCATGGTACTACACATGATGCATCGTCTTTCCTTCTTTCCTTTTCTCCCCGTCCTAGTGTTAGCATGTATTATGCCGCATCCTACCTGTCCCAACCATTTCCCTGATACAATATTTGTTGGAAAACTTGGTCGATTCTCAAAGCTAAAATTTACTTTGTGGGTTACTCTAAGAGGTAGACTGAAACTTGTGATAAACTTTAATCTTGGTGCATTTGTCTACCTAATGTTGGCTCTATGAACATGCTCCAGAGACATGCGTCACCTATTTTTGTTTTGCAAGGTTTCGAGTAGGATATGGTGGACCATCTGTGATTGGCCGAGAGCCCCCACCAACAGGTTAAGCATCCGCAGCTGCATTCAATGGATATCCAGCTACTTCTTGAAGAAAAGACTGGCCGACTTATGGGACGGGCAACCATCGTCAATGTTGTATACTTCATCTGGATCGAGAGATGTAAGCGCATCAGACAAAAAAACCCTCTCCTTATTGTAGCAGACATTAAGAATGCCTCAAAAAACAATCATTTGGATGAAGATGGAAACTCCCACAAAAATTATGACTGACTTGATCCGCTTCTAAGCTCCTAATCCCAGAAGCTTTTGCAAATTTCTTGGGTTCTTGTGTTGTATCATATATCACCTCTTTTCCACTACTGTCTCTCGTTGGCACAATACCACATTTTTGTTTGATGCTAGCGAAACTCTCTCTTCCCTTGCACTCTTTTGTATATCCATGAACATCTAATATATAGGTCTCCTCGTGTATAACTTTTCTACAATATCATTTAGTATATCATTACTTTAAAAAAAAAAAAAAAGAATGACGCGGTGGCTAGGTAAATGTCAGCTATTCGCTTGTCAATCTATGGAGCATGGCGTCCTTTCAACTTTGCTTGGATTGAGATGAAATCTTTTGTACATGTTAAAAGTGGGGTTTTGTATGTGTTGAGTTAAATTCATTCTAAATCAGATTTAAAAGTTATTTTATCAAGCATCTTGACTCGAACCCACCAGCCAAAATTACATAATAAAATTTAATAAGTCATACTTATATATCCAGTGATACTAAAATACATAACTAAATTTAATGACCATAATCTAAAATAAAAAGATTCAAAATTACCAGTTTTCCCCAATACCAGTAAAATGAATTCAGTCATCGTATCTTTCATTTAATTAATTCTAAGTTTTACTTGCTGCAGCTAGAGGTTTGGGTTACAGTAGTTATATTTGGGTCAAAAAATTCAAAGTTATCATTCTTTAATCGTGTTTTAGGTTCAAATCGATGATCTAATCTATGATCTCTAATTACAAATAATTAACTAGGACATGACGACTTCATTACGATAGCTTACTTTTATAAAATATATTCCTTTTCAACATATCAAGTTTAAGAGAGAGAGGAGAGAGGGAAATAATTTCCGTTGATTATTTCAACAAATTATTATGTCATAGCATACTATGGTAGAGAAATAACTTACAGAACTGTTCGTAGGTTTTTATATATTCAATAGCATTCTTGTGTGCTACTAATCGTATATTGTATATATTCTTATGAAATATGGTTTAGATCCTAGACAAAGGTTTATGAGTTTTTGCATCTAAGGTTTGGCGTTTGACTTTAACGACTTCTCATTGTTTAGCTTTCAGTTATTTTATATCTTATTTCAAATATTAATTTTCATAAAGTTTTAATATTACATATCGCACGTCGAAAATGGTAACACAAAGTGAGTTGAAGTAATGAATGAGATTATGAGAGGATAGGTGCATGGTACTTTCGCCTAACCTAAGAGTAAAACAAAATGAGATAGACCATTAAACGTGTAAAATATAGAGACAAGTGCGCAAAACCATAATTGTGTGTTATTTACAGCAGATGTCCTAGACAAGACGACTTAAATTACCTTGTGGCAATTTCTTCTTTCATCTCTTCCCCACTTTCTTAAATCTTGGTCGTGGAGGAACTGAAGAAGGAATACCCTCACAAATAATACAACGTTCAGCAACCAACTTCCCTATCACACTCCCTTCCTCAATTGCCAGCCCACGACTCTGCCTATTCCAAAGATGGACCGCGTAGCTGTGTTTATTAATCAGGTCGAATCTCCTCTGGACCCATTTATTGTGGCCCATACTATCAGGCTTAGAGAATAGCTCAGGTATCTTAATCCAATCCACCGGATAAAACGCCGTGGGCGGCAGCACCGTCACGTTGTAAGTACCACCACCACCACCGCCAAGTCGACCCTTCTCCTCTTCCACCCTAGTCATCACCCTCGACACCAAGTACGGCCCGTTGTGTCCCCACTTACTCCCGTCAAAAGTTACCGCGAACTCCTCGATAAACTTCAACAGAACAGGGTGTCCTTTGTCGAAGATCAACACCGCATTGTTTAACCTCGTCCAATGCTTTGTTCCCATGCTCTGTGCCGCGATCGAGTTCCTCAGCCCTGAGAAGTTCCGCATCACGATGAAATCCATGTCGAGGTAAATTCCACCGTATTTGTACAGAGCGGCGAGTCGTAGCAGGTTTGAGAGGTTCTGAGCCAGTGGGATTGTGCCGGGATTGGTTTTGCCAAGTTTGATATTCGTGTACCATTGTAAAGCAGGGGTGTTGCTGAAGAGGGAATTGTAGTCGGGCGTAATTCGGAGGATCCGGAACCCGAGATTGGTAATCGGTTCGAGTATCTTGTGACCCGAAGAGGATTCCATGCTATCCGATAAGATGACTAAACAGCCGTCTGGGTGAGCTTTGAAGAGTGTTTCGACCCCTAAACGCTCCCTTTCACCAAACAAGAAAGAATCATAGATTGATGTCATGAAGAAGCGGGATTTGCATGCTTTGTTGTTAAGAAACTGCTCCACTCTCTCATTAAAAATAGGAATTGATTCGTTTTTAGCCTCCCGCGTCTGTTGTTCGAGTGCGATCATCATCTGTGAGTCTTTATCTTGATGACTTTGATGAACTTCGGATGGGCGTAGGATTTGCTCTTGGGTTTCCGGCAGCGCTGCAGCAGAAACCGACGACTTGCCATTGTTGGTGATGAAGTGCTCTCCAGTAACGACAAAGCAGCGACTGATTGAGAGGAAGGAGAACACGACGATAACAAATGCCACTATGGAGAGCAAGAAACTTGAAGTCAAATTGCAACATAGAATCGAACCCGACCAACTCTTGTTAGCGGCACTGCCTTTGCTGGTGTTGGTTCTTCTCAGTTTAATCATCTTGTTAATGGCTAATGAAGGGGAATTCGAATATATGTTTTCATTGGACTTTTGCCAACTACGAGAAGAATGTTTCACAACTGAGTTGCGACCACGTTGCGGAATTCCCAAGTTTCTGTGGCGGCTTGGTAAGTCAATGGAGAGAGGAGAAACAAGAGAGGGTTGCAGGGAGTTGTTCCCCATCCTAAACTTATTTGGTTACCCTCATAATTTTGAACACTATTACATCCTGTTTATATGAACAAATCAAAAATGTAATTATAAAAGGATAAGTTATAAAGAACTTTATTTTTATCAGGAAAGATCTTAAAAGAATTTAAGAAAACAATATATTGTATATCATACGGTAGATTGTGCGGGAAGTTCATTCCCACTATAGTACGACTGTCTAGGTGGCAGTCGAGTCAGCTTGCTGACTGGACTGCTTAGGTGACATATTAAATGGGGTAACATTTGTATTAACTTTAAATAGTCATAACTTTTAAAATATAAGTCCAAAATGAAAAAAATTTGCACCATTGTTCATCTAAATTCAAGCTCTTTAAAACAAGACCAATCATTGATATATTTTGATAAGTTTAAAAATTTATGTTAGTTATATGTACATATCAACATATATCAACGACACTTATGATTCACCACGTACAGATTAAAATACACCATATAACATTAATAATACACCACAAAATAATAATGATTCAATATTTGTTCCGAAGTTTTTTTTTTGTTCCGAAGTTTGTTATCTAATTCACCACTTATTAAGTTAATGAATCATAATACCAATTTCAATGAATCATACTATCAAATATAATTAATCATAACATCATTTTATGGTATCATCAGTAACATATAAAAATAAAAAATTTTAAATAATAATACAATACAAACAATATTTGGTACGTAAGAAAAATACATGATTCGCCATATAGGTTTAAAATACATTACAATACAATAATAATGCACTAAAGCCAATAATGTTTTTTATCGGTTCCGGAGTTTGTCATTTAATTCACCACTTATTAGTTAATGAATCATAATATCAATTTAATAAATCATAATATCAAAATTAATGAATCATCAATCACATATAAAAAAAAATTAAACAATAATAGAACACAAAAAAATATTTGGTACGTAAGAAAAATACATGATTCACCATATAAGGTTTAAAATACATTACAATACAATAATAATACACTAAAACCAATAATTTTTTTTATCGATTCCGGAGTGTCATTTAATTCACCACTTATTAGTTAATGAATCATAATATCAATTTAATGAATCATAATATCAAATTAATGAATCATCAATCACATATAAAAAGAAAAAATTTAAACAATAATACAACATAAAAAAATATTTGGTACGTAAAAAAATACATGATTCACCATATAAGGTTTAAAATACACCATACAATAATAATAATACACTACAAAACAATAATGATTTTTATCGGGTTCGAAAATTATAACCTAATTCACCACTTATTAGTTAATGAATCATGATATCAATTTTAATGAATCATAATATCAAAACTGATGAATCATATATGAGTTTAGTGTATCATCATACACATGTAAAAATAAGTTTTTTTTAAGTTGTCAAAACATATCCATGACTGGTCTTGTTTTGAAGAGCTTGAATTTAGATGAATAATGATATAATTTTTTTTCATTTTGGACTTATATATTAAAAGTTACAACCATTTAAAGTTACAGCCTGGAGATTGTACGGGACGGACATTTCGTATTTGGTGCAGCCACATGCCACAGTGGCAAAGACAAATACATGTCAGCACCGTATATCAAAGTTGAGGAACAGGAACAAATCTAATAACATTTATTGTCATTAAATGTTTGTAACTTTTTAAATATAAGTTCAAAATAAAAAAAAAATTACACAATTGTTTATCTAAATTCAAGCTCTTTAAAACAAGACCAATCATGGATATATTTTGACAAGTTTAAAAATTTATGTTGGTTACATGTACATATCAACATTCATCAATGACATTTATGATTCACCACATACAGTTTAAAATACACCAAATAACATTAAATTCACCACAAAACAATAATGATTCAGTATTTGTTTTGAAATTTATTATCTAATTCACCACTTATTAGTTAATGAATCATGATACCAATTTTAATGAATCATAATATCAAATTTAATGAATCATAACATAATTTTAGTGTATCATCAGTAACATATAAAAATAAAAATTGTAAACAATAATACAACACAAAATAATATTTGGTACGTAAGAAAAATACATGATTCACCATATAATGTTTAAAGTACATTACAATACAATAATAATACACTAAAAACAATAATGATTTTTTATCAGTTCCAGAGTTTGTCATTTAATTCACCACTTATTAGTTAATGAATCATAATATCAATTTTAATGAATCATAATATCAATATTAATGAATCATATCTCCATTTTAGTGTATCATCGTAAACATATAAAAATAAAATTTTTTACACAATAATAAAACACAAAATAATATTTGGGTAGAAAAAATACACGATTCATCATATAAGGTTAAATACACCATATAACAATAATAATACACTATAAAACAAAAATAATGCACTATAAAACAATAATGATTTTTATCAGTTCCAAAGTTTGATATCTAATTCACCACTTATTAATTAATGAATAATAATATCAAATTTTAATGAATAATAATATCAAAACTAATGAATCATATTATAATTTTAGTGTATCATCATATACATGTAGAAATAATTTTTTTTAAAGTTGTTAAAAAATATCCATGAGTGGTTTTGTTTTGAAGAGTTTGAATTTAGATGAACAATGATATAATTTTTTTTCATTTTGAACTTATATTACAAAAGTTATAACCAATTAAAATTAATATAGAAAAAAGGCAGCCCAATCAGCAAAACAATCCAGTCAACAGTTGACTAGACTGCCAAGTGGACTGCCAAATGGATGGACCACACCAAATATGATGCGGACGGCCGTGGCGTCGAATCTGCGTTAAAGTTAATATAATAAAAAGGGCAATCCAGTCAGCAAAGCAGTCCAGTCAGCTGTTGACTGGGACTGCCAAATCAGCAGCTCGCACGATATTTTTGCACGGAACGTCCGTGTGTTCGAATTTGCCATTGTATATAGAGATATTTGAGAAACAATATGCTAACTGGAAAATAATACAAAACAAGTATAAAATAAAAATAATATAATTAAGATGAAAATGGTAAAAATCTGGGTGGTAAAGTTAATTAATTTAAAACATTAATATAGAAAGGCTCTAAAGAATTGTTGTTTAGATTTTGTTCTTTTTATTTTCTTTTGTTTTTCAGTTTGTTATTTATCAATAATTTACATTTTTCATAAAATTCTTACGTAGATCTAGTAGTGATCAATGTGGATACTGAATCTACAACATATAAATATAGTTGAAAAATAATACAGTAACTCGGTTATATCATCTTCGACTAAATTCTTTATAATCTAACATATAATAGAAGATAATTAATTCAAAGTATCCTCTATGATGCCTCGAAGTTATTTTATGAACTATTTTTAGATATACAACTGCAGATGCTCAAAGAATGACTCAACAATTGAGTGAGTGCACCAAATAAGAGAATGTGTGATAAATTCAAAGTTTTTTTTTTTTTTTTGAAAGAGATAAATTCAAAGTCTTATTCTAAACCTTTGGATCATAAGAATGGCGCAAGTTGGGTTTAGGACCTATATTATGTATATAAAAATTGCTAGAGCTTATTTAGGGGATCGACCTAAGAGTATAGTAGGGTTAATTATCTAGGTTGATTGCCGCCCAAAAAATAATCTAGGTGGATACTATTTTCCTAAGATATATTCCTAATTAAACAAAAGTAACAACCGGTAAACTAGGGAATATTATAAGGGTGATGAAACCTTTAGATTATGGGGTTGCTATCAGTATCCATTTTACAAAATTATTTTCAATCATATTAATGTTAACATGTAATGATGTATCACTGCAATTTTTATCTTCAGGAAATGATATCCGATAGTCCGCATAATTAAGAAGTTCATAGTTGGTGAATAGTGAATCTTACTATCCGTGGTACAATTTTTTTAGGGAAATTTCATAAAATGCTACTATATTTTTGGCTAATTTATGAAATGCCACTAAAGAAAGAAAGTCCAGAAATGTCACTATATTTTTGTGAAAGTCTACGAAATGTCACTATGTCATTGACCAGAAGCAAAAAATACAAAAATACCCCTACTAGTTAACAAATTACTTTTAAAGTTCACAATATATATGTCCTTAAGTGTTAAAAAATTCACTAAAATTCATAAAAAATTCAAAATAATATAAAAATATAAATAACTATAAAATCAAATTTAAATAATTATAAAAATAAATCAAAAATACATTAAAATGTCATAAACAATAAAAAAAGTAAATATTTATTAGATATTTTTCAAAATTATTTAGTATCCTAAAAAGATATAAAGTTTTAAACACATAATTTATACTAATTCTTCTACAAATTTAGACCGATATAGTACCATAATTTAAACCAATTAATTACCATAATTTTTACCATACATTTTTAATTTATTTTTTCTACCAATTGAAATTATTTATTCAAAATAAATTATTTTAATGTTTAAATTAATATTGGGAATTTTTAAAAATTTATATTCTATTTCGCAAATGACTTTATGACATAATATAATTTATTTTGAATAAATAATTTAAATTGATAAAAAAAGATAATTAAAAAATTTATGGTATAAATTATGGTAATCAATGTTTTATGGTGTTTTAATATATTTTTATAGTTATCTATATTTTTATAGTATTTTGAATTTTTTGTGAATTCTTTGTGAATTTTAGTGAAGTTTTAACACTTAGGGGCATATTGTGAACTTTAAAAGTACTTTGTTAACTAGTAAGGGTATTTTGTCTTTTTTACTTTTGGTCAGTGACATAGTGGTATTTCATGGACTTTTGCAAAAATATAGTGGTATTTCGTGACTTTCTTTTTTGAGTGGCATTTCATGAATTAGCCAAAAATATAGTGGCATTTAATGAATTAGCCAAAAATATAGTGATGTTTCATGAAATTTCCCATTTTTTCATTTCACTAAACAATCTGGAAAACGTTGAAATATAGTGGCATGACCTTTTTTCCTAGATAAATGATTTTATACACCCAAAATAGCTTAAACATTCATTTTGGGACCAATATTTGCACATAACTAATGTAACACCCCTACTCGCAAATCTCGTATTAACTACCGTCGCAGCATAAATAAACAACAAGTTGCAGTGGAAATTAAAAGATAATCGTACTAACCCTGGGTGTTACTGCCACTACTCACCCATGTGAGCAGTGAAGCATTCAAACTCAATTATAATCTAACACGCTGTGATGGCAAGAGGTAGCTAACCATAATATGTAAAGGCAACACTAAGTCCGAATGTAGTGAGCAGTTTAATTCCCAAAACCATATACAATCATAATCCAATCCGAGTTCCAAAAGTATGGTTGTAAGGTATACCACTAACTACCCTAAAAAGTAGCCTGCACTTCGGCTTTGATCTCAATCAAGCACCTGTAATATGTTTGTCATAAAGGCTCAGCACAACTGCCGAATATGCTAAGGTGTAATCGTTTTGAACCCTTAAATTTCTTAAGTTAATTAGCCGAATTATCATGCGGTTCATTTACATGCTGTCTCGTTTTTCAGATATAAAATAACAACAATTAATGCAGTAAGCATCCAACAGTTCATCCAAAATAACACACGCAATTCCACATGTAGTCATGCATACAAGCAGAATAATAACGAGTGCGTAAGATAACGTTACAAGGGTTGTTTCTTTCGAATGGTTCTCGTTGATTTGGCCTTCAAGGCTTTTGGTTCGTTATCCACTTACGAGAGTTATTTGAGTCTTGTACTAATGATAAGAAAATGTATAATTATTCCATTCATTTGACTTTTAATCATTGACACTCGTCATGTTAGGAGACGACATGTCCTCAACCACTTACCCCTATTAATGGCGTGTCACCAATGGCAGTAGCCATCCCCTTTACTTAGGGACTCCGATTCCTCCTTATTACCCCTGTTAATGGGGTGTCACCAACGGCTGAAGTCATCCCCTTTTACATGGGGACTCCCTCCAATGATCAGTCTGGTCTATAGGAATATAATATACGAGTGGACCTGTAACAGTCATCCGCTCTATTGTGATCACTATGCGCAACCAAGATTCCCTGGATTTCTCCTCATATACGATTCCTTTCACCATGTGATTAAGTTCTCCTAATCATCTCACCTAATATCTATTCTTAGGTTATAGTGAATATAGTATTCATGTAGTTGCCTTTAGGTCTTACACATTACCTAGAAGTCATCTAGGTCATTTTCATATTCTAATACATGTGCTCGTGAGAATGGTATTACCGATACTCTAACTAAGTTAATTACATAGAATGATTAAGGATAATGTGATCTATCTCGTTAATCGTTTGTGAGCAATATTTCCGTAAACAATAATCGTAACCCGATTCGAGTTCGTATCTAGTATTGCCTTAGTCCAGAAGATGTACACGCACAATTCCCAAGGAAATCCTTAGGATCATTCAGACCACACAATAACATACCGTTCACCTGGGTGGAAGACGTCACGCGCGATCCCGAGCTCGTCCTCTAAATCTCTAGCTCTAGAATATGAGGCTAAGTATTAGCTCTCAATTCGGTACCCCGTATATTCACTAATCCCTCGGTATTTACCCCGTGATTGATTATCGTTATCATTCGGGTTTTAATTCACATTTGGGATTAGTTATTCGATCTTTTAATTATGATAATAGCTAACATGTTGTATCCTATTATAACATATGATTTAATTCTCATTTAAACTATCTCCTTTATCCATGGGTATATATATGATTTAATAACTAACAAGTCCGGTGCAGACGTTGTATGGTGAGTGGTTAAACTGGTGTAAAATAAAAGAAAAGAAATTAAAACTCAAAATAAACGTCGGGCTGCAAACAAAATCCCGGTCGTGGTAGTATAGTAAAAATGTAAGCGACCGGATGTCGAACCGTGGGACTAATGTGCATATTATAGTATCTAAGCATGTCACAAAAAGGGGGGATTAATTAACTTGTATTATAAATAAAAAGGAAAGATAAAATAAACTAAGTTAACAGATAAACTAAACGGGACTCTGGTTCACGTTAATATAATATCTGCTCTTTCATGCTAGGTCTACTGGTTTAATTATAATTGTTTGGCAAGATCCTGTTTTTATTCTTAAGGACTAAATCATAGCCTCATAAGAACTCGTTCCAGTTGTGCAAGGTCCGATGAAAACTCAAGCACCCACTGGTGGACGGCAGAGGAGTATGAGGATTTTATTCTTGCAACCTGAAAATACTAACTCATTAAATCATAATAAGCTTTCTCCAGTTATACGGCTTAATTAACCTATCTATTTATCACCTGGTCTGATCAAAATAGACTTAGAAAAGCAATTTAATAAACTCATGACATTTATTAAAAAGATGCAAGAAAACCTTTAAGCGTAGCAAACTTCATTAAAATTAAAACCAGTAAAACATATTGCATAATTAATACAGATACATAATAATTATTCCCAGAGTATACGTACTCTAGCCTAACATATTAAATAGTTGATCTTCTATTTAAATACGTGAGACTAGAGGTGAGAATAATGAGATGAAAAGAAAACAAATGGAGAAGCGGGAGATTAGAAGTGAAATGAACGAGTGAGTGAAAGTGTAGTGGTACGAAGATGGAATGATGGTGTGAATTGGAACTCCAGGAGGAACCACGGACGGAGCCTCTGGAAGGACGCTGGAGAAGGTAAATAGAGCGTGGTATTTATAGAGGAAGAAGAAGAGGTAGAGTAGCAGCTCATTGATTGAGCTCGTTGATTGCAGGGGACAGAAACAAACGCGTGAGTAATTTCAGGTAGGCGCCGACATATCGGAATCAAGTTGCAGAGCGAGTCGGCGAAGAAGATAACCCGTTGCGTTAATTTCCAGATCTGTAATTTACACATGTCCGCATGGTGTCCGCCTATATGCATGCGGTTGCATGGTTCTCCCTCCTCTCACGTCCGCATGTTGATAGAGGCGGTAGTGGAGGCGGTCTCCTCTGTCTTGTCCGCCTTGCAAGGGGCGGTTGCCAAGGCGGTTCCATGCAAATCACGTACTCCTCTCTTGTCCTCCTATTACAAGGCGGTTGCAGGGGCGGTTCGTGGAGTTGTCCGCCTAAGAGAAGGCGGTAGAAGAGGCGGACACATGCAATCTCTCGCGCACTCTTGTTCCTCTTCTTGTCCGCCTGTTACAAGGCGGTTGCCTAGGCGGTTCTCCTCTTCTTGTCCGCCTATACTGAGGCGGTTTCAGGGGCGGTCTCACGTCCAGGAAGCTGCCTCTCGCGTGCCTGGCTCGTGCCTCTCTTTTAATCCTTTACAATATGTAATTATTTGGCATTTTCCCTACATTTTAACACATATAATACATCATTTAATATAACAACATAATTATAGAAAAAACCCAAGATAAGTGAGAAATATTACTAAAAATGCTACAATTTATAAGGTGATTAAACCTTAATAAGTCTATATGTTTTACACTTATCAAACTTCCTCACACTTGACTTTTGCTTGTCCTCAAGCAAATAAGGAATATAATTATCTCTAAGCCAAAAAATAAAACAAGATTAAATAAGTGTAGTAGGGAATTTAGACAAAGTGACAATTGAAAGAATAATTCTGCTCTTAGAAGTAGGTTTTTATAAATAGTGAAAGAGAACAATTTAATAAAAGCATAGAAAAACTAGACTGCAGAAAACAAGTTAGATTAACCTGGGATTCTCAACCAATTTCAATTCTCTAACCCGGGATGACAAGGGGTGTGAAGTAATGCCTTATTCCGCAATACCTTTCAACACCACGTACTCATGTTTATAAATATAAATTGCAATTTATTATTTACATCTTTTTTTTAATGTGCAAATAGTATATACAAAGCACATATTATTTTTATATATTTTCATTTTGAATTGCATTATTTTTCTGTACCCCAGACTTTTCTCTCTATCCTTGTAGCGGTGTTGGGTCTTCTATCCCAGGTCACGAGACCTTAGGTAGATAGGTGTTAAAGCACCCCAAAGAACTTAATAACCGGATAGACGAGGCCTGTTTTTGGTTAGAAAAATTCATAAACAGTGGAGTACCTTGTCTTTATCCTTTTCTTTCCTTGACTTTCCACATATTTCCATAATCCCAAGCTAAACTAAATTGGTTTTTACAACTAGCAGATCTATCATATTTTGAGTGGAAATAGAGTATTTTGAAGGAAAATAATTTTATACAAACTTCTTAAAATAAAACTATCTTTCAGTTGTCACCTGACATAATTTCAGACACTTTTACAATTATTTTATCTCATTTTTATCAATTTTTTTTATTTAGGCAGTTTAGAGTAGCAAAAAGTGAGTGTGGCATTATCGAACTACTGTCATAATTTCAGGGAAAGGTCTCTCCTTCCTCACACTTAAGAGGAGCAATGTCCTCATTGTTCAGAATTAAAATCAAGAAAATGACCTTTCAAATTATGACAGACTCATAAAGGATTAAACTCATATAGGTTGAACAGCAATATAATAAAGGAAGAATTGAAACTCCCCTTGTATTGTAGATTGAGGAAGGTATCCTTCCTCACACTTAAAGCTTTGGTAGGGGTGAGACGTTCCTCACACTTAAGTTTGCGCAAGTGTTCAACCGAAGATATCGAAATTCCTAGAGCAACTGAGGTTGCTTCCATAGGCGAGTTCAGCTATATGTTCGAATATATATTCTGAAAAGAAAATCATATATAGCCAGCAGAACTCGAGTGGCACCAAAAGAAAATAATAATATGAAAAACATAAATTATTAGGCATAAATAACTTAAGCAAAAATAATAAAGTACAACATTAAATAAAAATATGAAGCAAACCGAACTGTTACCTTCCTGAAGTCTGATAAGGTTTAAACAGTATTAGTCTACAAAATGTTAGTAAACAACAGAGCAAAATAAAATACAATAAAATAAAGATAACAATAAAATAAAATCACTGCGGTGGTGGTGGAGGCTGTGAAGGCTGTGCTGGTCCCTGGCCTATCTGAGCGAGGAGATGCTGCATGAGCTGAGCGGTCTGTGCATGCAACTCGTCACTCCGGTCTAAGCGCTGTGTCACCCGTGAATACAACTCGTCACTCCGATCCAAGCGCTCCGTCATCTGTGACTGCTCAGATAGCATCCTCTGCTGAGTCTGCTCAAAGCTCTCGAAGCGCTGATGCATCTGCTGCTGCATCTGATGGAATGCCTGGAGCTGACTCTGTAGATCTGTGGAGATAGGAACAGGAGCTGGAGTCTGCATCACGTCAGTAGTCGGCACGTAAGGCTCCTCTCCCTGTGCAGTCTCAGCGGACGGGTGGTCGGGATCAGTAGAAGGTGTAGCTCCCGTAGAGGGTCCTGCTGCTGTGGATGATGCAGTGGAAGACCGGACAGCGCTACCCTTCACCCAAGTACCGTCGTCTAAGCGCGTAAAGCCCCAGCGCCGCACAGTCTGCAGTGTGACTGGGCGCTCTCCTGTCCTGAGCTCTGCAGCTCGTGTGCTCTCTGTGGGGAGGACAGAGAAAAGGTGGTACCAGATGAAGAAGGGAAAGATGGGAGTGATCTTCTTCTTCTTTGTCCTCAGATAGGACACCACCTTATGGAGCTGGCCAAACATGATGTGGCTGAAGGAGAGGCGCTGAGCAGGTGGAAAAGGAGCGAGGAAATAGTCTAGTAAAGCGCAGTCCTCATCAGAAGCATCGTGCGCCGCAGATGGGCGAATCTGATGGCCTATGATGTCCACGAGAAGCCTCTGCTGCAGTGTAGGGAAGCTCGCGAAAGGGAGGACTTCCTTGTCCTCCTCCCCTCGATGTCGGTTCCTCCGACCCACATCCTGAAGCCACCGGGTCTTCGACATATGCATGTGATCCTCTGTGAATCCCCGGTGCTCGTCAGGACCAATCGGGATCTGAAGGATAGATGAGAATGTCGTGGGTGTGATCTCCACAGGGTGATGGCGCACGTAAGAGGTAATGCTCAGATTGTCCGCCCGAGCATTCGCATAAAACTCTCTCACTAGCTCCTCACAGAAGATCCCAGCACCTAGCTTCAGGACCAGAGAAAGTCCATGTCTGGCAAACAGGGTGTCCACCCCTACAGCCTCTAGCACTTCAGGAGCAAATCTCCTCTCCATAATAAAGTACTTGCCTAGATCGTACCAGGCCCGGGCTTCTGCCGAAATAAACCCGTCATCCCGAAGATCCGGGTGACGAAGAGGAGCAGAAGAAGATGATGCCCCGGGGCAGTTGCCCCTAGCAGATCCGGAACCAGATAGACCACCACGCATATGAGGAGGCATACTAATATTTTTGGAAATTTGAAGTAAACAAAAATTAACATCATAACAATTAATATTAAATAATTAAACAGAGTAACAATAATAATAACATGAAAATTAACAAATAAAAGCAACATAGAAATCAACAAAAATTAACAAACACTAAAAACAAGAAAAATAAATAAACAACAACAACATAAAAATTAACAAAAATTAATAAACAAAAAGCAACATAAAATTAATATTAATAGCAACATAAATATTAATATTAAAAACAACATAAAAATTAACATTAATAACAAAGCATTAATATTTGACATAAACATTTTAGCAAATTTAGCAAAAATAGAAAACAAGTAGAACAGATAAAATAAAACACAAACAAAAATAAAAATAAAATAAACAATTAAAAATTCTGTCGAAAATTCGACAGAGTCTCCCCTAAAATTCTTCGTTTCTCCACAATCAATTCAGTCAGATTCAAGGTATTTTAATACCGTCATCAAACAAATCCATAAATAACAACCTATAATCATAATCTATTCTTTAAATAACAACAAGGCCAAATAAAATTGGAAAATGCTAGTTCTTTAACTAGCAATTCGTAACTACATATAACCAATTTTAGAATTCATCAAAAACACCCAATCTAAGTGTAATAAGTGAAGATTTAACCTTGTAAATGTATATTATGATTAATAAAGGACAAATTCGAGGCAAAATTAGCAAATTGAGTTCGAAATTTTCGAATTTGTGGAACTAGGGATTCGAAACTTCAGGTCCTAATTTCTCCTAATGTAGTTCATCATTTACAGATTTGAAGCTATAGAAACGTAGAGAATTGAAAAACGAAGATGTCGGTACTAACCTTGCTTGATTCGGTGGAGAAACGAGGAAGAAATGGAAATTTGAAGATGAGGGGCGTGCACGAGCCTGCGTTCTCTTCTCTGGTATCGGGTTTGAGCTAGACTGAATTGGGGAAGAACTGGAGTGGAACGCAGCGTTTTTTTTTTTCAGAGACAAGGGACGTCCGCTTGGACGTCCGCTTGTATAGAGGCGGACACGGGGCGGTTGGCGAGGCGGACAGGAGGCGGTTGGCTAGCGGACTGGCGGTGTGTCCGCGCCTGTTTAGGCGGACAGGAGGCGGACACACCCCTGTTCGTCCTTTTTTTTATTTATTCCTTATTTAAACAACAACAAAATTATAACATCATAAATATTATAGGTTAGTAATAAAATGACATAAAATTATAAGTTAGTAATTAGATGACATAAATTATAAGTTAGTAGTTAATTCACATAAAATTAAAATGTTAGAGACAATGGAAATTAAAATGTTAGAACAATGGAAATTAAAATGTTAGAGACAATGGAAATTAAATGTTAAGGACAATGGAAATTAAATGTTAGAGACAATGGAAATTAAATGTTAAGGACAATGGAAATTAAATGTTAATAATATAAGAGTTAGAAGTTAGATGTCAGAAGTCAGATGTCCGTAGTCATATGTCCAAAGTCAGGTGTCCAATTAATATTAACAGATTATTAGATAATTAATATTAACATAATATAGTAGAAAATTAATATTAACAATAAACAAAATATTATAGACATAATATCAGAATAAAGAGAACAGAATATTTATAATTAACAGGTGAATAATCCGGGGCTTAGGAACTAGAATAAATCTAGTCCCCGGCAACGGCGCCATTTTGCAGACGTTGTATGGTGAGTGGTTAAACTGGTGTAAAATAAAAGAAAAGAAATTAAAACTCAAAATAAACGTCGGGCTGCAAACAAAATCCCGGTCGTGGTAGTATAGTAAAAATGTAAGCGACCGGATGTCGAACCGTGGGACTAATGTGCATATTATAGTACCTAAGCATGTCACAAAAAGGGGGGATTAATTAACTTGTATTATAAATAAAAAGGAAAGATAAAATAAACTAAGTTAACAGATACACTAAACGGGACTCTGGATCACGTTAATATAATATCTGCTCTTTCATGCTAGGTCTACTGGTTTAATTATAATTGTTTGGCAAGATCCTGTTTTTATTCTTAAGGACTAAATCATAGCCTCATAAGAACTCGTTCCAGTTGTGCAAGGTCCGATGAAAACTCAAGCACCCACTAGTGGACGGCAGAGGAGTATGAGGATTTTATTCTTGCAACCTGAAAATACTAACTCATTAAATCATAATAAGCTTTCTCCAGTTATACGGCTTAATTAACCTATCTATTTATCACCTGGTCTGATCAAAATAGACTTAGAAAAGCAATTTAATAAACTCATGACATTTATTAAAAGATGCAAGAAAACCTTTAAGCGTAGCAAACTTCATTAAAATTAAAACCAGTAAAACATATTGCATAATTAATACAGATACATAATAATTATTCCCAGAGTATACTTACTCTAGCCTAACATATTAAATAGTTGATCTTCTATTTAAATACGTGAGACTAGAGGTGAGAATAATGAGATGAAAAGAAAACAAATGGAGAAGCGGGAGATTAGAAGTGAAATGAACGAGTGAGTGAAAGTGTAGTGGTACGAAGATGGAATGATGGTGTGAATTGGAACTCCAGGAGGAACCACGGACGGAGCCTCTGGAAGGACGCTGGAGAAGGTAAATAGAGCGTGGTATTTATAGAGGAAGAAGAAGAGGTAGAGTAGCAGCTCATTGATTGAGCTCGTTGATTGCAGGGGACAGAAACAAACGCGTGAGTAATTTTAGGTAGGCGCCGACATATCGGAATCAAGTTGCAGAGCGAGTCGGCGAAGAAGATAACCCGTTGCGTTAATTTCCAGATCTGTAATTTACATGGTGTCCGCCTATATGCATGCGGTTGCATGGTTCTCCCTCCTCTCACGTCCGCATGTTGATAGAGGCGGTAGTGGAGGCGGTCTCCTCTGTCTTGTCCGCCTTGCAAGGGGCGGTTGCCAAGGCGGTTCCATGCAAATCACGTACTCCTCTCTTGTCCTCCTATTACAAGGCGGTTGCAGGGGCGGTTCGTGGAGTTGTCCGCCTAAGAGAAGGCGGTAGAAGAGGCGGACACATGCAATCTCTCGCGCACTCTTGTTCCTCTTCTTGTCCGCCTGTTACAAGGCGGTTGCCTAGGCGGTTCTCCTCTTCTTGTCCGCCTATACTGAGGCGGTTGCAGGGGCGGTCTCACGTCCAGGAAGCTGCCTCTCGCGTGCCTGCCTCGTGTCTCTCTTTTAATCCTTTACAATATGTAATTATTTGGCATTTTCCCTACATTTTAACACATATAATACATCAGTTAATATAACAACATAATTATAGGAAAAACCCAAGATAAGTGAGAAACATTACTAAAAATGCTACAATTTATAAGGTGATTAAACCTTAATAAGTCTATATGTTTTACACTTATCATCCGGACGCTGCAAAAACTGCAGAAATCAGAAGCGAATGCAGACCACAACAATGGCAAAAATCCTCCACAAATTATACATATCTTATCACAGCAAAATAGTCAATCGAAAACGTACTTCCACGGGGTTTTGACAGAACAAAACACAAATCAAAACAAGTCAGAAACATCACAATCAGAGAATCAAATAAACCTATACGGAAACAAATCAAACCAGAAACCCCCGTGAGTGAACACACACAACCGAATCCATCTACCCCCTACCTCACATCAGAAGTAAAGCACACTCGACGAACTCTACACATCAACCTCCTCAAATCTCCCCTCAAACTCGATGAATACAGACTGAACAATCGGATTCTGAAATCAAAATCAGAAAGGGAAATAGAGGAACTCAACAAAGAACGAGACCGGAATCTACAAGTCAAACCTGAAGAACAACCGACTGACGAATAGAATCCATAACGAACAACTTTAGAAATCAGACATTTTAATGAGGGAGAAGCAAACGAAGCAAGTTTAATGATGAAAAGAAGCAAAACGGAGAGGAGGAAATGAGCGTGAAACTTTTGTGAGGAAAGAAGATGGAAAAGAATAAATGAATTAAGAAATCCCTCATTGACTTATAAATAAATAACATAGGAAAAAGTCATATATAACCTTCCTTCCTCAAAACTAGCATAACGACCAGAATAATGTAATAAGCTTATTAATATATGATTGGAATGTTATTAATCTCCCTATGTGAATTAGAAACAAAGTAAGGAAAAAAAATCTGGGTCACAACATTATACCCCTCTTAAAAAGAATATCATCTTTGAAATTTGACGAAATCCGAAACTTGAACAGGTGCACCTTAAGTGCTGGAATACTACAAATAGTCAAACACTAACACATACGGAAGGAAACTCACAACTCAACTCGAACCTCACATTCAGCTACAACTCAGAACTCATTGGCTGGCTCACTGACATATGAAACATAGTAAAAGATAGTAACAACTCAGCCTAAAGGCACAGGAAGAACGCTCAACTCTCGGAAGACGTCCTTATCCAAAGAACCAAACACACTCCTGAAATCTCATCACAACACAGCACACAACACAAAACTCACAGCCAAAACTCACAGCTCAAACTCATCTGAACTCCCACACAACACACGACACAAACACACCACCGAAGCACACAACTGGATCACACCTGAACTCCCAAACGGCATCCCTTCCCAAAGGACCCGACAACCTCAGACACAAACTCAGGACACAACCCACATACAGACAGACACTACGCTTCCATTGTGCAACTCTGATGGCGGACAACCACAGAGCAGACACACACAACAAACACCAGATAGCAGTCAAATCAAGCAGCATATAGCACACAACAGATACAAGCAAACGACATGGAAGCGCAGACATGCAGACACCTGACAATCCTAATGAATTCCAAACCTGGCTCTGATACCATTAAATGTAACGACCCCAAAACCGCCATAGTTTTGAGACCATCACACGTCGCGCGTTTACCACCTAAGACATGCAAGGCTACTCTCACGATTCCCAAAACAGATACAGAATACTCTTTTATTAACTGAATACAAATACAAAGTTTAAGCATCTATTACAGAGTGGAAGCAAAACTCAAGTATGTAGCGGAAGCCAAATACACAAATGGGCCTCAAAGCCAACATACAGGGAACACAAAACCGTAAAGCAAATCTACAGACAAAAGCATAAGCCTTCAACAGTAGCTTAAACCTGCAAATAGTTAAATGAATAGGAGTGAGCAAACCACAGCTCAGTAAGCAACAAACTTCATCAGTTGGGCATGCTCAAAACGTTTATACAAAACATATACATATTTATACATAAGCTTAGGAAAATTGAACAGAAATTAGAGCGGAGATACAGACGGATACAAGAGCTTTATCAAAATAGAAGTTAGAAGATCAGAAACAGAAGCTGATAGAACAGAATCAGAAACCACATACACAAAACAAAACGGAGTACCGACAGAGTGGTTTGGAACAAAACAGAGGCGTGACCCTAGAAACCAGCTGACACATTAGAAGGGCAACACCATGGCCATATGGATCCATATATCCCACATTAGAAAGCCGTAGAGACAGCTATTTGGCTCTGTCGGTGACTAAACGTCCAGGGGAAACCCGAGGAACTAATACAGAAGGACATCATACGCAGCAAGCTATGGGATAGTCAGACCCAACTATCCAAGGCTCGGAAGCTAAATATCTAGGTCCCCAAAAGAAGTTTTATCTAGAACAAAATAGAACAGGAGCTTTTCTGAGAACAGAACAAAAGCTTTATAACACATAACGCAATGCTTAAACATAAAACATACGCTAAAGCACACTTCTCAAGCAATTCAGAGATCGGAAACATAACTGAGACTTTTGAAACGAAAACACACATAAACATATGCTAAAACATGTCAAAACAGATTATACACACTGAGAGGAATACAACCTCGCAAACGGAAGTCAAAATGGAGCTAAAACGAAGAAGTTAGGCGAAAATAAACGCGTGTCCAGACATGTGTCCGAGCTTGCATGTCCGGACACATGCCAAGACCAAATTAGAGAAGTGTCCGGACATCTATCCGGACTTACAAGTCCGAACAAAGTCTGAAAAATCCTTACGTGGTGTGTCCGGACTTATGTCCTGGCTTGCATGTCCGGACACAAGTCAAACATTAAACCCAGATCCCGTCCTCGCTTCACGTCCAGACTTACATGTCCAGACGGAAGTCTGGACAACACATAAAATAGAGAAAACCATAGACATCCGAAGCCACACGTCCGGACGCTGTAAAAGCAGCAGAAATCATAAGCGAATGCAGACCACAACAATGGCCAAAATCCTTCACAAATTATACATATCTTATCATAGCTAAATAACCAATCAAAAACGCACTTCCACGGGGTTTTGACAAAACTAAACGCAAATCAAAACAAGTCATAGACATCACAATCAAAGAATCAAATAAACATATACAGAAACAAAACAAAACCGGAAACCCCTGTGGGGGAACACACACAGCCGAATCCATCTACCACCTACCTCACATCCGAAGCAAAGCACACTCGACGAACTCTACACATCGCCCTTCTCGAATCTCCCCTCGAACTTGATGAACACGGACTGAATAATTGGATTCCAAAATCAAAATCATAAAAGGAAAGAGAGGAACTCAACGAAGAATGAAACTGGAATCTACAAATCAAACCTGAATAACAACCGACTGACGAACGGAATCCACAACGAACAACTCAAGAAATTAGACATTTAAATGAGGGAGAAGCAAAGGGAGGAAGTTTACTGATGAAAAGAAGCAAAACGGATAGGAGAGGAGGAAATGAACGTGAAACTGTCGTGAGGAAAGAAGAGCGAAAAGAATAAATGAATTAAGAAATCCTCCTTGACTAATAAATAAATAACAAAGGAAAAAGTCATACCCAACCTTCCTTCCTCAAAACTAGCATAACGACCAAAACAATGTCATAAACTTACTAATATAAGATCAGAATGTTATTAATCTCCCTTTGCAATTAGAAACAAAGTAAGAAAAAAAATCTGGGTCACAACATATATGGCTCATTCACCGCCATAAATTGTAGAGTACCCCTGAACCACATATGTCCACCATAAACGTTCACCATTTCCTGACCGTACATTAACTAGTCAATCTACAATGTATCACAATCAAGTGTAAGCAATAGTGAGAGACAATGCTATTAATAAATAATGTTGCAATATTTTAATAACATCTAAAACTTACATTTCATGCGGTCAAGGCTTTAGATGCTTTCGGTTGTTCTCTAGTGAGTCGTAATCATGCGGCTGAGTGGTAGACCATACCCACCTCATAGCCCATGGTATGTCATCATCGTCGCGCCAGTTTGAGCACAATGCTAGCCTCACGGTCGGGAAGTACGCATATATCCAACACTACACAAATAGAAATGATAACAATATCTCTTACAACAAAAATATTGATAATGTATGGGTCATCAAATACTAGTTGAACATTAAAACACATACCTCAAGTAGTGTCACACAACCCTTCATCCCAACCGAGTTCGCATGAGATGCTATCCCGAGCTGGCGATACAACCATGCAAGAGTACTTGCTTCTCATGCGTAAGTTTTTAGCCTCCTAACATTCCTCATAAGTGTAACTAACCAAAACGACGGTGGACTTAGACGTCCATGCCCCTTTTCCAGCAAATAAGGTGGTACCGCTTGCATGGTAAATCCAACCACACGCCTGTTTCATAGGATCATCTCCAGTTGAGCAGTGCTCAATCAAATTCATAAGCACTATAGCACCACTATGTCATAGTGTGTTTGTCATCCTTTCAACAGCATCCCCAAAAGCGAGACACTCATCCATTACTTTATTCAGCTCAATAGTGGACAGGTTCCCCTGAACTGCACATCCATTGTAGGGGATTTGAAGTATCATCCACACATCATGCAGGGTAATCGTCATCTCACCAAATGTCATTTGGAAAGAATTAGTAACTGGCTGCCACCTTTCTACAAAAGTAGAGATCAATGACATATTGTTGTGTGTGGCCATATGATCTCTTGAAGGTGATGCAAACTAGAATGAACAATCACGTTCCTTGACCTTCTACAACAAATCTCGTCCTTCGTCATCAACATATTAATCAGATTCTTACGGAATATGAAACTCAAAACCCATGGTCCTAAATATTGACCAACATTTTTACACTTAGACATAGTAATAAAATTTACGTGATCAATTACAAAAGAAGAAAGAAGACAAACATCAGTCATAGACCATAGGTCAACTGCAACATGTCCCCCAAAGCTAGTGATAACACTAGTCAGTAGTGGGCTACCAAGAACTGGCACCTCTGTCAACTTCCACCTGGTGGAAACAACGACCATACGTCGTGTTGCTTCCTCGTTTGTATCATCCTCATGATCATCGACATCATCTTTTTCAGATTACTCGTCATCATTATCACCACCATTGTAGTCATCGATGTTGATATTAGCGACCCCAGAGTGGTGAGTAGTTGGGGGCGTAAATAACTAACCCCACCGGACGTCTGGGCTTTATCTTGCTCAATGTGGTGACTTCTCTCAACCTCAATAGCGAAGCTAGAGCTGTGCATCGCTTCTACGGACCAGCAAGCCCCTGATGAGTGAGTCGTGGTAGTCAGAGGGGGCATCATGAAAGACTATGGAATGTGGTGATAGTGGAATATGGTGATAGCTCATACCAACATCACCTGTTTGTGCCACTGGTGGAGGCATCTACAGTACCGAGTCAGGCTGATAGTCATATCCGCGTCAAATGAAGGCACATTCGGGTGTAGCATCACTAAGCGGGGTTGGGGATTACTTGACCCTTCGTTTGGTACACGCGTACGACGGTATGAGGCCGTCATGGGTTGATCGCTTGTGAGGCCCTTCCGCCTCTTTTTGTAGACGTGGTTCATCACATGTTTAAGTTTGTCCATCTTTCTACATATCAAGATCAAAGTCAACATCAATATTAGAGTCAAAGGTCAAATACAGTGCAATTTGAAACAAGGTCAAAGTCAACATCAAAATTAGAGCCAAAGTCATAAATTCGTGACAACAATGCTCACAAAAATACAAAATTTGCGACAACATGTTTCCTTATTTTTGAAATTTCGGGACAAAAACATCCCTAATGATCAAAATTCGGGACAAAACAATCCCAAATATACTAAAGTCTTGACAAAATTAATCCAGATTCTGCTAAATTATGGATAGTTGAAATCACGTATATGCTTAATTTGGGACAAAAGCAATCCCAACTCTAGTAAATTCGGGACATAAAAATTTCTGATTTTGAGGTTGTTTTAGCACTCTCAGGACAGAAGAGCATTCGGGAAAAAGCGTTCCCGATTCAGGTTAAATCGGGACAAAGAGAATCCTGACTCAGCTAAAATAAAGACAAAAAGAATCCCAATTTTAAGGCCACAGAGCAGCTCGAAAATTTTGTTTCAGGAATCAATTCGTCCTGATTTTAGGCTTGTCATGGCTACAGTTGTTACCTCGTTCACTCCGGTCGGGATCCTATTTATGGCATTTCTGGCGGAATCGTGACAAACATAATCTTGATTTGACTCTTGTCAGAAACTGTGGTGCGACAACAAAAATCAGGACACTTGCTACACCAGCAATCATATCAATTTTTGAGCTCAATAAATGGAGTTTTGAAGCTTTTTTAAAAAATTTATTTTGTAGATCTAGTCCAAATGAAGTAGATTTTTTTAAAAAAAATAACACCGGATTCATACTCACAACACCTAGATCTATCAATTGATAAAAAATATTCAAAAAACTCACCGGAAAATTTTTCCTATGGTGGTCGGTGGTCCGGAAGCCCAAGAAAGAATTCAGGTGAGAAATAGTGTCAATGTGATAATGAGAGGGGAATACACAAGCCGGTTATATGTAGCTTGCGCATTTTTTACTATAATGTTTCGACTCATTTTTACTAGTTATACGTTGTTTTTGTAGTGAATGTAACAAAACGTCTATAATTTCAAACTATAACAGCGATATCCATCGAACGTCACGTTTAAACAACATGGAAAGTACTTAAAACATGTTTAATGTTGAAATACCCCAAACCTAAGTATGCTAATTAAACATCAAATTATGATGTAGTAAGGCTAGAATATGCCTTAGAAAATATGGTAGACAATTTAAACCAAGGAAAACACAAGAAAGTGCCTTAAGGGCAATCAGGGCAAAAACGTGCTCTAAGCTTGGAGTGACTTTGATTAGCACCCAAATACTATTATAAGACTTTAGTAATATGCTAATGGACATTTTAAATCAATTAGCAAAGAAAACCAAGCTTGAAAACAAGTTAAAACACAAAATGTGCTTTAAGAAGTCTTAAAGCACATTTTTGAGAAATTGTCTTAGAATTGAGTTTTGAGTGGCTAAATGTCCATCATTACTCTTTAATCAACATGTGTACTAATTAGTATCACATTAGGAGGTCTAAATCAATGGGAAATCAAAAATTTCAGAAATATGTGCACTAATTCGTGAATAGTGCCAAATAGTGACTAGCTTAGTCTTTAATTAACTTAGTTTAGTTAATTGGTCAATAAAGGCCAAACATGCCCTTATTTAATAAGGGGGCCGGTTTTTAGGTGGTGAGTCACCACATGAGTCACACAACTTAAGAAAAAGAAAAGAGAAATAAAGAAAGGTTACTATTTGTTTTAAGGTAAATATCTTACCTTTTAGCCTACTCTCCTTCTCCATTCATTCTTTCTTCCACGGTTTTCTTCATGCTCTTCATCCTCTCAAACCGAGAGAACAAGCTCCATTGTCGCTTCACCTTGTCTTGTCTACAACTCACTCATTTTAGCTCCAAATCAAAAACTAAACACATATTTCTCTTAGTTAAGCCAAGACCTATCTTTCTATCTTTTCAAATCCTTCAAAGCTCCATTTTGGTGCCATGAGAAAACTCCATTGATGGAGGAAAATCAAGTTTGAAGAGCTCATTAGCTTCTCCATTCTCTTAAGGTAAAGAAAATGTAAGAAAAACCAAGTTTCCATCATCTTCCTTATATGGCCGAAAATTCCTTCTCATGGGGCTATGTTTTTATGCCTTGTTCTAGCTTGATTTATTCACCAAGGACTAGTGGAGGTCCTATTTCATTCAATGCCAAAGTCTATCTTGAGACTTCAAGGTAATCATCCACTTTTATGCCTTAGAACACATTTCTAACCTAGGTTTTTATTCCTTGAGGTTAGTGTATTGTTTAGTACTCATATGAGTCATTGAATATTGATTAGAACATTGGCAAGGGGAATTTAAGTGGTGGTCGAGAATGCAAGAAGAAGGTCTAAGGAGGAAGTTAAGATAAGCTTGAGAAAACAAGGTAAATTATTTACCTAATGGTGGTTTAAGGTTTAAGGAATAAGTTTTAGATGGGTACCAATGTAGCCTAGGGCTACATTAGGTAATGGGTTATGTAACCTAGGAAAAGAAACTTAAATAAGCTTGTGAACTTGTGACTAAGGAGCCAATGGGAATGAGTTAGTAATATAAGTTTAGAGGATTTTAAGAGCATTATAACTACTATGAGATTGATGGGTGTATTTGCAGGTTGAAATCTTTTATATGTGGGAAATTCACTGTTTAAGTTTAAGTCATTTAAGGGCCTAAGAGCCATGTCATTAAGAGTAGTGCTATGCAATTTAAGATATGCAATATATTGAGTTGTTGTGAATGAGTTGGTTTGGGTGATGAGATATGATGAGAAAGAACTTGATGTGGTGAGATGGTTGAATGAGGAAAAATAATGTGTTTGGGCATGATAAGATACTAGAGGAGCTATGGCGAAATTTGAGTAGAAAATAAGTGTTTAGGTGATGGTGGTGAATTAATATGACCTAGGATTTACTAGGAGTCACTACGAGGAATTTGAGTGGAAAGGAGTTAACTAAGGAGTTCTTGAGGTTTAGAATGACCTAGAGATGCCTATGAGGAAATAGAGTTTAGATGGGGCATTGAACGCACCAAAGTCATGGTATGCGGAATGGTAAGACTTGTGCATAAGTTTTAAGGAGAAGGTGTCTAATGCTTAAGATGATTTAGGTATGAACTTGGGAATATATCAATGAAAGTCTTGGGAAGCTTGCCTAAGTAGTGATGATGTTAGTAGAGGACTAATGAGGTTAGTTTAGATTGTAATAAGTGGACTTAGGTGATGAAGAGAAAGGTGAGGGAGAATGTATTCAAAACGTCAAGGAAAATGATAGGAATGTAAAAGAGTGTGTGATCATGAGGAAAGTGAGTAAGTGAATAAAAGAATGTATAAGTAAGCTCAAGAGTTTAGGAGTGATGAGTAACAAATGAAAAGAAGAATGTGCATGGACATGCAAGATGACCTTGGAAGGTTTAACTAGCAAGATGGAGTGCAATGAGGTTAAGGAGGAGTTATATGGGTTGAAAAGAAACACTTTGGATAGTTGAAGTTTAGACATAATGTACATGTTGGAAAGAAAAGGGATTAACTAACAAGTGTTAGGAGTTTTTGCAAGAATTGAGTAAAAGTTTGAGAAGATCTTTGGAAGTTGTTTTAATGAGTTTGGTGGAGGTTATAAGGTGGGTTTTAAAGTGCCAAGATGGTGTTGGACCTATTAGGACACTTGTGGAAGAGTTTGGAATTGAAAGAGGAATTTAAGAGAAAAATCTGTAGTGGACCGACCCAGGGTCCGACCCAGTCTTGGGTCGGTCGGGCCATGTTGAGCCAGCCGGAATGTCTCTGGACTGGACCGACCCAGAGGGTTTGGGTCGGTCGGCTTGGCTTTGGGTCGGTCGGGCAAAAATTTAACGTAGGAAATGGGTTCTGTAATGGACCGACCCAGAGGGTTTGGGTCGGTCGGTCTAGCTCTGGGTCGGACGGATGGGTTTCAAAAGACGAAAAAGTTTCTGTAATGGACCGACCCAGGGGTTTGGGTCGGTCGGTGGGTCGGTCGACCCTTAAGACTTAAAAAAAAGGAACCTAAGAGAGTTTAGTGTGTATTAATGGTACCCATTAAGGGGGCAATGATGATTAGTGGTATAAAGACCTAAGGGATTAAGTTAAAATAAACTTAAAAGCTTAAGATTAAGTTCGTAAGATTAAGTTGTAAGACTTAAGAGGTGTTAGGATGGGATCATTAAGGGTTAAGTAAGTTAAGTAAGATAAGTAAGTTGAATTGAGTTAAGTGATTAAAACCTAAAAACTGAATGAATGTTTTAGGACTTGGAAATTGGACTCCGGAAGAGATTAAGCAACTGAACGGCCAACGGTGAACGGTACAGTTCTCTTGTGACCTGCTTGCTAACGAGGTGTCCCTCGGCTTGTGCTATTTGTTTTGTGTGCTCACTAAACAAGATAAAGCATGCAACCGGAATATATTATATTTATTGTATTGTTGTGTGATGTTTGAAAACTAACACAAACATACCGTGAGAACTTACTAACCAATGTTAAGTAAGGAATTGAGTGAGACTAAGGAACGCCCCTAATAAGGGACGATATGAACCGAAAGAGGTTAACCAACAAACAGGGTCTTGAGATTACTACTAACTGGAACTTGAGTGAGGAAACCGGGACCGATCTCCGGTCATGCATGCTAAGGAAAGGGGGTCGTTATCTATAGCAGATTCGACCTCCGGTTAAGGACTTGTCTTCGGACTTGTAGCCTAGGGCCGGTTGCCGGCTCAGCTGCGCTGGACTCCCGTCCAGAGTAGGTGGCATTAAGATGGTGCGTGGGATCACCTAAATCCCAGGTTCGAATTAAGCTACAACCATTCCCTTCCAGGAACGGTTTGTATATGAGATTAAGTTAAGATTAAGGCTAAGGTAAGGTTAAGATAAGTTGCAACCATTCCATTAAAGGATGGTTTGTATTGTTAAGTTTAAGATTAAGGTAAGGTTAAGATGAATTGCAACCATTCCTCTTAAAGGATGGTTTGTATAATTAAGATTAAGATAAGCGACATCCACTCCTTATTAAAGGATGGTTGTTTTTCAGATTAAGATAAGACTAAGATTGAGGTGAGATAAGGATGGACTAAGATTAAGAGGGAACATTACTTAAGGAGTTAAATAACTAACTCTCTAATTAAGGGAACGCATTAAGTCGTTCATTGTGTGTGAACTTTGATTGTTCATATATGGATTGTTGTTTACAGCATTTACTATTATGTTGTGCATTTAATCAACCTCCATGCTATCGACAATTAGTCGTCGTAGCCACGTTAGCTTGGGGGCCATGAGGGGATCGTACCAGCATTCGTGCTGACCCCCTTTGGGGGCTGTTTTTACTACACAGGTGTACATCAGGAGGCGGCCGTCGCAAGAGTAAGAAAAGGACACAAGTGTTAAGGATTAAGTGTGACCTACGAGCCGTGCATGTACACTCGTATGGCAATTGAGTTAGTAAGGTGTATAGGTTGTGAGAGGATTGTAAGAAGAATATGTATTTGTGGTTAAGGTTGTAATGCACTATTGTTCGGTATATTCTGTAGTCAGACCGTGGCAAGGTCCTGGAGTGTAAAGAATTCCGCTGTGACATGTATATATATGTGTTAAGTTGCGAGACCACATTTGGATTGAGTTGGGGTGTTACAAATGTCTTTTACAACCATATTTCATAATTTTAATGGTTTATGATAATGGAAATCTAGTTTGGAAAAAAAAGTTGCAGCAGTATCTTTTTTTTAGTGAATGTAACAAAATGTCTATAATTTCAAATAATAATAGCGGTATCAATCAAATGTCGCGTTAAAAATAACGCGAAAAGTACTAAAACGCTTTTAGCGTCTTTTATAACCAGCTTTCATAATTAACGGTTTATGATAATGGAAAGCTATTTGGAAAAAAAAAATTGCACTAGTATCATACAAATATTTTGAATATTGATGTGATTTAAAATAATTTTGTACTTCGGTGATTAGTACATTTGTACTGCAAAGAGCAACCTAGTTTTAAGAAATGTAGTCTAGAGACTAGTGGTTAATGATATTTATTGTTTGCATGAATTTTTTTTTACTAAAAAAAGAATTTTAAACAATTGTGGAAGAAATAGAAAATGTTTATGTCTTGTTTATGATGAAGGGGATGGGTTAAGTCATGCTGTTTAGGTTAACCAACAGACTTAATGGGTCGTTTGGTTATTGGAATATTAATTCCTAGAGCAAGATTAATGGGAATTCTGAGAATAGAATATGACCTTATTTGTTTGTTATGATGTGAATACTTGGAATTTGATGTTTCTTTGTTTGGTTGAGAGATGAATGATAGGAATAGACTTGGAAAAAATATACAGTTACGAATCTATCATTGATAAGTAACATTATTATTATTTGTTATATGATAAACTATGAATTTCGATTATATATACTAGCTTGAAAATATGTAAAAATATATTATTAAAGGAATAATTAATAATGTTTTATTTTCATAATTATAAGAACCCCCAAAATTAAGCCAATCATTTTTTTTAATTCTACTATTTAAATTTTGTGGATAATATTAAACTAGTACTATGAATATAAACTTGTAATTATTGTATATAGAACATAAAAGAAAACATTATACTAGCATGAAATATGAATGTGATTAATATAATTTGAACATCATACTACTTATTCAGATGCAATAAATCAAAAACTATTACTAATTATTCAAAATAAAAAAACATTCTACAATCAAAAGAACAAACTAATAAAATTACAATGTAAGCTAATTATATTAACATTATTATAGTACAAAAATTTGTAGTTTATTCAATAATTAACTAAAGTATTGAAATTGTTAAGTTATTAATTATAAAATAATTTCTTCAAATTATTAGGTTTTAACTATATATCATAGTTATTTATATCGTGCTTAATAATTAAAGAACAATTTTATATGCTAATATACTTTATTTTTCATTTTTGATATGCCAATATTAAATTTAAATTTATGTTTTGAATTTCGTTAAGTAATATTTAATTTAATAGAATATATTGTTTTAACTAAAAATGTATGTTTGAAATAAAATAAAATAATTATTTTATCAACAATTGAAACATATATAATATTGAAATAGTAAGTGATAGCTATACACATATATATTCGCTTACAGTCGATTATTTTATTATTAGTAAGAATTGTTTTCTTAATTTTAATAGTATTATGTATTCCATTTAAAATTAAAATAACCTTATTTATGTATTTATATATATTAAATACTAATATATAATACATAATATTTTTAATGTATATAACATCTAATATATTTGGTCATAATGAAATGATTTATTTCTTTATTTTTAAAAATATATAAAAAATATTTATTTTAAATTAATAAATATATATTATAAATTGATTGTAACTTAAATATTGACAAAGAATAATAAATAAAGACTGTAATTGAATATATATACATATATTTTAACGTTATCAAGTATTTAGATAATTTGGTCACTCGCTTGGAATAGCATTCTCAGCTTTTCAGCTGGGAATACTATCCACGCGAAGTTATGAGCAAATTAGAATAAGCTAAATTCCTGGAATTGGTTTTCTTCGTACCAACATGGGAATAGCTGTAATTCCAAGAATTATAATATTATTATGTGGTACCAAACGACCCGTAATAGTAATGCAAGTTAATTCATGGGTATATTTAAAATAATAATTAAATATATTTTCAATTATTTAACATTCCACGTGTCAAGATATAAAAAGTGCAAGTAAGAAGGGTAATACCCTCTCTAAATTGAGACGATATTCAAGAATTCACCAATAAAGAATAACGTCAACAATGCAACGAATATGTTCATAGGCAGCACATCCTCCTGGTTTTTCTCAGAAAATAGAATTATAGGGTGATAAATATCGTGAGTGGGATTATGGTTAAGTCTTGTCTGGTGCGATCATTTGACAATATGAGTGAAATCCTAACACGTGGAGGGTAAATCGAAGGGAATCAATGTCAAACATAGTCTGGTTTTTGGACCCGTGGTTAGGTATCTCATATCTTAAGGATATGAAAAGATATATAGATAATCCGGGGGTGTTAGATTGTAATATTCATTCACCGGTTAGAGTCAGTTGCTCAAATATTAATTAATTGGATTATAACATTTAATAGAAATAATATAAATTACTTTTAATACACAATATTCTCACGCCAATAAGCTCATAATCTTTCAAAAAAATCATATTTAAATGGTAACATTTTATTAGCTATTAATATTTAATACTCCATGGTTCAGAAATCGTTTTAGGATGAATCTGGACTAGAATTATTTCTAACTTTAAAAGAATATTAAAAATGACTATAGTTTATAACTTTTCTTTATATATTAGCATTGAATTCTAGAATAATTTTATTTAATTATTATAACATTTTTTAAAATTTTACTAGGATAATAATATTTAGAAAATTTTAGTAAAAAAAAATAGTTCTATTTTATATAATTTTTTAGCTTAGTAAACATGTAGAATAATGATAAAAGTATAAATATAACTCAAAATATATATTGAACAAATAAAGAAATTATAATACTTATTCTCATACCTATTAATTATACTCCTATATCTATACCCATGGTTTTTGTTCTCACTTTGAAATCAAAACCCTTGCCCTAATTCCTTTTGCGCAGGTGGGCATGTTACAGTATGATAAGAAATAGTCCATACCTGATAATGGTGGCCACCGAATCCGAATCTACCCGGAACCGGCGAATCTACCGGAACCGATTGGAACCGGAACCGGCCGGAACCGGGCCGGAACCGATTCGGAACCGGAACCGCCCCCTTGCGAATCGAATCCGAATACAAGTTTTGAGATTCGGGACCGAACCGGAACCGGAACCGGAACCGCCTGGAACCGCCCGGAACCGCCCGGATTCGCGTCGGATTCGGAACCGTGGAACCGGAACCGGAACCGGAACCGGTGGAACCGGAACCGGAACCGGTCGAAGTTACCGTTGGAAACTAGCCGTTGGGAACCGGAACCGTGGGAAATGAAGAAGGAAATGAGAGAATGAGATAAGTCTTGCTTTTTGAAGATATTTATACCTTAAAGCAAATAGTAACCATTAGTCATCTTTATTTACTTAACAAGTTACAAGAGTGGTGAGTTACCACACTTAAAAACCGGCCCCTATTATTATAACAAGGGTATTTTAGTCTTTGATGACTCATTTAATTACTTATAACAACATATGTTACAAACTAGCTTATTAAAGTCACTATTCATAAAAACAAGGCACATAGAAGTGAAATTTTTGATTTCCCATTGATATAGACCTCCACATGTGATAATATATAGTACACATGTAATAAAGAGTAATGATGGACATTTAGCCATTCAAAACTCATTTACAAGATAATTTTTCAAAAATGTGCTTTAAGACTCCTTAAAGCACATTTTGTGTTTTAACTAGTTTCAAGCTTGGTTTTCTTTGGTAATTGATTTAATATGTTCATTAATATATAAATAAAGTCTTGGTAAGCTTATTAAGTCTTAACCAAACTTATCACAAGCTTAGAGCACATTTTAGCCCATATTGACCTTAAGGCATTTATTTGTGTTTCCTAAGGTTTAAATTGTTTACTAATGTTTCTAAGACAAAATGTGCTCTAAGCTTGGGATAAGTTTGGTTAGAGATTTTTATGTATAGGTTGGTGTTCATTTTGGACTATATATTTATATACTAATATTAATGATGAGTATTACTCATTAGATGAATAATCATTGATTATTCTTTTTCATTTGAATTAATTCCTTATTAATTATGGTTGGGGGTATTTCATGAATAGAAATGATGCATGCAAAAATAGTGCTTATCACATCTTTCATAATTATCTGTTATAATGCAAGCCTTTTAGATCAAACAATTTGGGATCCACATTCCAAAGAAAGATGGATATAGTATTCAAGCAACAACTTAGACATGTTGAGGTGTTTAACTGATCTAGTGGTCCAAAGCAACTCTAAAGAACAACATAGAAAGGTCTAAAATAAACATTTGAAAGTATGGAAATGTATGAAACAAAACATAACTTTGAAAAGTGTGAGTTTCAAGTAACCACGTGGAAGTTTCTAGGATTTGTGGTTGGACAAATAGAGAATAAGGTCGATTCAGAAAGTCACAAGCCATTTTAGATCTTTCACCACCCAAGAACATCAAGTAGTGCTAGAACGTATTGGAGAACTAACAGTTGTAAAGAGATTTTGTTCCACATTATAGGAAAAGTGAACCCCATTCTTCAACGTACTTTGAAAGAAATCAAGGTTCCAATGGAATGGTGACTGTGTTGGCTTTGCAAGAATAAAGAAAGGGAAATTTCATGAAATGCCACCATATTTTTGGCTAACACCACTTAGGACTTCTATTTTGTATTGTAATCTTTTAGAATGTATTAGTATTACTTTCTTTCTATGTAATCTTTTAAGACTTCCAAATTGAAATCATGTAACTATTAGTAGCTGTACTTTTTCCTTATTAGGGTTTTCCCAATGGGTTTTTACCTAATAAGGTTTTAACGAGGCAGTGAATCATATAATAAAATCAGCTTATTTTTGTAAATTCAATACAAAAATTTTAGTCTGGTTCTTACACATTTAAGATTATAAACTTGAGGAATAACCTAGCTAGGAGTAAAGTGGACGAAAAGAGCAACGTGTGCGCGCAAACGGATCTAAAATCGGAGTTAAAACGAAGAAGAAACTAGAGCCGATCGAATTTTCCGGAACCGGTCGGAACCGCCCGGAACCGCCCCGGAACGGTCGGAACCGATCGGAACCGGAACCGGAACCGGAACCGCTCCGGAACCGGTCGGAACCGTTGATTTGAGCGAATCCGAAGCGAATACAGTTCGGAACCGGAACCGGAACCGCCCCGGAACCGCCTGGAACCGGTTTCCGAATCCGAATACACATTTTCCGGAACCGGAACCGGTGGATTCGGATTCGTGGCCAGCATTAATACCTGATAAGTTTCCTTTTAAAATGTCATTATATTTTAGCTAATTCTAAAATGAGAAATTTATGAAATGTAACGATTTTTCCCCTTAAATTCATAAAATGCTAATTCGGTTGTTCCTTAAACATAAGGAAAAATATCTTACTATAAGATGTTTGATATTCGGTTCAGGGTTCGGTTTGGATCGGGTGAATGTCTTAGCTACACTCACATGTAGCCAAAGATAGTATATTACATGTTCATGTACTAGATGAAACATGTACACTACACCTATAAAACATGTGCATTTTATAGAACAAATATTATACACAAAAATATTACTTTCAGTCTAATTGTTTATTGTGCAGGTTTTCCTTATTCATGTACATGTTTTCATTGTTGGTTGTACAATAAATGTAGCCAGAGATGGTTACATACACATGTAGCCAAGAATTTGTCATTCGGTTTTTCAGTTACATTTAGGCTTGTGATACTTCGGATTGTGTTTGGATCGGATAGGGTAATTTCGGTTTGGAAAGGATTCGGTTGTGAAGTAACAATCAGATTATTTGTGTATTATATATGTGTTCGGCCAAAATGAGGATTTCGGTGACTTCGGTTCAGGTGACTATGGTTTAGGTAACTTTAATATAGGTAAATTTCAGTTGAAACTATTTACTGCTACAATTTAGGATTCTAGGTAATTTTTCAAATTAAGTTGTGAGTCAGATTTCATATTTAGATCAGATTAGTTCAATTCGGGTTTTGGGGTTTTGATCACTTTTGCCACATCAGGTCACTATGGAGTAGTTCATGAAATGTTACTATGTGCATAATTCACAAATTCCCATTATAATAGAAAATAACTAATTTTTCCATTAATGGCTTTTATATTTAAGAAGTGTTTGTTTATAGAAACACACATTTAATGTTAACTGAGTAGTGAAAAAGAAATGAAAATAATTTAAAATTATTCAAATTTATATAAAAAAAATTCAAGAGTTAAATCTTTTTGGGAAATTTCACGATATACCCCCGATGTTTGAGCGAATTTTACGAGATACCCCTGAGGTTTCATTTTTATTACGAGATACCCCTGAGGTTTTATTTTTTTTACGATATACCCCTGAGGTTTCACTTTTATTACAATATACCCCCGAGATTTCAATTTTATACGAGATGCCCCTCAGTTCAGATTCTGATATATTATATTTTTCATATCCACATTTTACCCTCGCACCATATCTTGCAATAACTTCACGGGTTGATGGTCAAATTTTTTAAAATGTAAAATATGAACAAAATGCACATAAAATTAAAGATCAATTAAAATTTTAATTTAATTTAAAAAACATTAATAAAAGTATAAAAAAAATAAAAAAATTAGAATCATAAAATTTAAAATAAATAGAAATGACTAAACAATAAAAAAATAATCTATTTAAAAAACTTATATTGTTACATAATTTAAACGGTGGCTTAAAATCATAAATTTTTTATAACAATTATATTAAATACAAGAAATAATTTTATCAATTATAGTAAGAGTTTATTAACGAATATATTATTCGATATCAATAATCACATGAGAAATGATTATATTTTATGCTTTTTATACTATAATCACAAAAGAAATGATTATATTAATTGATATAAAAAAATTATTTTTAAATTAGAAAAATAAACTCTTGAAATCATTATTTTATGGTTTTTATAGATACTATTATAGCGGTGGCTTAAAATCATAAAATATAATCATTTTTCTTGTGATTATTGATATCAAATAATATATGGGTTAATAAACTCTATCTATAAATATTAAATTATTTATAATTTCTTGCGTTTAATATAATTGTTAAAAATAATTTATGATTTTAAACCACCGTTTAAATTTTGTAACAATATAAGTTTTTTAAATAGATTATTTTTTTGTTGTTTTGTCATTACTATTTATTTTAAATTTTTTTATTCTAATTTTTTATACTTTTATTAATATTTATTAAATTGAATTAAAATTTTAATTGATCTTTAATTTTTATGTGCATTTGTTCATATTTTAAATTTTTAAAAATTTAACTAGAAACCCGTGACATCATTGCGGGGTATATTGTGCAAGGATAAAATGAGGATATGAAAAATATAATTATCAGAATCTGAACTGAGGGGCATCTCGTATAAAATTGAAACCTCGGGGGTATATCGTAATAAAAGTGAAACCTCAGGGGTATATCGTAAAAAAATGAAACCTCAGGGGTATTCATAATAAAAATGAAACCTCAGGGGTATCTCGTAAAATTCGCTCAAACCTCGGGGTATACCGTGAAATTTCCCAATCTTTTTTCATTTTCTCGTCCCATAGTGATTCAAATGTCACTTTTTCACATTGAAATAAACAAAAAGATAAAAACTATTAGACAAATGGAAAATTTTCAAACAAACGATAAAACTTTAATTTCTGTCCTTTTTTTTACCTTCGCCGACTTTCCAACCTTCTTTTTCTCCTTAAAAGAATTTGCAATTGTAGTTGAATAATGATAAAAAAAATACACTAAGATTAGAATAAAAATCTCATTTTATTAACAAAACTAAACTGATTTGACATGATTTAGTTTATATAATTTTACTTAGAAAATATGATCCACCATTCAACTCGCTAATATTTTGTTAATAGACATAATTTGTTATTTATGACATATTTAGTCTGTTGAATATAATATTAGGAAAATTTCCTCTCAACATATAGGTACCCACACAATAATAATCTCAATAATTTAACTTCAATTACAAATATTTTAATGTAAAAGAAAAATGATGAGTCATATATAATAAAAAGCACAGAAATGTTTTTTATTTCCTACTTTTTATTTTATTTCTTTTTCATTCTATTTATTTTTTTCTCAAAATTGCTTATTCTTAAGAACATGAATGAGTGTTCATTACTGAGAAACGCTCTAAGGCACCGTTTGGATACAATAAGGAAAGGGGAAAGGGAATGGGAATGGGAAAACAAGGAGAATGGGAAAGGGAATGGGAAAATAGGTATGTTGTTTGGTTATGTATGAGAATAAATACGGGAATGATTGTTTAGTTTTAAAACAAAAATAATATGTTTGTTTTATTTAATTATTTATTTATCTGGCTTTATGATAGAGCTATAATTGGTGGATCTTATTTTTTAATTATAAGTTAATTATAATTACTTATTATCTTAACAAATTATATAATGTCAAATATTTCAAACAAGTCTTCAAATTTTTACACTCCTATCAAATATTTAATTTAAGAACGACAAATCTATGTAAAATTAAAAGCAAAGTATTATGAAATGTAATGAAATTGGGTTTATTTGAAATATTTGCCGTAATCACCTCTCTCCTCCTGCGCTTGTTTTGTCTTCCCGCAGGTATAGTACGGGAACAAAAAAATCAAAAGGCGGGGGAATCCATGGGAATAAATTCCCTTCCCATACTATATTTTCTGTTCATACAAACAAGGGGATGGGAACAAGTCTCATATTTCTTTTCCCTTCCCTTCATTTTCCCTTTGAAACAAACTGTGCCTAAATAAGAAACTAACTAATAGAGAAAAAAGATGATTATTTTTAGCTATCTTTTGTTACAAATATTTTGTGAATTACCCCATAGTAACATTTTATGTATTAACCATTGAACTTGAAAACTAGTTGTGAATCGACTAAAATAACATTTCATAAACAAAAAAAATGATATTTTATGAATTTTAAGAAAAAATAATTAAATTGATAATTTTGTTAGTTTTAATGACATTTCATGGATCAGCAGAAAAAAATGTAGTGACATGAAATTTGCAACATAGCTTGAACTAAATATAGCTATAGAGGACTCATGCCCAGCAAAATAAAATGTAACAGCAAGGACAAAATAATTGTAGAAATAACAATAATAATAGCAGGTAAGGCACACAACAGAGCATATACACTTGTGCACCAGAGAAGGTTGTGGCTATTGAGCTAACATAAAATACTATCTCGATGCGACTGCGAGATGAAATACATGTGAGAATGGAGGGAATGAAGTGACTATATGACCCCCTAAAAAGACCATTATCCTAGGGTAACAACTACTATGATCTCTACACTCTTAACTACAAGCTGAGGGTGATCCCTTATCACAAAATAGGACGGTTTCCATTCTTCTGCTGCCGAGAAGATATCCCTTGTGATCCTCTCTGAGCATCATCTTTCAGCCATTTACTTGACCCTGATTTATGCAACCTGTACCATTTGCATGTGGACACTTTCTTTAATACAGAACCAAAACAAACGAAGTATACTGATACAAAAAGGTTCAACCACCCAGTAGAGGACCTTATGTAAGTAAGAAAGATATGGGAGATCTTGCAAACAGACAGGAAAGATACTACACAACACTATTAAAAGATTCTGAACCAGTTAGGGCCTGAAACTTCAGCTCATATTTTGCTACCCGATTTTGGGTTTTGACGTAATGGCATCAGTGTGACTACCTTTCTATACGTACTGATGAGACATTTTTAGGAGATCAAGTGATGTGATCCTCAGAATGGTCGGCAATAAATCAAAAACTTCAAAATGGAAAGACTGCTTCCCAGCTGATAATAATACCTGTGCAGGTTAGAGTCGTGTGGTTGCTGACTGGCGATTGATGAACTTCCAATAGGCATCTCCGTACACTACATGAGAGATCACCATATCAGACATTTCAATATATGCATGCTAACCAAATTTGACCATAAATTCAAGCAAATATAGGTCACAGAAAGCAGCTTGCTCATTACAGCAAAGCCTGCCCGAATAAATTCCACACAGCGGATAGTTCACATGAACCATTACAGCAAAGCCACCCGAATAAATTCCACACAGCGGATTAGTTTCATATGAACGTAGATGGTCTAGGTTCCATCTACATTCTATGGGTGACATGATACCTAAAACCCTTTGGGGTTATCACTACACTAAGAGAGCGAAGCTTCAGAAAGAAATCTCTATTTTTCAAGTCCTCTCTTTGATCAATATGCATTGGCAAGAATTTTAGCATCCCATATACACGAGTTTTATAGGGCATGTAATCCGTGGAACTTTAAGAACATATTTTTAAAGAAAAAAAAAGAAAATAAATTGTTTAAAGTATCATCATAGTAATATTGTGGAGACTATATATAGAACATCTTGGTTTGCAGAATTGTACTCATCGGTACACCTGATAAACAAGCTTTCATGTGCTTGTTTAAATGCCACATATCTTTCACTGAAAATGGTGTGTATTTTTCCAAAAACCCATTGTCATTTTCTACTTTTCTACCTGAGTGAGACCATGGAAATAAAGATGCATCGCAACCATAGAGTGGAAATGAGAACTGCTGATTAAAGGTCTGACAACCGGCAGGCCATAGGCGGTAAGACATGGTTAAACAACCTTCTGACAATTGCAAACAGTTTTACTGCCAAAACATTCTCAATCAAAGAGAATATTATATAATTCAATTGTATTTCTTCCAACCTATTTCACCCTTCTGACCAAACATGTGACATCATCAATCACATCACAAAAAAATTATAACTTCGCAGGAAGCAATTTTTAGAATTAAAACAAGAAAAGAAAAGCCAACCTCAGATGTACTCTCACCGCCACATCTTTCATCTGCTGATTTACTGTCAGCATCATCCCAGATGAATCCATTCTCTTTCTTGGGGGAAACCTTACCATAATCCCGATTTGCAGTTTCAGAAGTAGGCCTAACAAATTCTGCATATCCTTCTGCAAACCAAGCATTGGTGTGTGACTTGTTTTATCAACGAACATACTACTAAGAATATCGGCTCAAACAGAACTCATTATCCATGGCCGTGCAAACAGCCAACTCTTTCACTCGATGCTTGTTAAATCTTTATGTATTCCTATGACTTTCAACAAACACGGAACAGTAAGCAGGGTAAGCATAACTCTAACTCTATTCCTCTTTTCATCATATGCCAGGGAATTTTGGCAAAATTCATCAATTCACATATGGGTTTACCTTCTTAGTATATTGTACTTCTAAATTTTACTTTTTAGTATAACATACCCTTCCGACCATAATCTGACAAAATGAGCATTAATGTTTTTTGTTTATTCCAATTTTACCCTTCCACCATATACCCTTGAAGCACATAAAATAGCAGAAATGGAAAGTGAACTTATCGCTTATGTTAGAATTTCACGATATGCACCTGTTAACAAAAATAAAAATTAAAGAAAATTCATAATTTTCAAAACCATTTGTAAAATTGAACAACTCATTTAAAATAAAAAATGGAGAAACAATTGTATATCAGGATCCTAAAAACTATTCAAAAGATTAGGAGTCAAAAAATAGTAGTTAAAATTATCAGAAAGTTGTTATATTATTAATTAATAAGGGCATAACATAAAAGTAAAACTTAAGGCATAATGTTCTATGAAGGAGAAAAAAAAGGTATATCAACGAACTTTGCCAAGACTCAGGGATGTATGGTGAAAATATAGCTAGCTCCATATTCACCCAGATCAACAAACATCCATATTCACCCAGATCAACAAACAAATCCAACACAAATAATAAGCTATCCAGCAAAGTATCGCTCGAGTTGGCATCAAACAAGAAACAGCTATTTATGTACAAGAGAAGATCAAATGGTAATTGTACCCATATTTATCTACTAGAACCATAGTATTAACCAACACTTCAAGCGAACTTTATCACAAGTTAGTCGTGGATAACATTAAGAAAGAGAAATATTATTGGCTCCAGTTACAAAGAGAAGATCGAGTTGGCATCAAACAAGAAACAGCTATTTATGTACAAGAGTAGATCAAACCGCAATTGTACACATTTATCTACTAGAACCACGGTATTAACCAAAACTTCAAGCGAACTTTATCACAAGTTAGTCGTGGATAACAATAAGAAAGAGATATTATTGGCTCCAATTACAATAAGATGTAAGGAGACTTTTTACCAGCTAAACTCTGGAGAGCATTCTCAGCAGCTTGCTGTTGAGCATCCTTTCTCGTCTTGCCCATCCCAACACCAATTGTCTCACCAGTAAGCAATACCTATATCAAATTATATACGCATTGAGGTCTTGGGATAGAGACTCATATGTTCAAGTTTAGAAATGAAAAAGGAACACTGAAGAACGACCCAATAAAGAGACAATGGGCATCCAACCAAGAGCATCCACTGCAGAGTTGAATCAACTCTTTTTATCTCTCCAATATTCTTATTTAAGAACCTCACTTTTAAATTGTCTAGGAAAAATGAGAGATTGAAAAACAAAACAAAAAAAGTATTTGTTCTTAATTCGGAAACCTTTCACTGTTGTCCGTGCCCTCACAGGGGAGGCTAGTTGGACAAAGGATGAAGTACAGCAACGAGCATATAACACATAAAATAAAATTCTGACATACCTCAATTGAAAACTGCAAATCATGTCTTGTACTAACAACAGATCTGAACTCGACCTACACAGTTAAATTAAGAGCTTTAATTTCTTCACCATCAAATCGAGTTCACAAATCTACAAAAGGTAGTTTCAAGTTGCTGACCCTGGAATTGCACCGCCGCCCAATCTCGTGCAGCACATTTATAGACAAACTCGAACATATTGTGTTAGATCTTAAGGCATCGGTACAATATTCTTTGTTAACAGAGGAAACCTGGCTTTGGGAAAAGGCAGCTTCTGAATTCCCAAGACCTGCCATTAAACAATTGAGGAAAAGATTCAATACGAGAATAAATTCTGAAGAAGATAAAAATGCATGGGAAATAAAAGATACAACATATACAACCTACAAACAACAACAACAACAACAACAAACCCTTATACCCAAAAGAATTGGGGTCGACAAACATGAATCCATATATGAGGCTGGGCAAAGCCATTGATATACGAGAAAGAAAAACACAAAAGAGTGGAAAAACTAAAAAATGTGACAGGAGTGAGAGAAAGAATAAGGGAGGGAAATGGGTTATCAAAACTGGGTGAACGAAAAAGATATAAATTTGAATAGTGAAAATACCAAGAAAACAAGAACAAATAAAAAATACATATTTTGAACGCGTGGAACGGAACGAAAAGAAAATCAATACAATATCACACACATTCAAACGTTCGAATAATTCTTCATTTCGCCCACGTTAAAGACATTCTCTCATCTATTCCCGGTAGCTACATATCCTACTTGACCACCCTAAGGCATGTCTGTCTGGGTCTTCCTCTCCCTTGGTCTCCTACTCACATGTCCATTGATATACCTCAATTGCTGTTACTCCCACCTTTTGTCTAATTGTCCCATTCCTCATGCAGTCATTCCTAGTATGTCCACACATTAAGTGTAACATTCGCATCTCTGTTATACTCATCTACAACATATACAACCTATTTATCAATAATGTGTCAGGTGTTTTTGGTGGAAACTTACACATACGGTTATAAAAGGATGAAATGAGCTATATATAGCAGCTGAAAAAAAACTCAAAAAGGTTCAATTCAAAACAAAACCCCAGCACAATGACATTGACACGAACTTGCCTCATCTACACTCAAAGCTCATCTAAACCAAGTCCAATAGATACCATTTCTTCAATCAAGAAACAGAAAAGGGAACCCCCAGTCATATTCAAAACTTCAATTTCAAAGCAATCTTGACAAATACGAGCAGCCTTATTTACACAACTTCATGTTCAAGTCAAAAACATCGATGTGGTGCATGATTCATATCATCTAGAAAACTGACATTTGGAGGGAAAAAAGTCATATTCCTTTCCAAAAAAACTAGTCAAAAGGTTTGGGTGACAGATAAAGACCAGTTAAGTGGCCATTTTAGGAAGCATGTCCGATATGGCATCCCGAATAATACAGAAGTGATGTCTAAGAGCTGGGTGAATGTGAAGCTTAAGAAAAAAGCTTTTACTATTCATTATGGATTATTTGGAACATAAGGAATAATCAGGTCTTTGGAGAGAAGAGTCCAATCCAAATTGTGCTGAGGTGAACAGATTTCCTTTTAACAGCTGCGATCTTCAGTGTGGAAAATGATGGTGGGAGGCTCCCACAAGGTTGAGCCATCAGTACTGAATCATCGGGATCACCTACACTGGGGAAATGCAACAAATCCTTAACCCATTGTTTTGTAATTTCCTCCCTTTCCAAGTGTTGGTTTACAGGTATGAGATGTAGACTTGTGTACTTGAGGCTTTGCAATTTTGTGTCGCTTCTGCGTCTAGTTTATTTTTCTGCCTTCCCGTTACTATAAACGGAGTAGAGGTCCAATGGCAAGTGAATCTGAGGTATGTACAGTATGTAAGTCATGGGTAGTTTTAAATTTCTGGAACCGGAGGTATCATTAATGGTTGTAATACTGGGAGCTTTTAATGCTATTGGCGTTGCCAAAACTATCAAAAAAAAAAAAGGAAGAGTGGACAATTATAGCAAAAGAAGCAGCCAGGAGAGACTAGAAATTTATGAACGTTTATGAGCACCTTGTGCTTGATTAGGACCCAGGAACGTTGGATTCAGGCTTTCATGACTTGTACCAACCTGTAGATAGTATAACTCTTTGAGTTACATGCGTATTTGAACAATATGATTACGGTAAACATTCAGGCAAATCCCTGAAGATTAGAAAAGTAGCAGACCTCTTGAACCCTTCCCCTGGTCAAATCTGAAAGTTCACCAGGTGTACTATAATTCGGTGTATTGTGAAGAGCCCTATGTTTATCTGCCTTCCCTCTACTAGTGTCATCCTCTGCCAACCAACCGCCTGAGCACTGAGCCGGAACAGCAGGAGTTTGACTAGGATATCTTAGAAGAGGAGGGTCAGCAGAAATAGGGTTTTGCCCATCGATCCCATGTTTAGTCATTGACAGCTTTCGCTTCTTATCGATATTTAGTTCAGAAACTAACCCATCCTTTTTGACAGGGACCCCAAGCAAACTAGGCTCTGGACAGACAAGTGTAAAACGAAATACAATCAGGATATAAAACAAACTTGTCAAAATTCATGACCCGATGAAGAACAATAACATATTCAAGCAGAAAGAAACAGATTCCATACTAGCTGCAGCAATAGTGGTGCTGGGAAATGGAGGATTTGTAATATTTGAAGCAGGTGCTGTGAGTGGAGGAGCGATCTCAGGCCTCAGTTCAGGAACAGTTGGCTGCATAGTGGCAGCTGAATCTGTAGCCAATCTCTCATCCTAATTAGTCCAACAGAACACAGAGATAGTACAGAAATAAGTCAATCAAACTCTCATTTCCTTATCATTGATTGCAGTGTTATCATATTCTGCCCATATGACACCAAAATTGAACAGAATATATACATCCATCAACTCATTCCAGCCACATGGCAGAAACAAATTTTATAGACATGCCATCATATCTTCAACCAAAATAATTATTCTTTTTCACTATTTGGTTTTAATATCAGTGAAAGAAACAGGAAATACGGAGGGTACAATTGTACACTTACACGAGGATGTAATCTCTGTTCAACCTCAGCACCAGACATGCCCTCTGGCATAGGTATTACACTTCCATTGGGTAGTGCGAAACCAGTATCCTAGTTGGAGAGTAAGTATGTCAGAAAATGTGCACAACATTTCTTGACCTTCAGGAGCAAGTTATATGGGAGCACTGAAGTACCTCTACCAGCAAAAAGTTGCTCACGTCTGGCGGAGGAGGCAAATTTGAAGTATCATCTTCAACAGAGAGCTCAATAATTCTTTTGTGCAGATTTTCATCAAATTCTCTGTTCATCAAAGTTCATATATCATAACCAAGAAGTTACACATGACAAAAATAAGACAAACCACACAGGTAAAAAATTGACATAAGTTCAAGTGATCATAGAAATAGTGCCTACTTAAAAAATCCACCTCTGACATTGCATGCAACATTCCTAGCGACGCACAGGACTGGGACGGGGTGTGCAGTCTATCAAGACAAAGGAGTCAATTCAACATTAGCAATTGATATAACATTTTAACTGGCACCCTAATGAGAAATATATGTAGTACCTCTGCTTGGGGAGCATAGTATGGGGAAAATGCAGGTACAACATGAACTCGTGGTTGATCCTTGTCTTCCCATACCTTCAAGCGATCATCAATCACCATTGCTAGATTTGGATGGCAAACACCATCATGGAACACATTTAATAAAGACTTTTTTGAGCCTGGAGAGGTAAGAAAAAAAAGAAGAATTACAAAATGATGGACTGAAGAGAAGGCCCTGGATCATCGGCGCCAGTGAGGTGCAGATAATTTCACTACTTATGAATCAGCCATTGGGGTCACACAACATTAAAAAAGCTATGAACGCCTGATAGAGATACTTGAGATATGCATTGAAAAGATTCAGCTTAGTGGGACAAGCTACAGAGTGCGGTAAAACAAACATAATCTCAAATATATTTCATATGGAAGTTGCAGACTCCTAGAAACATGACATTTGACCTTTAAATTACCCCCACCAACCCCAACTGTGGAAAAACGGAACTAAATGCTATAACCTTACCAGGCTTGACACACACAACCCGATTAAGAAGCTGCTTTATATTGATCAAGTGATGTTCTGGATCAAGAAGCCTCCAAATTTCAAAAGCATAATCTCTCTCTGCCATGGTACAGACAAAAACTTCAAAGCGCTTGCGTCCTTTTGCTGTCAGGTAACTCCTAAGGTCCTCCCAAGCAGGCCTTAGTCTCACTAGCACACTAGTATCACGATTCTGCAGAATAGCAACCAACAATAAGTTTTCGAGGTAGCAACACTTGCCATCTTATGAAACTGAAATGGACTCCAATTGCAGTCACGTTTTTCATTCATCACTAACTGTTTCCACTATCTCCAGGTCTGGAAAACTTTTACTTGTCGTTTCCTTTGATTAAATAAAACTTAAATTCCAATGCACCAAAAACTCAGAAAACAGGCCAATAAAGTTGTCCAATCAGGCATGGAAATTGTGGCTCACAAAGTTAAAGGAAGTCCTACTTAAAGAGTACCAAAAAATAACCCTCCAAGATTCACAGTTCATTTAGCCATGCATATTCTTATACGGTAGAAAGGCTTTCCTCTTCACCCCCAAGAATCTGAGGACAACCGCAGTTGGAATCACCTTCCCATATATCACGTCCACACAGATAACTGGCAGTACGCAGTAAGAAATACTACTGAACACAATTCATAACAGATTTTTATTTAGTATCGTCCTTCTACCTCTGGATTAATTCGAGTAAGAACAATATTCTTTTCGGGCAGCCTGATAACAGGCCGAGCAAACTTCTCATGATTCTCAGACAACTGAGGAACATCCTCAAACTGAGCCTTATACAGTATCCCACAATCTGTGACACAGTCGTGATCAGCAAACTGCTTGAGCAACGCCCTGTCATCAGAATATCGCTTGAGCTCAGCTGCCATCCCTGAAAGCCTAATTGGATCCATTTCCCTGGAAATCCATACCTTTAAGGCCTCTATCCTATCCTCAAATGATTTCAGAGAGTTGGCTACAATGAGAGTCTCATCGAGATCGAAGACAATCGCCAAGCAGCGAAGATTCAACATCGACAAACAAGAATTGTATAACCCAACGCGCACGGAGCAACACCAAAAACATGGGAACTTTTTTTCTTTGCTTGGCATTGCCACCAGGTGAATCTCCTCAGCGCCAAAAACCACAACAGCAGTCTGCAATAGTGGCAAACAAAGATTAACATCACGGGTTACCGAGGCAACACGTACAGAGTTTTCTGGCAAGAAATCCTAATTGAGTTGTGGTTTATGGAGAAAATATAAACGATGAAAGGAGAGAGGAAATGGTAACCTTATGTTGATGAAAGCAACTGGCATGTAAGCCGAGAAGGTGGGAGAGTGGGTCGTTGGGAGGTAGATTGGAGACGTTGGATGGTAGATTTGAGACCAGTTTGCAGCGAACAGAGAAAGAAGAGATGGTTTGGAGGACAGAGAGGGGAGGGGATCTCTCGAAGGGCTGAGAAATGTGAGAGATACGTATCTCGTTGTTTGGGAACTGGAAATCTTTTGAATCCTTCACAGGGACCGCTTCAAGCTCGCCAAGAAACGTTTCGCCATGATATATTCTCACAGATTTGAACCCTAAACGGCTCATTTTTCTAACATTCCAATTGGAGAAAGGGGAGAAATACACGGATTATGTTTTAATTGCCCGTAAAAATGTGCCAATTTTCCCTCGCTGCAGCCTGCAACTCTCACACTACTCGGCGGAAGTTCTCTCCTGTCTGTACTAAAGACGAACCCACACTCTAATACTGGAGCAAAAGAAACAAGTTCTCTCCTCGCGCGCTATGTTTCTCTCTCCTGTCTCCCAAATCTCTCTCGCTCTTTCTTCCTTCTCGCTCTCTCCCCACTCATGCCAGCGTTTTAAACTAAGTCGTTCGGTTCTATTTATAGACCTACATCGGGAACTTTCCAAATGGTCTTGAATATGCCTTTATTTACACGAGTGCCACCGTGACGTTGGGTTCAGGGAAAACAAAAGCTAGTGGTTATTATTGAGAGATCTTTTTTTTAAATTCACGTATACCCCTGTTTTCTTTCGTAATTTACAATATATCTCTGTGATTTTCGTAATTCAACTTTAAACATGTTTAAATGTTGTCCAAAATTGATGAAACTTTACATAGAAGATGCAAAAGTGTTATATTTTGGTCCAATATCAAATTTGAAGTTTTTTAAGCTCACATGTGACCAGTGAGACCCAATGAACAGTCACATATTCATTGGGTCCCACAGGTCACATGTGAGTTTAAAAAACTTCAAATTTGATATTGGACCAAAATATAACACTTTAGCATCGTCCATGTAAAGTTTCATCAATTTTAAACAACATTTAACCATGTTTAAAGTTGAATTACAAAAACCATAAAAGTATATTGTAAATTACAAAAGAAAACAGGGGTATCTCGTGAATTTTATAGTCGCTGATCCTAGCGTCTTGTCTTTATAAAAAAAAAAATAATGTCGATGCTATAAAAAAGTTGATGCCTATCTCTCTCATTCACATAGCGCATGAATCATGAGCTACACCTTGCTTTGAGTCTCAGATTTTGTGAAAAATAAGAGTTAGGGATAAAACATTTTTATATATTACTCTTTTTTCTTGTTAATATTCACTATTTTACTCATATAATTTCATTTTTTGTTTCAAAATTCCATTTTATTTTTTTATTTCTTCCTTTTTTTCATGTTTGGTTTTTTTTTATTTATTCTATTCGATTCCAATTTTTTGAGAATAAAATTTTGATATTAGCCATCCTTTTCCTTTAACTAGCTAGCTATATCACCAGATAACATAAACTTATTTATGTAAGAGCTAGTTCCAAATATTAATTTATATATAATATCTTATCAGAATATCAGTGACATGATTATAATGGCTGCGTTCGGCGCGTCCTTTTGTGATTGTTTTGGTCTGGCTGTTTTGTGATTGTTTTATATGTGGTAATATATTATTGGAGTAGAATGTAGGACCCATATGGGACCCACGTGGGACCACTCCCAAAACAGCCCAATTTATGCCACACAAATGCGTGCGCCGAACGAACCAATAGTCAGATATTATTTTGTAAGAAACAATAACCTATCACTTTTGGTATCAAAAAATAATAACCTATCATTTTTAAAACCAATGCATTCATATTATAAATATGTAACACATTAAATAAAATGAATATCAAGACTTTTTTACAAGCATAATCAATGGGAAATTTTTTTATTAATTATAATTATATTCAGCGAACATTGGGGGATTTTTTAGTAAGTCCACTATATCACTTTAATAATAACATGTGCGAGTAATATAAAGTACTGGTATGAAATACTATTGTCCAAGTAATCTTTTTAATAAATAGGTGTGTTTGTGACAAACGCTACCGTGTCATTATTTTTAGTGGCGGAACCTCATTTCTTCTCTATTTTATTCAAACGTTTAATCTAAATACTAATCTAACAACTCTCATCAATTTCAGTTTCGGTCCCATAATTTTTTCTCTATTTTATTTTTCACAACTGTATATGAACTGACTACAAACGGACCCGATCATTAAGGCTAGCTAATCACGACCCATGGTGAGTGAGATTGAGAAGGTTAACAATCTACAATTTCACCTCTAAATAGGTGGTAAATTCAACATGACCCGTTTGACCAACACGAACCCGATATGAAATTTACGGATGCAACTTTTAAAATTTGACACGATTAAATAAATGGATCATGTCCGGGTTAACCCGTTTAATAAACATAGTGGCATATTGTGTACTTTAAAAGTATCTTACTCCCTCCATCCCATCAACAATGTCCAGTTTACTATTTAAATGTGTCGTTTGACTTCAATATTTAACATGTAAGATAATACACCCTCCGTTAATTATCTATCGTTTTAGGATCGGATTCTTGTTCAAAAATACATGTCATTCTAGCTTTTTGACACACTTTTTTCCACTTTTAACCATACTATTCAACACAAAAGTAATTATTATCTAGTTGGAAAAGTAAAAAGTAAGGGTACATGTGTCATTTTTCTACTTTTCTTAATAAGTGTGTAGGTTTCTAAAATGACAGATATTGTTGAACGGAGGGAGTATATTTTTATAAATCTATGTTTTATAATGGATCCTTATGTGAAAAACTATATATTTTACAACTTAATTTTTAAAAATTATTTTATCTTATATGTTTATTGAAGTGGAAAAGCGTGTCAAAAAGCAAACAAGACACTTATGACGGGACGGAGATAGTATTAATTAGTAGGGTATTTTTATCTTTGTTGCTCCTGATCAATGATATAGTGACATTTCATGAACTTTTATAAAAATATAGTAATATTTTATAACTTTCTTTATTTTTAATCGCATTTCATGAATTAGCAAAAAATATAGTGACATTTCATGAAATTTCCTTTTTTAAATTAAAGGAACGGAAACTCCACATTGAATTAACCCAATTTCTTGGCTACAACTACATGTAGCTATAGATAGCTACATACATGTACATTCAGTCATTAAAAACTGTACATTTGATCATTCAAAACTGTACTGATGTATATGTACATGTATACAGTGAATTGTGATATTTCTGAATTTGTACTAAATGTACATACTAACTTTATAAATTGTACAACAAACTTATAAAACATGTACATTTACTCTACACAAACTGTACCATGAAAAATATAACCAAAGATGGCTACAAATAGTTGTAGCTAAGACTCATTGTTGAATTAAAGAGGTCGCACTTAGTTTGCTCACCAAGTTTAATTCCACGTCGGACCAGACTTGACAACTAGCCTAGGTTATTACTTAAAAAAGACGGGAATTCACAATATTCTACGCATATTATTTTTTTGAAATTTGTTTTTCATATCGCAAAAATATTTTGAAATTCACAGAATGTCACAATTTGATAATGGTAGCGGACGTTAATTCTGTCTACCATATTACCTTTGACATTTTTATTTTATTTTTTAACTTTTTAATTTTTTTAAAGTTAGGGTTTTTGTAACAACTAATTTTTTGAATTTTTTTAAAAATTCACAATGTTTACAAAAGTTCACAAAATACCCTTGTTTTACAAAAAAATTCACAACATTTCCCCGTTTTATAAAAAGTTCACAATATGCCCCTATTTTCCTTTTAAGCTTTTGTAACAGTTATTTTCTGTTCAAACGCAAAGTCATACCACAACTGTTGGACATGTGGTTTCTTTCAATGGTAGACACCGATGATGCATGATCGATACAAACCCTCATCCTAAAGTAAGATACACTTTCAAAGTGTCACACAAGAACACTTCAGTTGACTTGACATACTACAACTAATGGGCTTGTGGTTTCTTTGTAAGTGTGTCTTAAATTAAAGGATAAGGGTTGTATCGATGCTGCATCACCAGTGCCCACTATTGAAAGAAACCACAAACCCAATAGTTGTATTAAGACTTTCCATTTGAATAGAAAATAGTTGTTACAACAATTTATAAGGAAAATATGGGCATATTATGTATTGTGAGGTTTTTATATAAAAATAGGGGTATATTGTGAAGTTTTTATAAAATATGGGTATTTTATGAAATTTTTGTAAAAATTAAGATATAATGTGAAATAAAAAAATTATCTTTATAAAAACCACTACCTTTACAAAATTTTAAAATTTAAAAAGATTTAAAAAGTAAAATTATCAGGGATAATATGGTTATTTTTTAGGGCATAGTTAATGTCCATTATTAATTCCTGGTATTTTATGAATTTCAAGACATTTTCATGACATATCAGATACAAGTTTCAAAAAAGAGTTTTATCTGGAAGTATGAAACATTTTAGTGGCATGTTATGAATTTTCTCAAAGAAGACAAAGAAGTTTTTAAAAAGTAAAGTGGATTTCATCATTAATAAATATATTTTTATTGTATTTTGTGAGGATCTTTTATTCATTTAAGGTTTCCAAAAAAGTTTTGTAGTAATGATTTTTGACACTCTATGAAGTGTTTATTAAAATAAAAAAGTAATAGTCAAGTGAAAGAGAAATGGTTTGAGAAAATTTCTTAAATAAAAACAGTAAAAAGATTATGGCTGCGTTCGGCATAGCTTTTTTGTGGTAGTTTTGTGGTTGTTTTGGTCTTGGTTTTGGCTGACTGTTTTGTGGTAGTTTTGCTGGTTGTTTTGTGCTGGTTGTTTTGTAGCTGTTTTGAAAACTAGTGTTCGGCAGGCAACGGTTTCGTCTGGCTGTTTTGAATAAGTTAGTTTTGTGCGGTGCGTTCACCGTTTTCGTTGTTACAATTAAAAATTTTATATTACATTTTAAAACAATTTTTTGTTAATAAAGTTAAAATATATGTAGATATTCAATTATAGCCTTTAATAATTAATATTCTTTATTAATATTTTAGTGACAATTAATTTATAATATTTATACATATTAATTTATAAATAAATTTTTTACATATATTGAAAAAAAAAAAGAAATAAACCATTGTATTTAAAGCAAATATTATGAGATGATATATAGAAAATATAATTTATGGATTATATTTAGTATTTATATAACATTTCAAATGTATTAATACTTAAGATTATTAATTTTTAATGGAATAAATAATGTGATTGAAATGAAAAAAAGTAATTTTTAATACTAAATAATTGATGTAAGCGAATAATTATATATATACAAATATCACTTATTATTTATTATTAGATATTGTTTAATGTTGATAAAATATTTATTTTAAACATATATTTGTAGTTAAAACAATAATTCCATTCAATTAATATTATAATGACATTCAAAAACATGAATTTAAATTAATAGTGGATAAGCCAGAAATGAAAATAACGATTAGCATATAAAATTATTCTTTAATTATTAAGCACGGTAAAAACATATAAAACTTGATATAGTTTGTACAACAGTTTTGTAATTAATCATTACTAGCAAGTTGAATACTTATAATTGATATTTCTTAAAATACTACTAATATGTACTCTAATAATTTTGATATAATTGAAAGTTTACATCGTAATTTTTTTTAATTGCTCTTTTCCTTGTGGAATATTTTATTAGAATTGATAGATAGTATAAGTTTTAAGAGACTATTTATCCGTATGAATAAACAATTTAGAAAAAAACACTACTAGTTTAAACATATTGTTCTATATTATTTCATTAATTATAATTTAGTATACCAATCTTTATAAAAAAAAACTAAAAATAAAAAGGGAAAATAAACTAATTTATAATATATTAATCTTATATTTCAATTTTAATTTAATTTTATGTCAAATTTAAATATAATATCATTTTTATAAATAATTATAAATATTGAAAATTAATTTATTAAAAATTATTTTAAATATTAATAATTTATTAAAATATTATCGCCACTTTAATTAGAGTATTATGACTCCGCCTCTGTTTACGGTATTCATTATATTTACATCATAAAATTGTTGGTTGTTTTTGTGGTTATTTTGTGCTGGTATATTTGTGGTTGTTTTGAAAATTGTTGTTCGGAAAAATGGTCTGGTCGATGGGTCCTAAGGGAAATGGGAAAGGAACGCGCCTACGCGCGGTACTTGTTTCTGAAAACTTTTAGGGTTTCTTCTCCTCGAAGAAGCTCTGCCGCGAAGCTTGCGTTTCCGGTCAAGATTGAAGAGGGCAAGTAGTGAGGCATAGATCGCATCGTATTGCTGCAGTTTTTCCGTCATACATCCAGTCATCGTAGGTGCTTTTCCGGTCGAGATTGAAGAGGGCGAGTAAGTAATCTCGGTTCGCACCCTTGTCTATTCCTGTTTCGCCGTCTCCAAGCTTTCGCCCAGAAGCCGCCTTTTCTTCTGTAGGCGCGCTTTCTGTGGTGGACTTTTGGGTCTTCTTTTCTGGTCGGTACTGGTAAGAGGCTTTTGGATGGCCTTTTCGTTCCAAGCGCAGAGAATGGAAAGCGATTCGCATCAATCTGTGAGGAAAAAGAGAGCAGTCTCTGAGTGGGAGTCTGATAAATCGATCCATGCGGTTAACGTTCCAGGGATTGCTGGTGTCAAGAAGAAGGAGGTGAAACCGTCATATTGTGAGATTGTCTGCAATAAGGACGGTGCAGTTTTAGGTGATTATTCGGATGATGAGATGTCAGATGATGATAATCTTGAGGAAGAAATTGAGTCTGAGGAGGAGGATCCGTTTTGCCCGGTGATCAGCTTTCCTAAAGATATCGTGTTGGATATCAACAGAACGTGGAAGAATGCGCTAATAGTGAAATTATTGGGTAAAAGCTTCCCTCTCTCAATGATGATTGAACGGCTGAAGCAACGTTGGCAGACCAAAGGTAACTTCGATGTTTCTTTATTGGTAATGGCTATTTCACTGTGAAATTCAAACTGAGGGAGGATAGGAATATGGTGCTTTATGGAGGGCCATGGAAATTAGCGGATCATTACCTTACAATCAGGAGATGGAGGAGGGGTTTTGACGTCCGCACAGAAGCCTTGAAAAGCTTGGATGTGTGGGTTTGTTTTCCTGACTTGAGGGCTGAATACTTGAGAGAAGAATGCCTTCAATTGGTGGGGAACAAATTGGGGAAAGTGTGGAAGATAGAACTTCTGAAAACGGGTATGGGGAATGTGTTTTCCGGAGAGTTTGCATCAAAGTTGATCTGTCTAAGCCTCTAATTTGGAAGTTCCAGGTGGATAATGATATTCAAAAGGTGGTGTATGAGGGTCTCCATTTGCTCTGCTTTAATTGTGGTTGTTATGGACATTTTAGGGAGAAGTGTCCTCTAACGGTTGATGTTGAGGCTAAAGTTAATGAAGGGGGCTTTAAGTTGGTTCAGAAAGTGCAAGAGGAATCGGGGGATCTAACTAAAGAGAACTTCGGTCCTTGGATGAAAGTGGGAAAGAGGAGGAATACGAAAAATGGAAGTAATATAAAAACTTCGAAAGATGGGCAGAAGGGGTTAGAAGGGGAAGGGACTGGTAGTGGTAATAGTCATAACCCGCCTTAGAAAACCCAAAAGGGTCCAAGCACCCAGCATCTGTCTTCCCGAAGGGTGAGCAATCTGAAGAATAAGTTCGAAGCTTTAAATACAATGGCTCTACGCAATCTGATGTGGAGATAGGTCAAGAGAAGAAGATCCAAGGTGGTCTAGTAGGAAATCACGGAAGACTGGATTCGGGGGAAGGCTCTGAGGGAATTGCCGTTGAAGGAGGAATCCTTGAGGCGGAGGGAGGTACCAAGATCTTGTTGCCTAATGTGAATTATCCAGCTAAGTCTTCTCTCCCTAATCCTGCTATTTTGAATCCTTCCATTAATTTGCATTCGGATGTGGCTGTCTCTACATCGGATAATAATGATAATTTTAAAAGCATGGATGCTTGTGCATCGGATTGATACCTTGACTGATGTATCTGTGTGTTTTTTGCTTGATTCGATTCTGTTATGCTGAGTGGTTTTAAAGTATTGTCTTGGAATGTCAGAGGTGCTGGTAAAATGAGTTTCTTATCCTGCATTAGAGATATTATTAGGGAACATGATCCCGATATTGTGTTTATCTGCGAACCTAGGATTAGTGGTCCTAAGGCCCAGGAGATTATTAATAAAATTGGGATGCCTAATGTTTATAGAGTTGATGCAGTGGGCTTCAGTGGTGGGTTGTGGCTCTGCTGGAATTCTAAAATTAGTCTTTCTGTTTGTTCTCTTAACAGTCAATTTATTCATACTAAAGTAACCGGCTATAAGCATAGTATATTTGGCACTTTTGTTTATGTTAAACCTCCTGATTTGGATAGAATTCATTTGTGGGGGGAGTTGGATCATTTAATATGAATAACTGCCTATGGTATTTATTTGGTGATTTTAATTCTATCATGTCTCTCTCGGATAAGAAAGGTGGGGTTAGGACGCTAAATAGAGGGAGCATGGCATTTTGTGATTGGGTCAATTCTAGAGGTCTGATTGATATCCCGACTAGGGGAAATAAGTATATGTGGACTAATGGCTCTATTTTTGTGAAACTTGATAGAACTCTAGTTTCTCATGATTGGTTTGATCATTTTCCCCATAGTTGGGTAGATATTCTCCCTATAGTGGGCTCGGATCACTCCTCTATTATCTCTTCCTTTTCTAATATTACCTCATCTCCTGTTAGGCCTAAGCCATTTAGATTCCAACTGGCCTGGGCTAGTCACCCTTCCTATGTATCTACTGTTGTTGAATCCTGGTCGTCTGAGAGGAATCTTCATCAGAACTTGGGGTTCTTAAGGGAGGTCCTTAGAGCCTGGAATAGGCATACCTTTGGGAATATATTTTTTATCAAAAAAGACTAATAGCTAGAATTGCTGGTATTCAGAGATGTCTTGAGATGAAGCAGAGTGCTTATCTTAGGAGCCTGGAGAGTAGTCTTAAGGAGGATCTAGAGGTGATCCAGAGTAGGGAGGAAATGCTTTGGTTTCAGAAAGCGCGAGAGAACTGGATTGCCTTTGGGGATAGAAATTCGAAATATTTCCATAGGAAAGTTATAGTTAGGAGAGCTAGAACTAAGGTGGTAAGTCTCAAAGATGAGGAGGGTAATCAAGTGATAGGGGATGAGAATCTAATGCAACTGGCCCTCTCTTTCTTTAGTAAGTTATATAAACAGGATGACTGCATGGCGCAACAGCCTGTGGGGAACAACTTTCCGGTGATTGATCCTGAGATTCTTTTAGATTGTGGTGCTAAACCTATTGAAGAGGAGATCTTTAATGTGGTTAAGCATATGGGGAGTTTCAAAGCGCCGGGTCCTGATGGGTATCAGGCTTGGTTCTATAAAAACCACTGGAACTTAGTGGGTAACAGTGTGGTTAATCTTGTTGTTGAAGCGTTTGATAGGGCTCAGATTGATAGGGATATTAATTCCACCTTGTTGTGCCTTATCCCTAAATCTACATCGCCTGAGAATATTAGGCAATTTAGACCCATAGCATTATGCAATGTTTCCTTTAAGATCATAGCCAAGATTCTAGCTAATCGTATAAAACTTTTTCTACCCAATGTCATCTCTCCCCTTCAAAGTAGTTTTATTCCGGGTAGGCAAATTCAGGACAATCAGGTTATCGTTTAGGAGGTCATCTTTTCTATGGGTAAGACTAAATGCAAGGATGGCTGGGCTATTTTAAAGATAGATTTGGAAAAGGCTTATGATAGACTATCTTGGTCTTTCATTAAGGATACTTTAGAGTGCTTAAATCTGCCTCCCAGTTTCATTAATCTAGTAATGTCCTGTGTAGATTCAGTTAGCATGAGTGTTTTATGGGAAGGATGTCAATCGGAAGCATTTACCCCATCTAGGGGCATTAGACAGGGGGATCCCCTATCTCTCTATCTTTTTGTTCTTTGTATGGAGAGGCTTTCACATCTAATTCAGAGTTCCATCCTTGGCAAAAACTGGATCCCGATCCGTCTTAGTATGAGCGGCCCCCCTTTGAGTCATCTGATTTTTGCAGATGACTTAATCCTTATGGGTAGTGCCTCCACTTCTAACGTGAGGAACATGCTGGGTGTCTTAAATGTTTTTTGATTTTAGGAGAGAAGGTCAGTCTGGAGAAATCTAGGATTTTGTTCTCTAAGAATGTTAGTCCAGCTAGGAAAATTGTGATTAGTAGACAAGTGGGTATCTCCCTTGCTGACAATTTAGGGAAATATTTGGGCATTAATCTAATGCATGGTAGATCTAGGACTGAGAAATTCAAAGATCTGCTTGATAAGGTTTTGGCTAAGGTTAGTGGATGGAAGACAAAGTCTTTAACCATTGCAGGTAGACTAGTTTTGGTCAATTCTGTTGTCAGCTCAATCCCTATTTTCAACATGATGACACAAAGGCTGCCTGTTTCGGTTTGTAACAAAATTGAAAAAATCAGTAGGAATTTTTTGTGGGGTCATGGTGAGAATGATAAGAAACTACACACTGTTGCTTGGGAAAAAATCTGTAAACCCAAGATGGAAGGGGGTTTAGGAATTAGAGATCTGAAATCTATGAATAATGCTTGTCTCGCTAAACTTTCATGGAGATTTCTTAGTAGGAAAGACGATTTCTGGTGTAGAATTCTTAGAGCCAAATATCCTACCCCGGAGATCAGGATCACTTCTAGTAATCGGAAAAACATTACGGCTAATAGAGATCTCATAGCTAGAGAGGCAAGATGGAACTTGGGGAATGGTCAGTCAATTCTTTTCTGGTCTGACTTATGGCTGACTGATATTCCCCTCAGTGTCTTTGCGAGGGACCCCGATAGAATTGAGTGGAATGATACAGTTGAGTTTCTGGTGATCTGATGATGGTAATGACTGGGATTGGGACTACCTTGCTGATCTCCTTCCTGACCATATTCTTGACACTCTTGCCAGCAAGGCTATTTTTGACCCTGATTTGTGTGACTCAATCGTGTGGCCCCATGACAAGTCTGGGGCTCTCACGGTTTCCTCTGCTTATAATTTACTTAGAAATAAGGGTGAGAATAATCCATCCTGGAATCTAATATGGAAACTTGATGTTCCTGTAAAAATTAAAACTTTCTTATGGATGGTTAGTCATCAAGCTGTTAAGACTAAGGATTTGTTGTTTAAACTCAATTTACTGTAGTCTAATGGTTGTGATGCTTGCAATGGATTAGAGGATATAGATCATATTATCAGAAAGTGCCCTGTTAGTATGAAGGTTTGGCATCAGATTATGGGAAATCACTGTAATATTTGGAGTGGGGCTCCGGGATGTTTTAAGGATTGGTATTTCAAGAATCTGAAATGTAATGTTTTATTTAAGGATTTTAATGCTAGTTGGGCTCGTGTGTTTGCCATTACCTGTTTTTCCTTGTGGAAATGGAGGAATTTGAAATTCCATAATAGTTTAATCGAGATTGATATGCCACTGAGTTTTCTGTCTTCTAACTTGCAGTTATATCTGAAGAAGTGTGAAATGACGACACCTGAACCAGAGTCAGGACTACTCAATGAGGCCAACCCAAGATGGATGCCACCTCCGGTTGGCACGTGGAAGATTAATGTAGATGCAGCGGTGTCCAGAGAGGGGCAAGCAGCGGCTGGTGGTTGCTGTAGAGATTCAAGAGGAGAATGGATAAAAGGGTTAACCCATCGCATGAGAAAGACAGATGTTTTGGAGACTGAGTTATGGGCCATTCATGGTGGGTTGATGTTAGCCAAACGAGCTGGTTTGGTCCGAATTGTGATTGAATCTGACTCCACTGAAGCGGTGGGATTAATCAGAGACCAGGGGAGGGATATAGGCATCATCTTCATAGAGGTCTCATTAGAGAGTGTCGCTTATTGTTGCTCAGTTTCTGTCTATGATCTATAGTCCATGTGAGTAGGAAAGCTAACTTGGCTGCTGATTCAATTGCTAAGTTTGGCCTTAGTAGTCCTGGGGGCTTTACCTTGTTGGTTTGTGAAATACCCCGAACTTAAATATGGTGATTATATTATTCTAATATAGTATTTGAGGGCCTAATAGTGCCTAAGTAATTTTTGGTAAAGAAAATAAATCCAAAAAGAAATGAGAAAAACGCTTAGAAAGCGGAAAACGCTAAAATGAGCGTTAAATAACCATAGGAGGTACGAGACCTCGGTTATAGTATCGTAAGGATTCCTAAGGCTTATTCATGCCTAATTAGTATACGGGAATGATTCCCGAAGAAAACGGACCCAAGAAATGGATTAAAACGCTAAAAGAGCTTTAGCGCACGTTTTTCGAGGAAACCCGAAAATGTGACTTTAAGTGGTCAAACAGACCCGTAAAAATTATAAATCATTAAATAATAATTATTAAGCATTTATGGAAGCTTAATAGCCAATAAAAATAAAGAAACAAGAAAATTCCGGAAACGGGCCCGGTTAGTGAGTAGTATCAAAACCGGGTAAATAACGAGCGTTTTTTGTAAAAGACGAGAAACTGCTCCAGCTTAACAGTATAGTGGGGGCCGGTTTTTATAGGGTACTAATACCCTCTCACACACTCAATTAAATATTACTCCCTCACACACACTAGAAGACAAGAGAACTAAAGCAAAAAGTAACAAATACTTACCTTTTCCCTCTCTCTCCTCCCATTCCTCTCTTTTCCTGCGTGAAAACCCCCTCCCTCCTGATTCCTCTCTTCTCTTTCCTCTGGTTGGGGACGATTTTGAAGAGCTCAAAATGGCTCCCATGGCTTCTCCACTTATACTCCATGTTCTAGCTTCAATAAAGCCCCAAATCGAAAATAAATTGCATATTCTTCTTCCCCTCATCAAGCTCTACATTTCTATCTTTTCAAAATTCCAAATGGAGGAGTTTGACCTCCATGGGTTTTGGGCATTTGAAGAGTAAACCACATATTCTTGAAGCTAGGAGCCTCCTCTTCCACTTAAGGTAAAAAGATTCAAGAGAAAAAACTCATTTTCTCCATTTCCATGCCTTGGACGATTTTGGCTTCTTTTAATGCCTTGTTCTCTTATTTGTTTGAGCTTGGTTCAACTCTCCAATGGTGGAGGAACCCTCCTTTGTATTCAAGGCTTAAAAACCTCTCTTGAAGCTCCAAGGTAAAACCCTAACTAATGGCATTTAAGCCTTTCATTGAATTAAAGTTATCCAATGGGTTAAGGAGTTTAATTGTATTTATTTGTGTGTTTTGAATGTTGGCTTGGGGTTGGGTAACCCCATTGACCAACTTGACCGAGAATGAAGAAGAGGAGAGGAGTAGGACTCAAAGGAAGAAGTGTGATCTTAAGGTAAGGAAAACATATCTCAATGCTTAATCTAATGCATTAGTGTAGTGGGAATGGGTAAACAAATAAAAGAACCTAAACTGTTGTACTTAGTATTGAAGTATTGGAAGTTTGAGAACTTGTGAGCAAGTATGTGGATTTGTAGGCCTTAGAGCCAAATGAATGGTGTATGTGTATTAGTATTGCTATTTGAGGAAGTAATGGGTATTGGTATTGTGGTTAAAGAAATGTTGGTGTATTGAATATTTGTATGAACCTTATGTACTGGTAGGACCCTTGTTGGGTGTGGCTAGCTTTAGGTTGAATTTGATGAGAGGATGTGTACTTGAGGAAGTAAGGAAAGTAGGTGAACTGTGGCGAAAATTTAGTAGGAATTGTGTATTGAGAATGACTTGGTGAGTGGGAGAACCAAGGTGTGTGTTGGGGATAGTAGAGATGTTTAATGACCATTGGAATGGTAATTGTAGTATGAGAAATAATAAGTGTAAAATCTGTAGCAAAGTGTATAAGAATACATTGGAGAAGTTAGGAGAATTTAATGTGCAAGAATTAGTAAAATGAATGCTAGACTTGGGTATAGATATTGTAATTGCTTGGAAATGTATTTGGGATACTAGGAGTAGCATTGGTAGAGGGAGTATTGAATGGTAAAGGTTAGAAGGAAAATCTGTAGCATGAGAGTAAAGAAAACAATTGTAAGAATTGAAAGGAAGTGAGGAGAAATTGTGTATGTGGATTTAGAGAAGAGTAAGGAATTGTTGGATGACTAAGGCAATTTGGAGGGCCTAGATAGTGTTTAAACATGTGGGATTACATGTAGGAAGATTGGGGAAGTAATGGGTAAAAGAGAGGACTGAAAACAGATTTTAAAACTGAAGTACTGGGCCGGACCGGACTTGCAAGTTCGGTCGAGCCCAGATTTACAAAGACGGGAAACCTTCTGGAATCGACCGGACTTGCGACCGGACATGCAAGTTCGGTCGGACCAGAAAATTCTCCCGTCAGAAACCTTCTGGAATGGACCGAACTTGCGACCGGACTTGCAAGTTCGGTCGGCCAGAAAAATTCCCGTAATGCAAGCTACTGGAATGGACCGAACTTGCGACCGGACTTGCAAGTTCGGTCGAGCCAGAAAATTTCCCGTACTGGTAGCTACTGGAACGGACCGGACTTGTAAGGTCGGTCGCAAGTCCGGTCGAGTCAAAAAAAATAAATATTTTTACTATATGATTATGATAATCATATGTATATATATATATATATATATATATATATATATATTATATAATATATATATATATATATGCCTATACACATATATGCATATATGTAGTAGTACACTACAATTGAAATAATAAAGGTAAGAAAGTAAGTATAGTATAAAACAAGTGTAAAAGTAACCAAGCAAGTTGAGAGTATAAGAACATTAAGTACACCGGGATAACGGGGTAAGTACGGGAGTAGTAATTATTTGTGTATCGTAAGAGTAGTATTAATAATAATGTTGAAACATTATCAGTGGAACAAGTGTGAACCAAGGAACAAGGGAACACGTGTTAAAGCTAACTCCGGTGAAGGTATGATTTCCTCATGCCCCGTATGCTAACCGAGTTACGTTGATTTGTGTGCTGTATGCCGGCTAATCAAGACTAAAGCATGAAAACGGTTTATTGCCTTTCATTATATGTCTTGCTGTATGTTGATTGAGCTAACCTTCTTGATTGATTGTGTGGCTTTACTTAGTGCGTAGACCGACTCATAGATGAGTCTATTGTGTAATGACTCGTAGTGAGAGTCATGTGTGAATTAATGGAACCGTAGCAACGCACTAAACCAACGAACCAATAAACGATAACGTAAACCAATGAACTCACTAGAATGTGAGAGAGTGTACGGGAGTAATAACCTTCCGATAACGGTAGGAGAAACGAAATGAATAATCCACAAACAAAAGTAGTGGAAGTACATAAGTAACCTATATTAGAGGAACTAATCTTGGTGCAAACATGAACCATGGAGTAGTAAAGAATGATGAGGGATCTCCAAACCCCTTATTAGTCGACCCATTATGAGAGGACCCGACTGATGTAAGTATGTCCCGAACATGAGAGTATTCGATATGTTGGGGAAACCCTTAAATCTGAGGATACTAGTCGGTGGTAATTCCCTAAGCTGAGGTTATCAAGAGAGATACTTCTAGGCTAATCCATGAGATTGTATTGTGCTCTGAGAGAAGAGTGTTGGGAATTGAGTAGTCCGGTAAGAACGGACATTGAGTATTTGAGGAGCTAAGCGTATAGCCCTCGTATTGTAGGTCCGGTGGCGAGTCTTGTGTATGACTCCGCCCAGAGGCCAAAGTAATGAGTAATGAGTATTGCGTATGTATGAGTAAGTAATGAGTATCGAGTAAGAAGCAAGTATGAGTATGTAATGAGTACCGAGTATTGAGTACGTATGAGTAAGTATCGAGTATTGAGTATGTAAGAGTAAGTATGGAGAATTGAGTAGTGAGTATGCACTAGTATAGTAACGAGTACAGAGTAAGGATCGTGTACGAGTAAGGTATTGAACATGGAGTGATGAGTATGCAAGAGTAAGGAGTAAGTATGAGTAGAGTAACGAATATCGAACACAGTACGAAGAGTAATGAATGTATAACAAATACGAATGGTTGACTATTGAATTGTCTTCCTAGTAAGTATTGAACTTGTATTTATGTAGGTATCTTTGATTGTATGTGTAGTATGAGTATGTATGTATGCATGTAAAATGAACTCCATGTATATCCGACCCAAAGTAGTCGGCGTACCGCGGTTAGCACGCGGTATATGCGGATTTCATATGCAGCGTAAGCTGACCCCCTCGGGGACCGTTTTTAGTGTGCAGGTACCGAAGCCGTTCACCGTTCGAGAGAGTAGGACGGGGACTGCTACATAAGCATGGGTAGTTGAGTAAAGGGAATTATATGTGTAAACGTAGTATGAATTTGGATGTCTAAACTGTATCGGTAATGTACGGATTGTAGTATACTCGGTATAGTATTGTATTGGAGTTGTATCGAATTATGGATTGGTATGCAAGGGAAAGTAATGTATTGTGTAGAGCACTCGGTATGTTCATATTCATCAGACCGATAGTATGTAGTATTGTAACTCGCCTTGTTAGTCACGTGGGTGACTAACGGCATTGTACACCCGCCGTTGAGTAAGTAATATCCGCTGCGAAGGTAAGTATGGTACGGTAATGACGGTATTAGCGGTAGGGGTGTTAAAAGTGGTATCAGAGCGAAGTATCGCTCTGATGGATGAAATACCGAGTTTAGGAAAATACCGAGTTAGGAAGTAGAGACTTAGGGCTAAGGGTTGAGTGCTAGTGTGTGAGAACACTAGATAGGAATTTCCAGTGTGATCTGGATACCTACAGTAACCATACCCGCCCTCCGCGTCCCCCGTTGTAAGTTGGGACAAGAACGCCAGAGAGATGGAAAGACCTCTCACACTCGGGTAAAACCCGATCTGGCAGTACAAAACAAACCTTATTAGAAAGGAACCTGTCATACGGAAGAGTCCAAGAACTGGAAGTCCAGAAGACGGTTCCCATTGAATGACAAGGACCGCACTTAATGGCGGAGGAATGAAGATCCCAACCACAAGGATAATGGAATTTATGGCACCATGGGGCGACATGCTTCGCAGTCGCGAGAACCATGAGTAGCCAACAAGAAGAGAAACACAATCGCGCAGTGAAGCAAGGGAGATGGAGTAGCGAACCCTAGACAAGAGAGTCTACGGACTGTAATATTTGATAATACCAACAACAATGTACAAACCGACTAAGGAACTAGTCGAGGTTGGATTAACACCAAACCTGTACGCCAAGAGGCTGCAACAACCGAACGACATAGTTCAGGTGACAATGGAAGTAATAATAAAGCATATACCCCTAGGACTACAACGTGGTTCCTAAGGATAAGTCGAGTCTCGTTAACCACAGTGAAGGTGTGAGACCACAGGATTGACAACAACCCTGTCAAGAACACTGAGGAACGACTCAGGAGATTGATCACTAAGATCAAAAGATCGAGGGAAGACCTGATAAAACCACCAATTATGGATGGAGACGATACCGCCACCGGTATACATTAACCGAAAAACAACCTACCCGCGCACTTGCCTAGGGCAAGTGCAGCAACTACAAGACGGTTGGAAGACCATGAACGACCCGCAAATACTTGCTAAGTACCGCTGTGACGAATGGAGCAAAGATAGGATCACCAATCCTAAGCATCTAAATAATGAAACCTTGGAAAGGCCTAACGGCCCGACCATTGTATTAGGAGTATACCAGTCAGCGAGAAGCTGGACTTGGTCAAGACCTCAGACATGGCAACGCCATAAAGAATTTCCTTTCACACCGAACTGTTTTCAAAACCCAAATTTTTCTTTCAAAACCACAAATCCTTCTTTTAAACCGTGGATTTCTTCTAAACCAAACAGACGGATTTACGGTGAGTATCATAGAATGATACAAGAGGAGTTGACAATAGAATACTTCACCTAGGCGTGTGACGAACACAACGAGTGTACCCAAATACGGGATGTGGGACGACCGCACTCCGAAGGAGCTTGCGGGCCTGACAGATAGTTAGGTAAGTGGTAACGTGCCAAGACGGTACCCCACGTATGTATACATGTAGTGTACGAAACACGGGAAGTAGTCAACTCTGTTCTACGGACCATAAGTAAATTTGAAACAGAACTGTTGGTTATCTCAACCGAACAAGGGAAACTCAGATAAGCTACAAGCTAAGGAGTCAAGAACCTACTACAGGAGGATGCTTAAGAGTTAAAGGTGCGAGAAGCACCAACAACTGAATAAAGACATTGGACATGTCTTGAATATATTAAAGTAAAACATGATGGCTGGAAGGAATACCCAGTCTAGACACAGTAAGGCGAATGCCTAACATTAACACATCAGTGTTCAATGAACGGGATGAGATTTCCAGAACAACTACCACAAACACACAGGGTGATGTGGCAAGGTACCAGAAATACCACTCATCACCGGAAGGGATATTTAATCCGTTATAACATAAGGGAAAAACCCAATGGTCTACCCTAAGAACGGGAGACGTTACAACCCCTAACGGGATAACTCAAATCCAGAACCGCAAGGTAGGACAACAAACTGAAAATACTCATACATGTCAGATGCTACCGTATAATCGGCACTACCCAGGAGCAATCCATAAAGGGTAGCAAGTCAACACAGTTGAACGAGATGTCGTGGTAAAAACACCACGATCGGAACGAGCAACCGGTTAGAACACCGAAGGGATCCCACTTGACAGGGGATACCCCAAATCAATAAATGGTATCGATCAATACCGAGATACAAAAAGGGTCTCCAACACACGGAAACGTGATGCGGATCTTATCATGGAGCCCAGTATCACCTCCAACGCAGCAATAGCTTATGGAGAAATAACCACTTGGGAACAACCTATGATGAGCAGAGCTCTAGGCAATATGGCTAGTAGGCCATGAAACTATTACCACACATAACCCAATGGTTGCAAAACCCACTGTGAACAATATGGAAGGCTGTCAAGGACGGCACCGATGGAAGAGTAACAATCGATGAATGAGGACGCCCCTCATAAATGTGAAACCGCAAGGGCGGTGAACACGTGGATCCCAAGAATGGGATACCATCAGTAACTGTAGGGAAATATATTCCTTTCAGAACTACTAGTGTAGTCAAGCTTGAGCATACAACTATTGTCAAGCAATGTGAAATAAGCTTCGCAGCAATTGTTGACAACCAAGGAATAACCGGCTATAAAACCAATGATGCTCGGAGAGCTCAGAAAAACAAAGTAATACCATATTCTGTATTTGCCAAATACATGGGGAACCATCGTATAAATGATAGAGATGCATGAGCTGAAGCTAGCAACAGTGGACGCCATGTAAACCAATACTGTGGAATCTGTAAGAACATGGTGCGCAACAGGCGACCAATGTATATGAGTAATCACTAATGCTATGGAATTGTTAATTCAAGGTAGTGGACAGACCGGGCAACAAGCCAGGAGTCCGCACAAAATGATGAAACACCACCTCAAGGAGTAACAATAATTCCTATTGCGATCTCATAAGAGAGTTACTGCCAAGCGTTTACGCCTCTGCACTCTGTAGGACTGAGTGTTTTGGTATTGCACTTGTGCAGTTAATGATCAAGTGAGATAGCTAGGAAGATGGAAAATATAAATCATGGTAAATCCCTCCTTTCACCAGTAAACATGGCATAAGCCAGTCAAGCAAAAGCTTAGAAACAAACCGTGCGGCCTAAGGCCAAAGAACACGAAGAGTGTGAAACACACCAACAATCACAAGATGTGAATTCCATTGGAATAAAAGCGAAAGGAGACTTAAGAAAGTCACAAGGACCGACGCATGGAAAATAAGGTCATACAAGTAAAGAACACTTGTAATGAACCAGAGAAACTGGTGTAGCTCAGAAGCTACTAACGACAGAGGAAGCACTACAACTAAGTAGTGACTTAACCTCAACCGACAATAAGTCGGAGAAACCAAGTGAATGATCACTACAAACACAACAGTATGTATATACATTGCCAGAGAGCTGGTTATGAATCTACAACTCACCGAATTCGAGCACGGTAAGAGAACACCACACTTGGTCAATAAACCTTATTCCCACAATAAGAAGGAAAAAAGGTTTGTATAGCACATTTAAGATAACAAGAAGGGCGAATAACCCAAGTTATCAGGGTCGCAGCAGCAGAAGCTAGTGGGCCAGAATTCTAAGTGAAGTACACCTAGTGAACAAAAGGTTAATCGTTAATGCCTTAAAGCCATTCAGGCTAGAACCGAACCCGGTCAAGAGTTAAATAAACTCCGATGAAAATTCTTGATGCAGGGACTAACCGACAGTACGGTTAAGACCCGTTGATCAAGGAACATTGTATAATAGACCGCATGGAAACTGAACCACTCCATGACGGCTGAATGCCTTCGACCAATGTCCAATGTTGACACATGGTAGATTACGTGGGCGTAATCCCGTTAAGAGGGGGTAGAGCGAAAACCGCGAAATGTATGTTTTATGTGATAGGTGCGTAAACTACAATGCGCATAGCGCAAGAGAATTCGTTTTGATGGTTGATACTTATGTTACATAAACATTTGTATTCACTCATCGTGTAATTGTGGTAATTTGGGAAGTAAGTATAGGAAAAGGAGTAGAGAAACTCCAAGGTAATGAGAAACCCGATAGGTAATAGTATGAAGAATGAGTATGTATGGGAGACTTGAGGAGTATAAATCGGTTATGTAATGAGTATGAATCGGTATACAACTGACGTATGTAATGAGTATGAATCGGTGTACAACCGATGTATTTTATGAGTATAAATTGGAGTATAGTAAAATAATGGGATATTACACCCACGAATTTCTTAAGTATAGTAGTTGGAGATGATGTAGTAATAATTGATGAAATGATTAGTAAGTAAGTAAGTGAATCATATAAATGGGAAAATGTATGTGTATGATTATGAGTAGCAAGATTAAAAAAGATAGAAAATGAAATAATGTTTGACGAGCTGTCTGTTTGTATTGAGGTGGGAAGTGGAACTTGATTTGCTAGCGATCAAGGGAAGCCGAACACAAATTGGGGTGGAAGGATAATTCAACACCAATGCTGATCACATTGGGGTTGAAGGACTCTGGAAGCTCCCCTAAGTGGCCACAATAATAACACTAGTAATAGGAATGATCATCATAAATTGAAAATTGGGAGATGTATGCAAGTTTTCAAATAAATTTCCAAAACTAATTGGTACAACGTTTTCTTCAAACTCGAGAATGAGGATCGGTTTTAAACCGCTCCACGGACGCTAGTGGATCTTCCATGCCTAGGCACGGGTATCCAGTCGAAACCATAGGAGGTGAAGCTAGTTTTGAGTCTGGGGAGTGTAGAGTAGTTTGAAACCACTACACCGGGTGTACGGTAACAGTGGGTGTTTTGTATTTTTCCAAGGGCACTGGGGCAGTGTAGTCCCGAGTAAGTATGAGTAAAGTATGAGTAAGTAAGTATGAGTAAGTGCCTGAGGATCTCTATATGTGCAAATGAATTTGATCTGAACCAAGGACCGTAGAGCCAGAAAGCGTAAGTGCTCAAGTCATGACGGCCGTGAACCAGAAAGCGTAAGTGTTCAAATGTGACGGTACCTGAGGGATCACTCGCCATTGGGGGAGGATTGTACCTAATTGTCTGCGGATGGATCCCTTGGAGAGGAGTAAAACAGATATTTTGATTGCTATGCTTCAGTGACATGCTGTTGGATGCGTAGTATGCATCTGTCAGACATTTGGAGTTTGACAAGTCATATGTAGAGGTCACAACCTTAGCATAGAGTATTGGTACGAGTAACAGTATTAGATTCACCAACTTTGAGGGCAAAGTTCTTTAAGGGGGGTAGATTGAAATACCCCGAACTTAAATATGGTGATTATATTATTCTAATATAGTATTTAAGGGCCTAATAGTGCCTATGTAATTTTGGTAAAGAAAATAAATCCAAAGGAATGAGAAAAACGCTTAGAAAGCGGAAAACGCTAAAGTAAGCGTTAAATAACCATAGGAGTTACGAGACCTCGGTTATAGTATCGTAGGGATTCCTAAGGCTTATTCATGCCTAATTAGTATATGGGAATGATTCCCGAAGAAAACGGATCCAAGAAATGTATTAAAACGCTAAAAGAGCTTTAGCGCACGTTTTTCGAGGAACCTGAAAACGTGACTTTAAGTGGTCAAACAGACCCGTAAAAAAAAAATTAGAAATAATTAATTAATAATTATTAAGCATTTATGGAAGCTTAATATTCAGTAAAAATAAAGAAACGAGAAAATTCCAGAAAACGGGTTCCGGTTAGTAAAAATTGTAACAATCGGAAAGTAGTGGGGTGAGAGTGTAATAAAATAAAACTAGTCTGTCCACTTTTGCAAATAAAAAGCAAAATGTGAGTGTGGTGTGTGTGTGTGGTTGGTCGACAGCCCTCTCTCTCACACACCCTAAGGACAAATAAGAAAATAAAAAGTAACCACCCCTCTCACCTCACTCTCTCTCTTCTCTTCTTCCTTCTTCCTCACCCCACCGATTTTCCTCCTCTCTTTCCTCTGGTTGGGCGATTTTGAAGCCCCAAAGGGAACCTCCATGGCTACTCCACCTTCTCCTCATGCTTCATCCTCTCTTGAACTCCAAATGCAAAAATAACCACATATTCTTGCTCTCCTCATCATCCTCTACATTTCCCTCTTTTCAAAAATCGAAAAGGATGAGTTTCATTTTTATGGGTTTTCCCATTTGAAGAGAAAAGCACACCATTATGGAGCTTGGAGTCTCCTCTTCCTCCTAAGGTAAAAAGTTTCAAGAAAAATCCATTTTTCCTCCATTCTCTATGGTGGCCGATTTTTGCCCCTTCTTGTAATGCCTTGTTTCTTCTTTGTTTGAGCTTGGTTCAACTCTCCAATGGTGGAGGAACCCTCCTTTGCATTCAAGGCTTGAAAACCTCTCTTAAAAGCCCCAAGGTAAAAACCCTAACTAATGGTTATCTAAACTCTTCATTTAATTAGTGAAGTTTAAGGGATTAGAATTCTAATTATATTCTCCTTATGTAATTTGGTGTTGGGATGGAGTTTGGAAACTCCATCCCCCACATGGCCGATTTCGTAAGAAAAAGAGAAGATGAGAAATGGAAAAGAAAGAATAAAGTATAAGCTCAAGGTAAGAGCTCCTTCCTAATGTAGATTCTCTTGCATTAGAGTAGTGGGAATGGGTAAAATATTTAAAGAACCCAAAACCTTGTACTAGTATTGAGAATTGTGAAGTTTGAGTATTTAAGAGCAAGTATGTGGATTGTAGGCCTTAGAGCCAATAAATGTATATGAGTATTTGTATTGTGGATTGAGGAAGTATTGGTGAATTTATATTGTAAGATTTCTTGTATTGCTGGTAGGACCCTTGTATGGGTGTGGCTAGAATAGGAATGATTTTGGTGATGATGGGTATGTGTGGATAAGTAAGAATTATAGGTGAGCTATGGCAAAATTTTGGTAGGAATTGTGCATTAAAGAATGACTTGGTGAATGGGAGAACCATGGTATGTATTGGGGATAGTAGAGATGTCTAATGACCATAGGAATGGTAATTGTAGTATGAGGGATAAGAAGTGTAAAATCTGTAGCAAAGTGTATAAGAATACATTGGAGAAGTTAGGAGAATTTAATGTGCAAGAATTGGTAAGGGAATGTTAGACTTGGGTATAGATATTGTAATTGCTTGGAAATGTATTTGGGATACTAGGAGTAGCATTGGTAGAGGGAGTATTGAATGGTAAAGGTTAGAAGGAAAATCTGTAGCATGAGAGTAAAGAAAACAATTGTAAGAATTGAAAGGAAGTGAGGAGAAATTGTGTGTGTGGATTTAGAGAAGAGTAAGGAATTGTTGGATGAACTAAGGCAATTTGGAGGGCCTAGATAGTGTTTAAACATGTGGGACTACATGTAGAAGATTGGGAAGTAATGGGTAAAAGAGAGGACTGAAAACAGATTTTAAAACTGAAGTACTGGGCCGGACCGGACCGGACTTGCGACCGACTTGCAAGTTCGGTCGAGCCCAGATTTACAAAGACGGGAAACCTTCTGGAATCGACCGGACTTGCGACCGGACATGCAAGTTCGGTCGGACCAGAAAATCCTCCCGTCAGAAACCTTCTGGAATGGACAAACTTGCGATCGGACTTGCAAGTTCGGTCGGCCAGGAAAAATTCCCGTAATGCAAGCTACTGGGATGGACCGAACTTGCGACCGGACTTGCAAGTTCGTCGAGCCCAAAATTTCCCGTACTGGTAGCTACTGGAATGGACCGGACTTGCAAGGTCGGTCGCAAGTCCGGTCGAGTAAAAAAAAATATATTTTTATTATATGATTATAACAATCATATGTATATATATATATATGCCTATACACATATATGCATATATATGTAGTAGTACACTATAAATGAAGTAGTAAGGGTAAAAAGTAAGTATATGAGTAGGAAAACAAGTGTAGAAAGTAACCAAGTAAGTTGAGAATATGAGAACATTAAATACACCGGGATAACGGGGTAAGTACGGGAGTAGTAATTATTTGTGTATCGTAAGAGTATAGTATTAATAATAATGTTGAAACATTATCAGTGGAACAAGTGTGAACCAAGGAACAAGGGAACACATGGTAGAGCTAACTTTGGTGAAAGGTATGATTTCCTCATGCCCCGTATGCTAACCGAGTTACGTTGATTTGTGTGCTGTATGCCGGCTAATCAGACTAAAGCATGAAAACGGTTTATTGCCTTTCATTATATGTCTTGCTGTATGTTGATTGAGCTAACCTTCTTGATTGATTGTGTGGCTTTACTTAGTGCGTAGACCGACTCATAGATGAGTCTTGTTGTGTATTGACTCGTAGTGAGAGTCGTGTGTGAACTAATGGAAGCGTAGCAACACACTAAATCAACGAACCAATAAATGATGACGTAAACCAATGAACTCACTAGAATGTGAGAGAGTGTACGGGAGTAATAACCTTCCGATAACGGTAGGAGAAACGAAATGAATAATCCATAAACAAAAAGTAGTGGAAGTATATGAGTAACCTCTATTAGAGGAATTAATCTTGGCGCAAGACATGAGCCATGGGAGTAGTAAAGAATGATGAGGGATCTCCAAACCCCTTAGCAATTAGTCGACCCATTATGAGAGGACCCGACTAATGTAAGTATGTCCCGACCATGAGAGTATTCGATATGTTGGGGAAACCCTTAAATCTGAGGATACTAGACGGTGGTAATTCCCTAAGCTAACAGAGGTTATCGAGAGAGATACTTCTAGGCTAATCCATGAGGTTGTATTGTGCTAGGAGAGAAAAGTGTTGGGAATTCGTGTAGTCCGGTAGAACGGACATTTGAGTATTTGAGGAGCTAAGCGTATAGCCCTCATATTGTAGGTCCGGTGGCGAGTCTTGAGTATGACTCCGCCCAGAGGCCAAAGTAATGAGTATTGCGTATGTATGAGTAAGGTAATGAGTATCGAGTAAGAAGCAAGTATGAGTATGTAATGAGTACCGAGTATTGAGTACGTATGAGTAAGTATCGAGTATTGAGTATGTAAGAGTAAGTAGGGGGAATTGAGTAGTGAGTATGCACTAGTATAGTAACGAGCACAGAGTAAGGATCGTGTACGAGTAAGGTATTGAACATGGAGTGATGAGTATGCAAGAGTAAGGAGTAAGCATGAGTAGAGTAAGGAATAGTGAACACAGTACGAAGAGTAATGAATGTATAACAAATACGAATGGTTGACTATTGAATTGTCTTCCTTAGTAAGTATTGTACTTGTGTATTTATGTAGGTATCTTTGATTGTATTGTGTAGTATGAGTATGTATGTATGCATGTAAAATGAACTCCATGTATATCCGACCCAAAGTAGTCGGCGTACCGCGGTTAGCACGCGGTATATGCGGATTTCATATGCAGCGTAAGCTGACCCCCTCTGAAATACCCCAAACTTAATATGTTAATTAAATGTATAATTATAATTTTCTAAGGCTAATTAAGTCCTTAAGATCATTGGTGAAGAAATAAAAACCAAAAAGAAAAAGAAAATGCGTAAAAGTCACAAAATGTGAAAACGCGTTTTAATTATTTTAGGAGGTATATAACCTTCACTAGGGTTATAAGTATGTTTTTATACCCTAATTACATACTAAGAACATGTGGGAAAAATTCCGGAAGAAAACGGATCCAAATAATGCGTTAAAGCGCTAACGGAGTCTAAAGCGCGTTTTTCGAGAAAACCCGAAAACGTGACTTTAAACAGTCAAATGACCCCGTAAAAATTATAGTTTATCATATAACTATAAATAAGCGTTAATGGGAGTATAATAACCATTAAAATTAAATAAACAAGAAAATTCCGGAAAACGGCCCGGTTAGTGAATAGTGCTAAAACCGGGTAAACTAACAGGCGTTTTCTGTAAAAGACGAAAAACGCTCCAGCTGGTAACAATTATGTGGGCCGATTTTTAATTGTGAGATAGCCCTCTCACACACTCACATTTAGCTAGTTCGAAGGAAAAAGAAAAGCAATAAAGCAAATTAAAAAGGTGAGCCCTCTCTCTCTCCTCCTCATTTTCTTTTCCCTCTTCTCTTTCCTCCTTTTCCCCTTCTCTATCGTTCTCTCTTTCCTCCTCCTGGTTGCTTCCGATTTGAAGCTCATCCACCAAGCTCCCATGGCTTCTCCAACTTCTCTCCCATGCTCAAGCCACATAAATGCTCCAAATAAAAAACAAAACACATATTTGTGTTCCCCTCATCAAGCTCTACACTTCTCTCTTTCCAAAATTCGAAAAGGATGAGTTTCATTTTTATGGGTTTTCCCCATTTGAAGAGAAAAGCACATCATCTTGTAGCTTGGAGTCTCCTCTTCCTTCTAAGGTAAAAATTTCATGGAAAAACTCGTTTTTGCTCTTCCTCCTTGGTGGCCGATTTTGGCTCTCTCTCACACCTTGGTTTCCCTTGTTTTTGAGCTTCAATTCAACCCTCCAATGGTGGAGTGATACCCTTCTTGATTCAAGGGTGAGAATCCCTCTTAAAAGCTTCAAAAAGGTAAACCCTAACTTTGTGTTCTAGCCTTTGATTGAATTAAGATATTCCAAGGGTTTAGATAATTAATTGGGTATGTTTATGTGTTCTTGGATGTTGGGATGGAGTTTGGAAACTCCATACCCTCTTAACCAATTTTGGAGAAGATGAGGAGCAAGAGATGAATTAAGGAGGCTTGTGAAATTAAGGTAAGAAAAACTACCTTGAACCTTGTTTATAATTGTTTAAGTGTTTGGGATGGGTAAACAAAGTAATGAACCCAAAGTGATGGATAATGTGGTTATTGAGATTATGGAGATTTTGGTGATTGTGTTGTTGTAGTTGTTGAATTTGAGGATTTTGTTATGTGCTGGTAGAACCCTTGTGGGTTTGGCTAGTTTTAGAATGAAATATGTGAAGAGATGAGTGTTGGGAAATGCTTAGGAAAGCAAGAAGTTGCTGTCAAAATTTGCCTAGGAATGGATAGGTTTGGGTGTTATTATAAGGAAGAAACAAGGAGTGAATGTGGATTTTTAGAGATGCATTGTTTAGGAATGAATTGGAATGGTCAAATGGAGTTAGAAGAAAGTGCAAAGTGCTAAGGGAAGTAGAAAATGCACAAGTGTGCAGAGACTGTAACAGGGAGAAGGAATTTTACAGAGACTTGAGCAAGAATTGAAGCAAAGATTTAATCAAGGATTTGAAGTGGTTTAGTGCATGTTTTAGAGTGTTTAAACATGTAGGAAACATGTGGAAAGTTTAGGAAATGATTAGAGGTGATTTAGGGGTTGGAAACTGATCAAAACTGTAAGGTTTTGTCTGTTCCAGAGGTGGTCCGGGTTGCAAACCCGTTTGCAAACCCGGACGATAGCAAAAACATGGCAGAAGACTATCCCAGGGGGTGGTCCGGGTTTGAAACCAGGACACAAACCCGGACCACATGAAAAATTGTCCAGAAACTGCAATCCGTGGTTGGTCCGGGTTGTAACCCCGGACACAAACCCAGACCATGCTAAAAACTTACCAGAATGTGTTTTTAAGGGTTGTTATGGTGGGGAAGTGAATGGTAATGGTTTTAGATGTTGATTAGGCCTTGTTTGGTGAGTTTTAAAGGCCATTGGAAGTATAAACAAGTGTTGGAAGTGATTGAGAAAGTTGTGAGTTTAAGTACACAAAGTTAAACCGAAATAACGGGATAACGGGTAAGTACGGGAGTAGCAATTATGTACATACCGTAACACCTTAATATTAACTGAACCATTTGACATGTAAATAGTGGTTCAAGAGTACGACATGAGGAACAAGTGTGAACCGAGGAACGTGAGAACACCCGGTAAAGTAATTCCCCACGGTGACAGGTATGGTTTTCTTGCAACCTGTGTCCTACCGGATTACACCGGCTTGTATGCCAATGTGTTTTTTGTGTGTTTGCCACCTTGCAAGATAAAGCATGAAACGAGTTTACAGTAATTCATTATTGTGGCGTAATTAATTCCGATACCGCTTAACCTTAGTTATGTGTTAAATAATAGTTAACCGACTTTAGGTTCACATAAGAGATCGGTATTCGGAATAAACGTCCCAACCCATGGGAACGTTCTAACTACGGCTTTCCGTGTGTTAGTGTATGTTGTGATTATGTGTGATGTTTGTGGCTTGTTGGATATGTTGTTGTTGTTATTGGATACAGTTATCCATGTTTGTCAAAAGGGATATTACACCCCTTATGTGTCTAACCGAGTTAGTAACACTATGTGAAGTGTGTATGTGATAAGTTCCATAAGGGAACCTCTAACTAATAAGTATATGTTATGTATGGAGAGGAATCCGGTTGTCCCGGTCGCGCGTGTTGTTTGGGAGTTAATACATATATGAGAATTAACTCCCATCCTGATATGTTAGGGTTGTTTTCCTTCATTGGATTTCGACCTCCCACTAGCTTAGCCAAAGCTTACCTACCCGACCTCCACATCGGGCTAGGAGGGAAATTATGTATAATGTTGGTAGGGTGTCGAGGCCTAAGTTCGCTTCGACTCCCTCTTTGTTATGTTACGGTTGTTTTTCCTCCTTGAATTACGACCACCCACAAGCTTAACCAAGGCTTACCTACCTCATCACTATTGGAGCTAGGGGGAAATTACGTATGTTGTGATCGGTCCTATATGAGGCCGCCACTCAAGTAAAGAAAATGTATGAATGTTGTGCTCGGGCATATATCACCCCGGCACTCCCTGAGGGAAGTTCATGTACTCTAAGAAGAGTGAAATTAAGTTGTGTATGTTATAAAGGGAAGTGTGTTGCTATGTTGAGTGTGCTAACCTTGTGTCTGTATTCTATTAATGGATGTTTGCTTATAAGCATGATATGTGTGTGAGTTTGTGCATGTTTGAAATAAATCAACCGCATGCTAAGACGACAAATAGTTGTGCGTGGCCCGGTAGCATGCGGGCTGCGGGATTACCATACCAGCAAAGGTGCTGACCCCCTTTGGGGCCCCCCATACATTTCAGGTATTATGGAGCTGGCAGCCGTTCGAGAGTGGGACGGGGTTGTTAGTTGTATACGGGCAGTTCATTTAAATGCTTATGTATTGTAGGAGTAGTAAGACCGAAAGTGTTGTCGGCATTAGCTAGTTAATACTCGGTACAGCTGTAATGTAAGTGTATAATGACTGTTGGACATGGAAGGGATTTATGTGTAGTCGCTCGGGAATTTAGTCCATCAGACCGGTACAATGTATGTATGTTAGCCTTGTTAGCCACGTGGGTGGCTAACGGCGTGTAACACCAAAGAGTTAAGTGATGTTGTGAGTTATGAATTCCGCTGCGATATGTTGTTAAGTGTGTTGTTAGTAGTTGGGGTGTTACACCCTCGGGGGACCGTTTTTAGTGTGCAGGTACCGAAGCCGTTCACCGTTCGAGAGAGTAGGACGGGGACTGCTACATAAGCATGGGTAGTTGAGTAAAGAGAATTATATGTGTAAACGTAGTATGAATTTGGATGTCTAAACTGTATCGGTAATGTACGGATTGTAGTATACTCGGTATAGTATTGTATTGGAGTTGTATCGAATTATGGATTGGTATGCAAGGGAAAGTAATGTATTGTGTAGAGCACTCGGTATGTTCATATTCATCAGACCGATAGTATGTAGTATTGTAACTCGCCTTGTTAGTCACGTGGGTGACTAACGGCATTGTACACCCACCGTTGAGTAAGTAATATCCGCTGCGAAGGTAAGTATGGTACGGTAATGACGGTATTAGCGGTAGGGGTGTTAAAATAACCCTAATAACGCTTGAAGAACGAATGCACGAGTTAAGACAGCAGGAAGGCGAATGAAGACCTCCTCGGGAAAGAGCTAACACTGAATTTTATGGGATACCCAGGCACTGAGCTTGCCGCCCAGTGTGGGACAGAAATTTTACAATCTACATAAACTTCATATGAAGAATGTGTAGACCTTGAAAGAAGACAATCAGTATAACGAGCCAATTACAACGACAAGAGAACAGAATCCCACCATAAAAGAATTAAGCATCCATCATGGATAAGCACGGGTTTTAATACTTGATCAGTATCAAGGGTCTCAGCTAGTGTCAATATAGTGACAATGCTGGACTCCTAATAAATAATGAGAAGGGAACAAACTGCGAACCAATATATTCTGAAGTCGGGAGAAGTACCAAATTAGCAATACTAAATGCTACATATAGGTTGTAAACCTAAAAATTTGAGAATACTAATGTATTTCAGAGGAGTTAAGTAACGGAAAAAATGCTTACCTTAATGTGTGGCACAGGTCCCACTCTATCCTTATGGATCTATACGAGCATACGTCTTCTATGACAGCTCAATGTGTTAATGCGAGTAAAAGAGCGCATGAAATCAAATAAAGTTAACTCCTAATGTAAATATAAATTTTGATACGAGCATGGTAATTAACAACCCTCTTGGAAGGCTTTATTCATTCATTTCTCTATTATTCCCTATTAACCTCGACTGATTTGAATCCTCTATCCAGTGAACCTATTCGCCCTATTTTTCGGCATCATTTGGATAGTTATTTTAACTATACTTTCTGAGAACGAGCTGAGTATTAAACCAACTAGCCTTAAAGGTGGAAAGACATAAATTGTGGTACCCTAACTTGTAACATGAGTTCACTTGTCCAATTTTCTATGATCACGTATCAATCTCTATGGTTTTAAATCCTCTATCTGATACGCCTGATCGACCTATTTTTAAGAAATCCTTAGATTTGTGAATCAACTACTTATAGAGGAAGAAACAAACATTATGCCAAACCGTAGGATTCAAACTGGAAGCCCTTAGTTTGGAATGGTACTAATATTAAAGGATACTTAACCTAGGTTGAACATATGATTCCACCTGATTCATGGAGTATAAATGAAGTAAGACCAAGCCAAGCTTTAAGGCAGAGGAAATAATACCTTAGGAAACCATAATTGAAGACCGAGTTATAAAAACTTTTCCTTGGAGTCTTATCACAAATTTAGTAATAACTATGATTGTCTTTGTTCCAAGTGATAATAATTGTAGGCAAAAACAAGCCCTGATAAGTTCAATACTAGAAAAGCCTTTTAAAGAGAAGAGTGTATTCCAAGGTATCCAAGTCCATAACTGAATTCATAGCTTGTATTATGGATTTAAGTGTTAAAATGATTGATGAATATAATTATTAGACAGTAAGTGTCTAGGTGTTTTTAATAAGAATTTATCGTTGTGCCAAAGAGGAAAACTGGCTCCCACGCTAAATGAGTTGATCAAAGGAACTTAGTTCCGGGGATTAAGGAATGCACTAATTTCAAGTATAGGTTATAACAGATATTGGATTAGTTGTATAACAGTCAAGGGAGAATGTAGTACTCACCACGTCACAAAGTCCTGATAAGATAAAATTTGGAAATTGAAAATTATGTGGTTGTTTGATATTTGACGTGGGAGGTCGAAATTGATCCTGGTCAGATCAAGGGAAAACCGAACACAAAATGGTGTGGAAGGATAGTTCAACACTGATGTTGACCCCGTCAGGGTTGGATTATTCCTGAGATTCCCTACAAGTGGTCACAAATAATTTTGTGATAATCAAGTATTTATTCTTAATTCTAACATAAAATTTGACTAATAAAGTATTTGGGATGTGGAAGGTGAAAGTTAAGAGTTAAATTGTCCAGGTTATCCTGTAGAGATTAAATGGCTAAAATGACTCCACGTATGTTAGAAAAATAGTCGACTATGAGGGAAATACTAATTATTATTATAGCATGAGCCATGATAATAAGTACAATACGAGATCAAGAGAAATTTACCTATAATGAGAGTATTCTCAAGCTACCTTCTAAGTTATGGCCATATTGCCATCTGAAGGGAAAGATCGACTTCAAGTCTTTCTTTATGAATTCAAATCCAGCATATTAAATGGGAACCTACCTGTAAGCATGGTAGAATATAAAGAGTAGAAACATTATACTAATACTAACATGAGTTGATTCATGAACCACAAGAACATGTGGAATATTACGAGAAACACGTGACTTAATAAAAACCCTAGCGGGAACCCTACTGTGGTATACCTGATGAACAGACGATAGTAATCGTGTATGTTCTACCACAATTAGTGAATCAATAAAAACTGGAAATCTTTCTATATTATATACAAGATGCAAGGCTCGACCGTAGCTCATACTCTACGTTGAAAATGAAAACCGAATATGGTGATAGTAAACTCAAATACCAGAATCACAAGATGATGACCTGAAGATCAAAGAGAGAGATTTTAATATGCCTCAGTATTAACTCAAGATCTAAGCACCGTTGACTGCAAACTGGAGGTGATGAATAGAAGACAAATTAAGACCAACAAGAATACTGTGACCTTACAGCTACAACAACTGAACCGCAGAATGCACCAGCAACATTGACAAATGTGATGAACCCCACCATCAGGACACTACGTCACAAACCACTACCAAAGGAGAATATATAAGTAAACCTATCGGGTAAGGACCCATGGAAAGAAGAATGCTTCAACTAAACGTGCGAGAGCTTATGTGAAATACCCAAACCTTGATATGTTGTTTAAATGTTAAAATATGGTATATAAAGGCTAAAAAGTGCCTTAGAAACATCAGTGAATAATTTAAACCATAGTAAAACACAATAAAACACTAAGACAGTTGGAGCAAAAACATGCTCTTAGTTTGGAGTGAACTTGGTTAGGACCCAAAGAGCCTACCAAGACTTTATAACATTCAATTATGACTTAATAAGGCTAACTAAGTCCTTAGGAAACTTTGGTAGACATTAAACCAAACAAAACACGAATAAATACCTTAAGGCCAATATGGGCGAAAATGTGCTCTAAGCTTGTGATAAGTTTGGTTAAGACCTAATAAGCTTACCAAGACCTAATTTATATGTTAATGAACATATTAAATCAATTACTAAAGAAAACCAAGCTTGAAAACAAGCTAAAACACAAAATGTGCTTTAAGGAGCCTTAAAGCACATTTCTGAAAAATTGTCTTGTAAATGGGTTTTGAGTGGCTAAATTTCCATAATTACTCTTTAATCAACATGTGTACTACTTAGTATCACATTAGGAAGTCTAAATCAATGGGAAATCAAAAATTTCACAAATATGTGCCTTAATTAGTGAATAGTGCTCAAATAGTGCTAGTTTTGACTTAAGTCAACTTTAATTAGTTAAATGGTCAACAAAGATCATAAATGTAACACCCCAACTAATTTGGTTCCTAATAGTCCTATAAATGTCACGCACAATAATATCTCACAGCGGTAAATAATAAACTATCGCCCTAATGGTGTCACTGTTATCACTCGCCCATACGGGTGATAACGAATTACCTGATAATCAACTTGTGAAACGTATTCCCGTAGTGACCACAAGAGATAGATAGTAGAACTTAAACAACTTAAAACAAATCTAACATCAACAATTATTACAGACCGTGAGCATCTAAACCAAATACACCTTGGTTAAACAACCCGAGTCCAAACAACCTGAGTATCACACCGTACCAAGTCTAAACCAACTGTACTATCACAATAGTCACGCCTCGCTGCGACCCACCAGCTAGTCTCCTGAAATAAAGATGGTTTGTGGTATGGAATCAGCCCCTGCTGAGTATGTCATCACATGCCCCGTCATGCCCCCAAAGACCCCTCAATTATTTGGTCGAGAGCATGAGGTTCATTACATGCAATACCGTTTTAATATTTAAACTGTAAATCAATTAACAGTAATATCCATACAATAACACAACCATCAACATATATAATATAACCACACGTATAACCAATGAACAACCAAGCGAAACAACGAGAATAATAAACAAGTACTAGTTCTCGTCCATGGTGTAGAAACCAATATCGTTCGCCACTGTATAATCTCAACTGTATTATTTGTTCAGTTATACCTAGTGACAATGTCTCATTAAAACGACATGTCTCTAGTTACCCATATATTATGGCGGGTCACCCACGGCAGTAGCCACTCCAACGGTAGAGTCTCCGACCAACGAGCCATTCTAGCTCACGGGAAATTTTCTTGATACTTGCGGACCCGTAGGCGGACATCCTGGTATCGTTTTTGTGATCACAGCGCGCTCCAAGAGCCACATCCTCTTGGCTTTACTTTCCTTCATTTAATTTAATTAATTATTCCATCGCATTACCAAATTTTCTAACACAGCAGACTAAGGTCATTAGTTCAATTCGGAGTCTGTAAACTCGGGATCCAGTGTTAGATACGAGAGCGGTGTATAGAAAGGCCAATGCTCCGTATAAAAGTCTCGGATAATATGTATATCTTATTATCCTAGTGCTACAACGTTTTTCTGACGATCCTTATATTTCATATAAGATAGCACCATAGCCGCTAGTTCGTTTTATATATATTGGTCCATATATACGAACCGATACTGTTAACTCAACAACAGTAATAATAAGCAGCTATAAATATACAGTTCATGCATATTTAATTTACCATTCAGACAAACAATCTTATCACAGATCACACAGAAGTCTGAACTGAGGAAGCCCTCAGAGACAATCAGAGACACATAACAACATACCGTTCACCCTGATGTATTACGGTGGAGTATGAATCGGCAAGATCCTATGCTCCTTGTGTAGTCTCTAACAGTCTAAACAATACATAATGCTACTGATTAGCATACCGTATAACAACACGACCCTACGGTACCCCGTACCGTCACTAATAACTCCCGATTAACCCCCGTTATTAGCTATCAATATTTTGTCGGGTTTTAGGTTTAACTTGAGATTGGAAAAGTGTTATATTACATGCGTAGTTTGCCTTGTATATTAATATACTTATTGTTGAATCGTTATCGCATGTGACTTAACTCACCCTTGTATGTCGTATAGTTTATTTCATTATTGCATGTGTGATCCTTTGTCATGCACTATGCATCTCATCTTAGTATTTATTTTTCTAAGGTTTGTCTCTTTTTTTAAAAAATTCGACGTGGTATAATTCATTTGTAAACAATACTTTGAATGTATAAATTCTTATTATCCCACGTGTACTCCTAACATTAGAATTCCACATCTAATGTTTGTAACTCTTTTCCCTTTTATCATATGTCATTTTTAATTATGAACACATGGTCATTAAACCATATTATATTTTTCCACCATAACATATATTTATTTATGTGTATGTTTTATGGAACTATTTCTTATATGGTAAGTCTTATAATATATATTCATTCTTTCTAATGAATACCTCTTATATTATAAATGTTATAATTCTTATAACATTAAAACCATATTATGAATTCCATTTAAAAAAATGTTAATATTTCCGAACAGCACCTATGTTCTTAAATATTTACGAAACCCACCACTTAATTAATATAATGTTACGTTATTGTTATATCACATATATTATGACATTTAAGTCATTTAAAACAATTATAACCTATAGTCATATTTTGTTTATAAAATACCAAATGGCCCCTTATATTTTCGGTTTCCATTATACACCACTAAAATTCTATAAATCACAATTCCATCCCATTTTATAATACATAGTTTTCTAATTCCCTTAAAACCATATATTATAAATATATCTTTCTAAAACCTTATATACCATTTCAAAAATTACCAAACTATACCAAAAGGTTATAAATATTATTCCTAACCTTATATTTCCTTTAAATCTCGGTTTTCACCCCTTTGTTACCCATTTGTCACAATGTTATAAAATACCATATGTTATACTTATATAATTCATATAAACTCCAAATTTAACCAAATAAACTTCTAAAAATTCCTAATAACTTAAGGACTATTCTAAATTCCATTTAGTACCCCAAGTTTTCGGAAATTACATTAAACCCATCTTTTATAAATCTTTCACAATTTAATAAATATCTTATTATAAGATAGTATTTTAATTTTCTTAAATTTTCCAAACTTGGTCAAAGTCTCCTAGATGGTCAACTTTGACTCCTAATACCAATGGGAACCAATTTTTTGGTAATCACTAATAATAACCTATACTTTTCTATTTTTACAATTTTGACCCAAAACTTTATAAAATGTTATAATTTTATTAGAGTAAATACTCAGAACCCCCTTGAGGATTTAGGATATTACAGTTAACCCCCTTGTATTTATCATAATTACTGGTAACCACCTTGAGGTTAAGGTATCTTTGACTACGAGCCCCCGAACTATAACTCTGTTATCAGGAAGTTAACTACGTGTTAACCTATCAGCTTAATTATATTAATACGGTCATGCTGGACAAAAAACACTACTTAATCTGCATTGTTATTTTCCTAAAAATGTCAACCCTTCCTTGAAAATGCATCTAAAGTGGGATGAAAGAGAGTTAGACGATGTTGATTAAGCAGTTTTATTGTCCAGTCTGGCATTATTAATGTGATTAAGTTGATAGATTAACACATAGTTAAATTTTTGATCATAGAGTTATAGTTCGGGCGCTCATAGTCAAAGATACCTTAACCTTGAGGTGGTTACCAATAATTATGATAAACATGAGGGGGTTAACTGTAATATCCCAAATCCTCAAGGGGTTCTGAGTAATTTACTCTTTTTGTTAAATCATTAAAAAACCTAAATTACTCTAAATTAAGCCCACGGCTTTCTAATTCCTAGTAATTACGAATTGGCCCCAATTTTAATTATAAGCATAAATAAAACTAAATAAGCTTATAAACTTAAATTAAAATGGCCTAATGACATGGCCTTATTACAACCTTGAACTTGCAAAATAAATTACACAATAAAGGTCTCAAAATATATCATATATTTTGGCCTCACCATGGTTTAATTATTTTTCCACATAATGTCATAATTTGACCATTATGTTAATTAAATCTCTTAAATGACTAGCTTAATTTATCTTAGCCATTTTTTTTCCATTTTTAGGTCAATATGACCTATATATATAATTTCATTCTCGGCCATATATATATATATGCTTAGAAATTATAAAAAATCATAAGTTTAAGGTGTTTATACCTTGATTAATCCTTGTATGAGCTCGGTCACTTGTAGGAAAATTCACCACTTGATTTAGACATGTTTAATACACAAAAACAAGATATGGTTATACTCCAAGCTTGAGCTTAACCATAAGGAATAATTAATGTAAGATTTAAGGCAAAAATCACCTTAAAATGCAAGGGAAATTCTAGGTGGTTTCGACCTGAACCAAACACACCACAAGGTGTTAGATCCACCATATTGACATAGGAAATAGTTAGATCACAACAAGCTACCTTGTTATTAGGTTTTACCTTGGAAAAATGCCTTAAAAGAGGGTATTTCCTTTGGATCTTGGTCACCCTTGCTCCAAATGGCTAACCAACTGAATGAACATGTAAATATGAAGATTATGAGTGTATAAACTCATAAAAATCAGAGGAAGAAAACCGCTTGAAAGATTGAGAGGCTTAAGGTATGTTTTTACCTTAAAATGCAATTTTGAGCAACCTTGGTCCCTCTACTTGCTTAAACCGATTTTAGCTCTTGTTCTAACCTTAGAACACTGAGAATAAGCCATAGGAATTGATGAGCCGCAAAATTAGGTGTAGGTAGTGAAGAGATGAAGAAAAAGGGCTAAAAATGGCCTTAAAACACTTACCTTAAGAGCTTAGGAGCTAGATTTGCCTTCCATGCTCAAGAACCAGACTTGAGAGCTTCTTAGGAAGGGAGGAACTCGGCTGGACAGAAGGGAATCGGACAAGGAGGAAGGAAGAGGTGGGAAAGGTTGGAAATAATTGAAAAAGTAAGTTTTACTATTGTAAATTTTTGTTAGGTATCAATTTGTCTCATAATCATTGCAAGCTGTCTCCTCGTTATTGACAGCCGATTTCCTTGGTCCAAATGGGTCAATTAATTGACCATTGACCATGCTTGGTCAATATTGACTCATGCGGGCCCCACTTTAGGGTTTATTAATATTTTAATATTAATTTGTAAAAATTCATAAATTTTTGGAATTAAATTCCTAATATGATATAATATGATAAAATATCATATTAAGGGTAATTATAATTTTTAAGCCCATTAAAAATCAATTTAGAAGGAAATCTCACAAAAACGTGCTTTAAGGTGTTTTAGCGCACATTTTTGTGTCACAGGGTTTCCTGAGCTTAGTTCTCCTTGAGAATGGTTTCATTGTGTTCCTTACTTCATTATAATGCTTAGGAATCCACTTTGGATCCTATTTGAGGTCATGCAATCTTTATGGTGTCTTAAAGCACATTTTCGGCTTTACCGATCTTAAGGCGTGTTTTGCCTTGTTGAGATCTTTTAGATTGTTCCCCAATAATATTTAGATGTTAATAATCATCTTAGACCATTAATAGATCATTTAAATTATATTTAAAGATTAGGGGTATTCAGTCTACCCCCCTTAAAAAGGCTTCGTCCCGAAGTCTTAATCCTCTACAGTTCACCTAAGGAATCAAGTTCCACTAAGTAACCAAACAGTAGAATTGCTAGGAGTAACTCCCACTAGGTTCAGACCTAGTCTATACATACAACATATATTAAATAATCAAACTCATGGTATAACTCATTCATATCACAGCACTAAAACAAGGTGCACATCAACTCGTCAACCAAAAGTACTCAGCGGTACTATAAATATATTCAACCAGGTGCACTAAGGCACATACATACATTCAAATGTATCAACTCAATCATCCAAACAACATGTATGACGCCGCATACCAACAAAAACCAACCACAAAAAAACAAGACCTAATGCATAACGTGTGCGCAAGCCAAGTGGTGTCTACCCCCCCTTAAAAGGGTTTGACACGAACCCGTACAAGTTGTAACACAGCTACGACTCGAAGAGTGCTGGGTACTTCGCTCTCATGGAGTCCTCTAACTCCCATGTAGCCTCCTCCACCTCATGGTTCGACCAGAGAACCTTGACCATGCTAACGGTCTTGTTCCTAGTCTGCCTCGTCTTCGTATCGAGAATGCGGAGTGGTACTTCCTCATATCGTAGAGCGGGGTCCAACTCTAAAGTCTCTGGCTGCAAAACGTGCGATGGATGGGGCACATACCTCTTCAACTGTGAAACGTGTGAAAGACGTCGTGCACCCTCCCGAGCTCTACTGGTAAATCCAGTCTGTAGGCTAACGGGCCCACTCGCTCCCTAATCGCATAAGGTCCAACATACTTCGGGCTCAACTTGCCCTTCTGCCCAAACCGGAATATTCCCTTCATGGGTGACACTCTGAGGAATACCATGTCGTCGGTAGTGAACTCAATGTCCCTCCTCTTGGTGTCTGCATTTGCTTTCAGCCGGTCCTGAGCTGCCCTCATGTTCTTCCTAATCTATAGGACATCCTCCTTAATCTGCTAGGTACTCAGGTCCTAGAAGCGTAGTCTCGCTGGCCTCATCCCAGCATAAAGGAGTCCTACACGGTCTACCATAAAGTGCCTGAAATGGTGGCATCTGTATTGAGGAGTGGTAGCTGTTGTTGTAGGCGAACTCTATCAAGTGTAGACGCTCTAACCAGCTCCCCTGAAAATCTAAGGCACATGCTCTCAGCATGTCCTCCAGTGTCTGGATGGTCCTCTCACTCTGACCGTCGGTCTGTGGATGGAACGCCGCACTAAGCTTCAACTTCGTACCCAAGGCTTCCTGAACCTGTCTCCAGAATCTGGACAAAAATCGAGGGTCCCTATCAGAAACAATAGTCTTTGGCACACCATGGTTCCGATCACCTCCTTCTGGAACAACTCCGCTAACTTCGGGACGTTCCAGGTATCCTTCATAGCAACAAACTTTGCCACCTTCGTCAAACGGTCACAATGACCCAAATCGTGTTCAGTCCTCCCTTAGTCGGTGGGAGGCCGACAACGAATCCATCGAGATGTCCTCGAACTTCCAACAAGGAATATAGGCATAGACTTGCACTAAACCTCCGGGTCTCCTATTGTAATACCCCCATCCCACATCTGGATATGAGTTGTAATGTGAGTGGTTTATAATAATACATATGTGTTGACTACAACAACAGACCTTCCACTTTTAAGCCCAAGTTAGGATTAAGGGCCTAAAGTTGCTAGTTTTCAATCCTGGATGTTTGAGAGCTAGGTTGTTGGACAGTTACTCATATGGGGTGTTACAAATGGTATCAGAGCGGACTCGGGACGTCGTGTCGGGATGGGCAACCCGACACCTACCGAGGAGGTCCATGGGACTTGGATATTATGCTTGCGACGAGGACGTCACGTTCTTGAGTGGGGGTATGTAATACCCCCATCCCACATCGGGATATGAGTGTAATGTGAGTGGTTTTATAATAATACATATGTGTTGACTACAACAACAGGCCTTCCACTTTAAGCCCAAGTTAGGATTAAGGGCCTAAAGTGGCTAGTTTTCAATCCGGATGGTTTGAGAGCTAGGTTGTTGGACAGTTACTCATATGGGGTGTTAACCTATGCTCAAACTTAATGTTCTGACAGGTCAAGCATCTAGCCACATACTCAGCTACATCCTTCTTCATCCCGCTCCACCAGAAATGAACTTTCAAATCCTTATACATCTTCGAAGAACCAGGGTGGACGGATAAGGACGAGCAATGAGCCTCCTGGAGTATCTTCTCCTTCAGGTCAGGAGAAGACTCCGGAATACACAAACGGCCCTTCAATCGAATCAGGCCATCATCGCACAGTTCGAAGTCATATTTCAGTCTCTCAAAACAACCATCTATCATTTTCTGCCTGATACTCTGCATATAGTGATCACTCTCCTGTGCAGCTCGTATCTCATCAATCATACTGCTGTTTGCTAATAAAGTGAACAATGAATGAGCTCTGCGGCTCAGGGCATCAGCTACCACATTCGCCTTGCCCTCTTTGTACCTCAGGTCTATATCGTAGTCCTTCAAGAACTCGACCAATCTTCTCTGTCGCATGTTCAGCTCCTTCTGAGAGAAGAGATGCTGTAGACTCTTGTGATCAGAGAGATAGTGACTGTCACACCATACAAATAATGTCACCAGATCTTCAAAGCGAAGACTACTGCGCCTAACTCAAGGTCATGTGTGGGGTAATTCACCTCATGCTTCTTCAGCTGTCGGGATGCGTAAGCAACTACCTTCCCGCGCTGCATAAGCACACAGCCTAGACCGGTTCCAGAGGCATCACAATATACCTCGAACCCATCAGTGCCCTCAGGGATAGTAAGAACGGGCGCTGATGAAGGAGGATCCCTTCAGTCCTCGTCTGAAAGGACTGCTCACACTCTGCAGACCATAAGAACTGGGATTCCTTCTTCATTAGATTAGTCATCGGTTTGGCCTCCTTGGAGAAGTCCTTCACGAACCTTCGATAGTAACCAGCCAAACCCAGAAAGCTACGGACGTCTGTGACTGTCTTCGGCCGTGGCCAACTCTTCACTGCCTCAATCTTAGCAGGATCTACAGATATGCCGCTAGCTGATATAAATGTGTCTAGAATGACACGCTGTCCAACCAAAAAACTCTTAGAGAGTTTGGCATACAGCTGATTCACTCTCATAATATTCAACACCTGTCTCAAATGGAACTCATGATTTCCCTGGTTTTTGAATAGATCAGAAAATATCATGAAGACTACAACTGAACTATCAAGATGCTCTCTCTAAAAAGACGGTTCATCAAGTCCATGAATATGGCTAGCGCATTTGTCAATCCGAATGGCATAACGGTGAACTCGTAGTGTCCATACCGTGTCCTGAAAGCTGTCTTCTCAATATCACCCTCTGCAATCCTAATCTGATGGTAGCCATGTAACGACCCCAAAACCGGCCTAGGAGTTAGGGCCGTTACACGCCGCGAGTCTACTACCTAACGTCGCAAGGCTCTAAGCAAACGAATCCCAAAACCGAATAAGTAACTTGCATAAAAACCAAAAGAGTTTACAAGATCCAAAGACTTACAAGTCAAGTACAAAGCGAAAGGCCCAAAGGCTACACAAAGAACTAAAGCGTCCAAAGCGCAAGAAAACAAAGTCTAAAGGCACATAAAATAAACAAGCTCCAGAAGGGGACGAGGAGAGAAGATCCCACGAGCTCAATCTGCAACAAAGTAAAGGGGTGAGCTAAACAGCCAGCAAGCAGAAGACTTCCTCAAGGAAGCCTACTCAAAACAGAAGCAGAAGAACACTTATAAACAGAGAGGATTGCGAAGTCATTGTAAATAGACTGAACGGAACACAAAACAGAAGCAGAGCAGAACATCACTTCAAATCTTAGTCGGACTTGCAGAAACAGATACAGAAGAGTGGGACACTAGAGACAAGCTAACACAACAGAAGGACACACATAAGGTCCTACGGATCCGAAGATCCCACAACAGAAGCCGTAGAGACAGCTAACAGACCCGTCGGTCAAATAACGTCCTAAGGGAGACCCTAAGGAGTATAAACAGAAGGAATTCCTGCGCAGCATGCTACGGGACAGCCCGACCCGACTATCCAAGGCTTAGAAGCAAAGTATCTAGGTCCCAAACCAAAAGCTCACAAAACAGATCTTAAGTGCATAACAATGCATATAAACAGCATAGGAAGCTGTACACAGATAGGGGAATCCAACCCCGCAAACGGAACTCAAAACGGAGCTAAAACGGAGAAGTTATGCTCAAAACAGTGGCATGTCCGAACTTGCGTCCGACCTTGCAAGTTCGGACAGAGGCCGAGAGTCAGAAGTCGCGCGGAAATCCCAATGTCCGAACTTACGTCCGAACATCGAAGTTCGGACGTAAGTCGAGAGTTAAAAGCCAGAATCATCTTAGTGTCCGAACTTGCGTCCGACCTTGCAAGTTCGGACACACATCGAAACTTTTACGAAAATCCATCCTCGCGTCAGGTCCGAACTTTGAAGTTCGGACCGATGTTCGGACACGTCAAAACCTTCAAAAACAAAACGCGCCCGATGCACTGTCCGAACTTCCAAGTTCGGACAGATGTTCGGACAGCGCGAAACTGACGAAAAACAGAGCGAACAAATGCACAGAAATCCAACCAAATCAATACCAAACTCACACAAATCCACGGAATGGTAAATCAGTACCCTCGGGGGTTTAGCCACGCGATGAACAACACAAAATCAAGAAGAAACACACCAAGCACACCCATTCACAAAACAGAAAATGAAATCAAAGTCCATCCCCGAGGGTGAGCAAACTACCCCGATTCCATCCCCCACTTACATCAATTCGCAGAGGAGATTACACCGGACTGCAGCAGCGAACGATCCCGACAACGCAGCGATCCCCAAACAGCAAAACACCCACTGAATTCGCAGAGAAGAGACCCCAAAATCAGAAAAACTGCCCTCTCAAAACGGAAGCGGAAAACCATCCGAATCGAAAGAAAATCAAACCTGATTGCAGAAGAGAAGAAAACCCGAACAGAAGCAGCAGTAGGAATTCAGCAGCACCCAGACAGAGACAGCACCAATTCGCACCAGCAGTCAAGGAAGAAGAAGAGAGGGAAAAGCTTTCCAAAACTGTCGATGAGCACAAGAGCGTCGATGAGAACTGATCGTGATTGGAAAGTGAGAAATGCCCAATCAAATAATTAAGGAAGCTTACCAAAATAAAAGAGAGGGGAATGACCTCCTTGCCCCCGTCTTTTAACTTAAGGACTCCGATGTCCATCAGCTATCCAAAGTAACACATATCATAAGCAACGATATAAACTGAAATGTCATGAAATCTGAAAACGTAAAATACGGAGTATTACATCATTCCCCCTAAAAAGGAATTTCGTCCTCGAAATTCAACATACCTACTGCTCGAAGAGGAAGGGAACTTAGTACGCAACTCCTCCTCGAGTTCCCACGTCGCCTCACGCTCGGACTGATCAGACCACTGCCACCTTAACCATAGGCAATGTCTTGCTACGAAGCCGACGAACATCCCGAGCGAAAATACGAACGGAACTGCCTCATAGGTGAAATCATCTCTGAGTCGAAGCTGACCGTAGTCAATCACGTGCGAAGGATCATGTAGATACTTCCTGAGCATCGACACATGGAACACGTCATGCACTCCTGCTAGAGCTGGTGGCAATGCCAACCTGTAAGCCACCGGCCCAACTTTCCCAAGCACCTCAAAAGGCCCTACGAACCGAGGGCTCAGCTTGCCCGCTTACCAAAACGAACCAACCCCGAACTGGAGAGATCTTCAGGTATACGTGGTCTCCCACCTGAAACTCAAGCGGACGGCGCCTCTGATCTGCATAACTCTTCTGCCGGCTCTGGCAAACCAACAAACGCTCCCTGATAGTCTTAACTTTGTCCACAGCTCCCTGCACCAACTTAGGCCTACATCGCCCTCTCCCGCAGGTCATCCCAACAAATAGGAGACCTACAGCGCCTACCATACAACGCCTCATAGGGAGCCATCCCAATGCTCGATGGAAACTATATTGTAGGCGAACTCGATCAATGTCACATGCTGATCCCAGCTGCCCCGAAGTCGAGTACACAAGCCCTCAACATGTCCTCCAAAATCTGATTCGTCCTCTCCGTCTGCCCATCGGTCTGAGGATGATAAGCCGAACTGAAAGCAAATTCGTCCCTAACGCCTTATGCAGGCTCCGCCAGAAGCGAGATACAAATCTCGGATCTCTGTCCGAAACGATCGTCGCCGGCACACCGTGCAACCTCACAATCTCATCAATATACAGCCGAGCCAGGCGCTCCAGGCTGAAGGTCTTCCTCACAGGCAAGAAATGAGCTGACTTCGTCAACCGGTCCACAATCACCCAAAGCGCATCGTACCCAGAAGATGTCCTAGGCAACCCTACAATAAATCCATACCAACGCTCTCCATTTCCACTCAGGAAACGGAAGAGGCTGCAGAAGACCCGCAGGTCGCTGATGCTCAGCTTCACCTGCTGACAGGTTGGCAACGAGCCACAAAATCAGAAATCTCCCTCTTCATATTCGCCCACCAAAAGACTCTCGGAGGTCCAGGTACATCTTCACCCCTCCTGGGTGCACAGAATAAGGAGCTCCATGAGCCTCCTGCATAATCTCCCGCCTAAGATCGCCTCCACTAGGCACACAAACTCTGCCTCTGAAGCGTAGACAATCATCGCTGGACACAGAAAACTCTGACTCCTGATCATCTGACAACTTCTCTCTGATCTTACCCAACTCAGCATCCGCCTTCTGACCCTCTCGGATCCGCTCAATCAAAGTAAACTGGACCTGAATCGAAGCAATCATCCCGGCACGGTCCGACCGAACAACCCAAATCCCCATACGCTGAAGCTCAAAAGCAGACCTCTGAACCCCTGACAACGAACAAGCAAGTCCAGGAGCACCCCTACGGCTCAAGGCATCAGCCACCACATTCGCTCTACCCGGATGGTAGAGGATCTCCAGGTCGTAGTCATGTAACAGCTCCAACCAGCGCCGCTGTCTCAAATTCAATTCCTTCTGCGTGAACAAATATTTGAGACTCTTGTGATCCGTGTGACCTTACACGTCACCCCATACAAATAGTGCCGCCAGATCTTCAAGGCGAAGACCACAGCAGCTAACTCCAAATCATGGGTAGGATAATTCTTCTCATACGGCTTCAACTGTCTCGATCCATAAGCTACCACTTTCCCTGCTGATCAGAACACAACCCAGCCCTCTGTGGGAAGCGTCACAGAAACCTCGAAGCCATCTGTCCCAGAAGGCAACGTCAAAATCGGAGCCGATGTTCAACCTCTCTTCAACTCCTGGAAGCTCTCCTGGCACGCCTCACTCCAGTCAACTTGACATCCTTCCTAAGAAGACGAGTCAAGGGAGATACAATCTTAGAAAAGCCCTCCACGAACTTCCTATAATACCCAGCCAATCCTAGAAAACTACGCACCTCAGACACACTAGTGGGCTTCGCCCACTCCATAACCGCCTTAATCTTCTCTGGATCTACTGAAATGCCATCCTTCGACACCACATGGCCAAGGAACACGACTCTATCCAACCAAAACTCACACTTCTTCAATTTAGCATACAACTCCTTCTCCTTCAACGTCTGCAGCACCATCCTCAAATGCTCTCATGCTCCTCAGCACTCTTGGAGTACACCAAGATATCGTCAATGAACACAACTACGAAAGAATCCAAGAAAGGTTTGAAGACTCGGTTCATCATATCCATGAAGAACGACGGGGCATTGGTCAAACCAAAAGGCATGACCAAGAACTCATAATGCCCATACCGGGTCCTAAAAGCAGACTTAGGCACATCCTCAACCTTAATCTTCAGCTGATGATATCCAGAACGCAAGTCGATCTTCGAGAAGACTGTCGCCCCTGCCAACTGGTCGAAGAGATCATCAATGCGGGGAAGAGGATACCGATTCTTGATGGTAACCTTATTCAATTCCCTATAGTCGATGCACAATCTGAAGGAGCCATCCTTCTTCTTCACGAACAACACCGGTGCTCCCCATGGAGACACGCTAGGGCGAATGAAGCCCTTATCCAGAAGATCCTGCAGCTGCACCTTCAGCTCCTTAAGCTCTGCCGGACTCATGCGATAGGGAGCCTTAGAGATAGGCTGAGTCCCTGGCGCTAACTCAATAGAAAACTCCACCTCCCGATCAGGTGGTAGTCCTGGCACCTCGTCCTGGAACACCTCAGGAAACTCACACACAATGGGGATCTCCTCCAACCGGGATCCCTCCTTAACCTCAGTACAAAGCAAAGAAACCCCTGGCAGCCCTTCCTCAGGAACGGACTGCCTGCATAGCGGACACCAACACAGGAGCACAAGGAATGGAATTCCCCACAAAAGCAAAACGGGTCTCACCCGGTCTATCAAAGACGACTCTCCTAGCCGCACAGTCTATATGGGCATGGTGCTCTGCTAGCCAGTCCATGCCAAAATCACATCGAAGCAGGACATATTCATAGGAATCAAATTAGCAGGTAAGGTCCTATCCACGACCACTAAAGGAACAGACTTGCACACAGAATCAAGCACACATGCAGGCACGCCACTCAACGGGCTAGAAATACAAAGATCCACATCACATGGCACAGCAGACAACCCGAGACTACCCACTAAATCAGCAGACACAAAGAGGGGGTAGCTCCTGAATCAAACAAGCAGAAAACTGGCTGAGAAGAGATCTGAAGAATACTGACACAAGTCGGCCTGAGTCACGGTCTCGCTCACCAGCTAGAGCGTACACACGAGCCTGGGTCTGGGGCTTCTTCTGATCAGTCTTCTGCCCGGACCCTGAACCAGCTCCTCGGCCCTCAGAACCGCCACTGCTACCTCCACCTCTAGCCTGTGGACACTGGGCAATGCGATGGTCTAGCGAACCACACTTGAAGCACCGCCCGGACTTCCTGTAGCACTCCCGCCCAGGATGGAAACGGTCACACTCCGCACACTTCTCCAGCAGGGGATGCTGATGAAGAAGAACCCCGGTCTCCTCTATACTTCTTCTTCTTGAGAAGAAGTCTGCTCACGCCTCTCGGGCTCCTCCACACGACCCTTCCTTCTGGCCTTGCCCTTATCGGGCCTCTGGTCCTCTTCTCATACCGCTGCCTAGCCTGCAGCTCAGACTCACCACTAACGCCACATCGGCCACACCCTGAAAGTCTTGTGGCGAAAAGGGCCACAGCAGCTCTAATATCACCCCTCAAAACCAGCCTCAAACTTCCTAGCCTTCCGGTTATCATCCGGCTCAGGCACAAACTTCGAAAGAGAGATAAACTTCCTCACATAGTCGTCCACAGACATCTCCTTCGTCTGACGAAGCCTCCCATACTCAACTATCTTCTGATCCCTGAAGACATCGGGAGGATGATAGAACTGCTGATTGAAGCAGCCCCTGAACTGCTCCCAGTCCATGGGTGGGGGTACTTCCCTTCGACCGTCTTCCACCACTCTTTCGCCTCCGACTGGAACATGAAAGTAGCGAACCGACCTTCTGGTCTCCTCACATCCCATGACCCGCAGAAGGTCCTCAATGGCAGTGATCCAGTGGCTCGCCTCCTGTGGGTCGCACTAGCATCAAAGGAAGGTGGCTTCAGCTTCAGAAACTCCTGAAGCGCCTCACATTACTGCCCCCCGCATTACCGGCTCCGCGCCTGACCAGCAGTGGCCCCTACAGTCTGCAGACCTGGGTCACCACCTGCTGCACAATCTCTGCAATGTCCCCTGGGGAGCATCGCTGAAGCTGCACCACGTCCTCCTACTCGTCGGGGAGGCATACTAAAAATACAAACACCAAATTCGATCAGAAACCGTCAATCATCAAACAGCAGACTTTCAGACACTCACCCATTGCAGACAAACCCCACAATCACCAAAGAACGAGCAACCTGGCTCTGATACACTAAATGTAACGACCCAAAACCGGCCTAGGAGTTAGGGCCGTTACACGCCGCGAGTCTACTACCTAACGTCGCCAAGCTCTAAGCAAACGAATCCCAAAACCGAATAAGTAACTTGCATAAAAACCAAAAGAGTTTACAAGATCCAAAGACTTACAAGTCAAGTACAAAGCGAAAGGCCCAAAGGCTAACAAAGAACTAAAGCGTCCAAAGCGCAAGAAAGAAAAATCAAAGTCTAAGGCACATAAAATAAACAAAGCTCCAGAAGGGGACGAGGAGAGAAGATCCCACGAGCTCAATCTGCAACAAAGTAAAGGGGTGAGCTAAACAGCCCAGCAAGCAGAAGACTTCCTCAAGGAAGCCTACTCAAAACAGAAGCAGAAGAACACTTATAAACCGAGAGGATTGCGAAGTCATTGTAAATAGACTGAACGGAACACAAAACAAGAAAGCAGAGCAGAACATCACTGTCAAATCTTAGTCGGACTTGCAGAAACAGATACAGAAGAGTGGGACACTAGAGACAAGCTAACACAACAGAAGGACACACATAAGGTCCTATGGATCCGAGATCCCACAACAGAAGCCGTAGAGACAGCTAACAGACCCGTCGTCAAATAACGTCCTAAGGGAGACCCTAAGGAGTATAAACAAAAGGAATTCCTGCGCAGCATGCTACGGGACAGCCCGACCCGACTATCCAAGGCTCAGAAGCAAATATCTAGGTCCCAAAACCAAAAGCTCACAAAACAGATCTTAAGTGCATAACAATGCATATAAACAGCATAGGAAGCTTGTACACAGATAGGGGAATCCAACCCCGCAAACGGAACTCAAAACGGAGCTAAAACGGAGAAGTTATGCTCAAAACAGTGGCATGTCCGAACTTGCGTCCGACCTTGCAAGTTCGGACAGAGGCCGAGATCAGAAGTCGCGGAATCCCAATGTCCCGAACTTACGTCCGAACATCAAAGTTCGGACGTAAGTCGAGAGTTAAAAGCCAGAATCATCTTAGTGTCCGAACTTGCGTCCGACCTTGCAAGTTCGGACACACATCGAAACTTTTACGAAATCCATCCTCGCGTCAGGTCCGAACTTTGAAGTTCGGACCGATGTTCGGACACGTCAAAACCTTCAAAAACAAAACCGCCCGATGCACTGTCCGAACTTCCAGTTCGGACAGATGTTCGGACAGCGCGAAACTGACGAAAAACAGAGCGAACAAACGCACAGAAATCCAACCAAAATCAATACCAAACTCACACAAATCCACGGAATGGTAATCAGTACCCTCGGGGTTTAGCCACGCGATGAACAACACCAAATCAAGAAGAAACACACCAAGCAACACCATTCACAAAACAGAAAACGAAATCAAAGTCCATCCCCGGGGGTGAGCAAACTACCCCGATTCCATCCCCACTTACATCAATTCGCAGAGGAGATTACACCGGACTGCAGCAGCGAACGATCCCGACAACGCAGCGATCCCCAAACAGCAAACACCCACTGAATTCGCAGAGAAGAGACCCCAAAATCAGAAAAACTGCCCTCTCAAAACGAAGCGGAAACCATCCGAATCGAAAGAAAATCAAACCTGATTTGCAGAAGAAAGACCCGAACAGAAGCAGCAGTAGGAATTCAGCAGCACCCAGACAGAGACAGCACAATTCGCACCAGCAGTCAAGGAAGAAGAAGAGAGGAAAAAGCTTTCCAAAACTGTCGATGAGCACAAGAGCGTCGATGAGAACTGATCGTGATTGGAAAGTGAGAAACTGCCCAATCAAATAATTAAAGGAAGCTTACCAAAATAAAGAGAGGGGAATGGCCTCCTTGCCCCCGTCTTTTAACTTAGGACTCCGATGTCCCATCAGCTATCCAAGTAACACATATCATAAGCAACGATATAAACTGAAATGTCATGAATCTGAAAACGTAAAATACGGAGTATTACAAGCCAGATCTGAGATCTATCTTCGAGAACACACTGGCCCCTCTCACTGATCAAATAAATCGTCTATCCGTGGTAATGGTTACTTGTTCTTGACTTTAACTGCATTAAGCTCACGGTAGTCGATGCAGAGTCGCATACTGCCGTCCTTTTTCTTGACGAACAGCACTGGAGCACCCCAAGGAGAAACACTAGGTCGAATGAATCCCTTGTCGAGGAGGTCCTCTAGCTGTAGCTTCAGCTCCCTCATCTCAGCCGTGCCCATACGGTAGGGTGCCTTAGCAATGGGGCCCGTACCTGGCAACAAGTCGACGGCGAACTCAACCTCGCGCACAGGCGGCATGCCTGGCAGCTCATCAGGAAATAGGTCGGGAAAATCTACCACGACTGGAATGTCTACGTCCGTCACGTCGCTCTGTCTCGTGTCCTGTACATAACAGAGGAAGGCTTGTCGGCCCTTCCTAACATCCTTCATCAGGGATAATGCTGACACGATCTTGACAGTCGGCTCTCTCCTTACACTGCGGTACGACACTGTCCTGCCGCTCGGCCCCTTCAGTAGTAGTCGATGCTCTGCACAATGAAAACGGCCCCTATGCTTCTGTAGCCAATCCATGCCCACTATGATGTCAAAACCAATTTCTTGAACTCAATCAGATCAATAGGAAGGTCTCAGTCATAATGCTGATCTCTAACCCTGTATACTGTCTGGTGCAACCTACTTTCTCCTTCGAAGGAGGGTGACTGAAAAGTCTAAAAGCTGTTCGGGGGTGGCTCCCAGCTTCTTAGCAAATGTCGAGGAAATAAAAGAATGCGAAGCCCCTGAGTCGAACAATACGGAAGCTCTAACACCATCAATAGGAAAGATACCTGAGATCACCTCTCGTATTAGCATCAAGTCCCAATAAATCTCTCATTTACTGTTGTTTGTAATTGTCATACCTGTGATGACATTACTAGACTCCTTGGCTTGCGCCATATCTAGGATGCAGATGGTACCCTCCTTTCCATTTTCGTAGCCTGAAGTTATGAATTATCGGTATCAACAACTGAACATATATGCTTGAAGGGAAAACTCTTATTTTATTCATCCAATTGTATTATACAAGATACACACTTAGTTACTACTATTACATCAGTACTGTCTGAAAGTAAATTTTAAACGGCCAGGTCGGATGTGGGTATCATTCACTAAAGCTGGTGGTGCGGTATTGAGCTTAATGCTCTTAATACCATGATATACAAGCCTCGACTCTCCACCAAATACTAACACATCCCCAGACTTGAGGATGATCTTGCTTGCTAGATCCATCCTCTTCTGGTCTCCATAGATAAACTCAGCATCATCGCCGATGGAGAATGACACAACCGGTATTCCTCTGGTGATGGACTCGTCGTCTCATCACTGTCCTGGTGCATCCCAAGCTTTCCTCCCTGCTCATAGTAGTTGATAATGCAAACGTCAGGTGTCATGTCGGGCAATGGATAAGTCTCACAGTCTTGAGCAATATCCATTGCGTTTCTCACCAAGGTTAGGAAACTCTCAGGTATGCTAGGTATGGATACGCCACCTACCATCCTCACCTCTCGATAAACCCTAGCTTGTGGATCCCAATCTTCCCTAAGCACATCATGTGCAGTTTCATTCTAGAACCACTATTAATACAGGGGTATAAAAACCTCTTATACCCTTACCCAAAGCTCTACACTCATTCACTATGGTGATTTGCTCATCTAGGGTTAGGAACTCTCTAAGAAGTATCATGCCCGGTCTGACTACATGACACAACTCACTAGGGTACTCCCGTCTTTCTTCCACGGTCTAGGTGGTCTCTGTCTTGTAAGTGTGGGATAGCAGATGTCGAAATCTCCTAAGAGGTAACAGGTTCCCTAGATAAGTTGGTTATCTAAAGCGGTAATTAAAACACACATTCATGCTAAGGTAAAGCGTTTAACACCTAGTCATGCTCTCATACAATGGTTAAGGTTTCAAATGCTAACCTTCACCGCGCTGGGTACTAGTGCCAGCGCCTGAAGCTCCGCTGCATTCAGCATACGGTTGCCCGGCGGTTTCCTCTGGCCCTGGTTCTGCTGCTGCGCCTGCTGCTGCTGCTGCCCCCTCTGGGCTTGGGGCGTCGGCCCCCTCTGGCCACCTCGGGCTCCACCTCCTCCAGCAGGTGCGCCCTGAGTCCCCTTCAGTGGGCGGTACACTCGGCTATCCGGATATATTAAAGCACTCGAACGACCTGTGTCCCTTCTTTCCACAATGGTGGCAGTCCACCGCTTGCCCGGTGCAGTCGACACCCGTGTGGTCTTTACCACAGCGCTTGCATGAAAGTGCGCTGGGGTGCAGAACCTATTATCATAGTACAAGGATGGTAATGGGTAGTGTAGTACACAATTTATCCACAAAGTTAGATTACTTACCCTTAGGGGGTACAGATCTAAGAGGCTGCACATCGTAGGTAGGCCCGGTCAGCATCAGGACCTTGTCCTTACCTTTTGGCTGGCCTGCTCCTTCTTCTTCTCCTCCAGGAGAACTTTTTCTTCTGTGATCGTCAAAGTGTCAGGAATAGCAGGTAATAAAGCAGGCAGTAAGTAAGTAATTTAAATGGATTAAAACTTAAGGTGGTTCTTACTCCAGCTCTTACTGCCTCCCTTCCAGTCTCTGTTTCCGCCTCCTTCTCTGGGGCCTTACGCTTCTGCCCCTGGCCGTCCTCCCCGGCTGTTCACCATCATCTCAGTCCGAGAAGCGGCGTCATAACACTCCTGCAATGTATCAATGATTTCCCCGAACTGGTAATAAATCAACTGAGTTACAGGTACAAACTGTCAATTAGTTTTACCTGAACCGTAGGGTACAAGGTAGCACCCATGGCGGCCTTGATAGCATATTTCAACCCGCCTCTAAAATTCTCTACTTTCACAGCATCAGAATACACAACTCCTGGGACGAAGTCCAAGAGCCCGATAAACAAGGAGTAGTACTGATCTACTGTCATACTACCCTGCCCCAGGGCCTCAAACTCCTCCCTTTTCCTCTGCTTCAAATGAGCAGGATAGTACTTCTCTCTCAACAATCCACAAGCATGTCACCCCAAAACCTCTATAGCAAGATAATGTGCCTTCACGGACCTCCACCACGTACTGGCAGGTATGTATGTGCCTAACGATGAAGGGTAGCTATGTATGGTGTGCTCAGGCAGCCTATGCTAACTCGGCATGCAACACAACGCCTTCTCGTGCTCAACACTGTATCTCTCGAGGACAGTGGGGTCACCAACTACATCATAGGTAGGTACTCGCGTGTCAGCTACGCTCTTCAGCCAATTCGGCTCTCTAGGTGCGGGTACGGATGGGACTACGTGGTTGTGCAGGTGGTGCTCCTATATGGATACCTCCCACTGGGCTAGCTGAGCGAGAACGGCAGCTACCGTCTCAGCCACGCCCGCGGCTGGGGCCTCCGGAGGACCTGCTCCAGGCCCGCCGCCTCTTCCACCATCCTCTTACCTGCTGCTTCGCCTCCCGGAAGACATCTGAAGAATTCAAACCAAAGTCAGCTCTTGGTATAAATACCGTACTTTCCCTACCATATCTTAACTCAAATCATTTACACTATCTCTTGGTACTGGTGTGTAAATAACCTAGGCTCACGGTACTTAAACTACTATCTCTTGTAATCAGAGCGGTACTCCGCTCTGATACCACTTTTGTAACACCCCTACTAATTTGGGTTCCTAATAGTCCTATAAATGTCGCGCACAATAATATCTCGCAGCGGTAAATAATAAACTATCGCCCTAATGGTGTCACTGTATCACTCGCCCATACGGTGATAACGAATTACCTGATAATCAACTTGTGAAACGTATTCCTGCAGTGACCACAAGAGATAGATAGTAGAACTAAACAACTTAAAACAAATCTAACATCAACAATTATTACAGCCGTGAGCATCTAAACCAAATACACCTCGGTTAAACAACCCGAGTCCAAACAACCTGAGTATCACACCGTACCAAGTCTAAACCAAATGTACTATCACAATAGTCACGCCTCGCTGCGACCCACCAGCTAGTCACCTGAAATAAAGATGGTTTGTGGTATGGAATCACCCCTGCTGAGTATGTCATCACATGCCCCGTCATGCCCCCAAAGACCCCTCAATTATTTGGTCGAGAGCATGAGGTTCATTACATGCAAATACCGTTTTAATATTTAAACTATAAATCAATTAACAGTAATATCCATACAATAACACAACCATCAACATATATATATAACTACACGTATAACCAATGAACAACCAAGCGAAACAACGAGAATAATAAACAAGTACTAGTTCTCGTCCACGGTGTAGAAACCAATATCGTTCGCCACTGTATAAATCTCAACTGTATTATTTGGTTCAGTTATACCTAGTGACAATGTCTCATTAAAACGACATGTCTCTAGTTACCCATATTTATGGCGGGTCACCCACGCAGTAGCCACTCCAACGGTAGAGTCTCCGACCAACGAGCCATTCTAGCTCACGGGAAATTTTCTGATACTTGCGGACCCGTACGCGGACATCCTGGTATCGTTTTGTGATCACAGCGCGCGCAAGAGCCACATCCTCTTGGCTTTACTTTCCTTCATTTAATTTAATTAATTATTCCATCGCATCGCATTACCAATTTTCCTAACACAGCAGACTAAGGTCATTAGTCCAATCCGGAGTCTGTAAACTCGGGATCCAGTGTTAGATCCGAGAGCGGCGTATAGAAAGGCCATGCTCCGTATAAAAGTCTCGGATAATATTATATCTTATTATCCTAGTGCTACAACGTTTTTTCTGACGATCCTTATATTTCATATAAGATAGCACCATAGCCGCTAGTTCGTTTATATATATTGTCCATATATATGAACCGATACTGTTAACTCAAAACAGTAATAAGAAGCAGCTATAAATATACAGTTCATGCATATTTAATTTACCATTCAGACAAACAATCTATCACAGATCACACAGAAGTCTGAACTGAGGAAGCCCTCAGAGACAATCAGAGACACATAACAACATACCGTTCAACCTGATGTATTACGGTGGAGTATGAATCGGCAAGATCCTATACTCCTTGTGTAGTCTCTAACAGTCGAAACAATACCTAATGCTACTGATTAGCATACCGTATAACAACACGACCCTACGGTACCCCGTACCGTCACTAATAACTCCCGGGTAACCCCCCGTTATTAGCTATCAATATTTTGTCGGTTTTTAGGTTTAACTCGAGATTGAAAAGTGTTATATTACATGCGTAGTTTGCCTTGTATATTAATATACTTATTGTTGAACTCGTTATTGCATGTGACTTAACTCACCCTGTGTATGTCGTATACTCCCTCCATCCTGAATTGACCGTCCTGTTTACTATTTGGAATGTCGTTTGACTTCAATTTTTAACATATAAGATAAATTAATTTTGAAAATTTAAGTTTTGCATATGATTCCTTACATGATAAACTATATGTTACAAAAAATTAGTTTATAAAATTATTTTATCTTATATGCTTAATATTGAAGTGGAAAAACGTGCCATAAAGCAAACAGGACAGTCAATTCAGGACGGAGGGAGTAGTTTATTTCATTATTGCATGTGTGATCCTTTGTCATGCACTATGCATCTCATCTTAGTATTTATTTTTCTAAGTTTGTCTCTTTTTTTAAAAAAAATCGACGTGGTATAATTCATTTGTAAACAATACTTTGAATGTATAAATTCTTATTATCCCACGTGTACTCCAACATTAGAATTCCACATCTAATGTTTGTAACTCTTTTCCCTATTATCATATGTCATTTTTAATTATGAACACATGGTCATTAACCATATTATATTTTCCACCATAACATATATTTATTTATGTGTATGTGTTTATGGAACTATTTCTTATATGGTAAGTCTTATAATATATATTCATTCTTTCTAATGAATACCTCTTATATTATAAATGCTATAATTCTTATAACATTAAAACCATATTATGAATTCCATTTAAAAAAATGTTAATATTTCCGAACAGCACCTATGTTCTTAAATATTTACGAAACCCACCACTTAATTAATATAATGTTACGTTATTGTTATATCACATATATTATGACATTTAAGTCATTTAAAACAATTATAACCTATAGTCATATTTGTTTATAAAATACCAAATGGCCCCTTATATTTTCGGTTTCCATTATACACCACTAAAATTCTATAAATCATAATTCCATCCCAATTTATAATACATAGTTTTCTAATTCCCTTAAAACCATATATTATACATATATCTTTCTAAACCTTATATACCATTTCAAAAATTACCAAACTATACCAAAAGGTTATAAATATTATTCCTAACCTTATATTTCCTTTAAATCTCGGTTTTCACCCCTTTGTTACCCATTTGTCACAATGTTATAAAATATCATATGTTATACTTATATAATTCATATAAACTCCAAATTTAACCAAATAAACTTCTAAAAATTCCTAATAACTTAAGGACTATTCTAAATTCCATTTAGTACCCCAAGTTTTCAGAAATTACATTATAACCCCATCTTTTATAAATCTTTCACAATTTAATAAATATCTTATTATAAGATAGTATTTTAATTTTCTTAAATTTTCCAAACTTGGTCAAAGTCTCCTAGATGGTCAACTTTGACTCCTAATACCAAATGGGAACCAATTTTTCGGTAATCACTAATAATAACCTATACTTTTCTATTTTTACAATTTTGACCCAAAACTTTATAAAATGTTATAATTTTTATTAAATTCATTTAAAAACCTAAATTACTCTAAATTAAGCCCACGGCTTTCTAATTTCCTAGTAATTACGAATTTGCCCTAATTTTAATTATAAGCATAAATAAAACTAAATAAGCTTATAAACTTAAATTAAAATGGCCTAATGACATGGCCTTATTACAACCTTGAACTTGCAAAATAAATTACACAATAAAGGTCTCAAAATATATCATATATTTTCGGCCTCACCATGTTTAATTATTTTTCCACATAATGTCATAATTTGACCATTATGTTAATTAAATCTCTTAAATGACTAGCTTAATTTATCTTAGCCATTTTTTTCCATTTTTTAGGTCAATATGACCTATATATATAATTTCACTCTCGGCCATATATATATATATGCTTAGAAATTATAAAAATCATAAGTTTAAGGTGTTTATACCTTGATTAATCCTTGTATGAGCTCGGTCACTTGTAGGAAAATTCACCACTTTGATTTAGACATGTTTAATACACAAAAACAAGATATGGTTATACTCTAAGCTTGAGCTTAACCATAAGGAATAATTAATGTAAGATTTAAGGCAAAAATCATCTTAAAAATGCAAGGGAAATTCTAGGTGGTTTCGACCTGAAACAAACACACCACAAGGTGTTAGATCCACCATATTGACATAGGAAATAGTTAGATCACAACAAGCTACCTTGTTATTAGGCTTTACCTTGGAAAAATGCCTTAAAAGAGGGTATTTCCTTTGGATCTTGGTCACCCTTGCTCCAAATGGCTAACCAACTGAATGAACATGTAAATATGAAGATTATGAGTGTATAAACTCATAAAAATCAGAGGAAGAAAACCGCTTGAAAGATTGAGAGGCTTAAGGTATGTTTTTACCTTAAAATGCAATTTGAGCAACCTTGGTCCCTCTACTTGCTTCAACCGAGTTTAGCTCTTGTTATAACCTTAGAAAACTGAGAATAAGCCATAGGAATTGATGAGCCACGAAATCTAGGTGTAGGTAGTGAAGAGATGAAGAAAAAGGGCTAAAAATGGCCTTAAAACACTTACCTTAAGAGCTTAGGAGCTAGATTTGCCTTCCATGCTCAAGAACCAGACTTGAGAGCTTCTTAGGAAGGGAGGAACTCGGCTGGACAGAAGGGAATCGGACAAGGAGGAAGGAAGAGGTGGGAAAGGTTGGAAATAATTGAAAAAGTAAGTTCTACTATTGTAAATTTTGTTTAGGTATCAATTTGTCTCATATCATTGCAAGCTGTCTCCTCTCTTATTTCCAGCCGATTTCATTGGTCCAATGGGTCAATTAATTGACCATTGACCATGCTTGGTCAATATTGACTCATGCGGGCCCCACTTTAGGGTTTATTAATATTTTAATATTAATTTGTAAAAATTCGTAAATTTTTGGAATTAAATTCCTAATATGATATAATATGATAAAATATCATATTTAAGGGTAATTATAATTTTTAAGCCCATTAAAAATCAATTTAGAAGGCAATCTCACAAAAACGTGCTTTAAGGTGTTTTAGCGCACATTTTTGTGTCACAGGGTGTTCCTGAGCTTAGTTCTCCTTGAGAATGGTTTCATTGTGTTCCTTACTTCATTATAATGCTTAGGAATCCACTTTGGATCCTATTTGAGGTCATGCAATCTTTATGGTGTCTTAAAGCACATTTTCGGCTTTACCGATCTAAGACGTGTTTTGCCTTGTTGAGATCTTTTATATTGTTCCCCAATAATATTTAGATGTTTAATAATCATCTTAGACCATTAATAGATCATTTAATTATATTTTAAAGATTAGGGGTATTTCAATAAATATCCTTATGATGGAAGGGGGCACGGTTTTTAGAGTGTGAGTCATCACACTTGGCTAGCAACTAAAGAAAAGAAAAAGAAAAGTAAGTAAAAATTACTATTTACCTTTTATAAAATAAATATCTTAACTAAAGACTTACCTCTCACAAACATTAAAATCTACATACATTAAAAGATGCCTTATGGGTAAAAAGAACGCGCGACGCGTTCCTTTAGTTTTTTAAGTTTTCGTCATCCCGACGAACCCCTTCCCATCTTCTACCTGGATCTAATCTCCGTTGCGATTTGGCTCAAACAATCTTCCATCGTGGTTTTCATTTCTGGTTGGCGACTCGGGTGGCGGTGCTGTGCTCCGTTTTTTGTTCTGCTCTTGGTGTTTTGAGCTTCGAAGGTCAGTCGGGAAGCGAGTTTTTTGTCTCGTAGAAGCGGAGTCATGGATTTCATCTTTCAAGCGGAAGAGACAGCGCAAGAAGTCAGGAAAATCAACAAGAAGAAGCGTACTGTGTCAGATTGGGAAATCGATAGGAGTTTTCCAGCGATAAACGTCCCTGTAAATCTTGGAGATTCCGCACCAGAGGAGAAGCGCCTATATAGCGATGCGTTATTGCAAAAAGAGAGGAGAATGCTATGTATATGTCTGAGAATGAAGGTTCGGATCATGAAGAAGAGGAAGAGGAGGAGCTAGTAGAAGAAGACCCGTTATGCCCTAAAGTAACGGTCCCAAAGGAATGAATTCAAGAAATCAACAAGGAGTGGAGGAATGCGGTAATTGTCAAACTTTTGGGCAAAACTTTTCCTCTTCAAATTTTATCTGAAAGATTAAATCAGCGGTGGAAGACGAGAGGCAAATTCGAGGTATTTTTTGTGGGGAATGGTTATTTTTTGATTAAGTTCGAATTGAAGGAGGATAGGGATATGGCACTCTATGGGGGTCCTTGGTTGATTGCAGACCATTATTTAACGGTGAGGAGATGGAGGAGGAACTTCGACACTGAATCGGAAGCGCTAGCTAATTTGGACGTTTGGGTTAGATTCCCAGACCTGAGGACCGAGTTCTTGACAGAGAAGTGTGTTGCTCTTATTGGAAGCAAACTGGGAAGGGTTCGGAAGGTTGAGATCAAGAAGACAAGTTTGGGTAATCCACTTAGTGGTAAAGTGTGCATAAACATAGATCTATCTCAGCCGGTAATTGGAAAATAAATCAAACTGTTCAATGGCATAGAGGGTTGAGTATACCGGACTTCATCTGCTCTGTTTCAACTGCGGAAGGTTTGGGCATCATAAAGAGAAATGCCCGATGCTAGATAATGAGGAGGTTGCCATTAATGAGGGTGGGTATAAGATGGTTCAAAAAATATGGATAAAGATGATTCGGTTTTGACGGATAGCTTTGGGCCCTGGATGAAAGTCACAAGGAGAAGGAAATAGCATCCTAAAAAACCTACTGCAAAACCAGAAGTTAAGACTCCAGATGTGGGGGGAGAGGAGATTCAAAACCCTGAAACTGCCCTGAAGAAGAAGAATCTGCCAAAGAAGAATGTGAAGGTAAAGGAGAATCAGGAAGGGCATTTACTCAAGAATAGTTTTGAGATTCTATCCAAAAAGGTGGAGGAGGGTAAGGAAGGTGAATCTACTGGTAAGGAGGCTCTGGAACTTATTGAAGCTAGCATGAAAAGGAAATCAGACAATAACACTGAGAAGAAGGTGGTGCAGGGAGCATCCGAGGAGAATCATGAGACTGAAGATAGTTTCCATAGCCCAGCTAAGTCCACTAACTCTTACTTTTCGGTGGAGAATGCACCTTTATGTTTGAGTAAAAATGTGGAAAGTAACCTTCCTTATATGGATGAGACATATTTGGATGGTACTTGATTTTAGAGGCTATATATTTATCTGCACCTTGTGGTGGCTTTTGTGCCTGTTTTCTGTTGTTACATAGATATGTTTAAATGATTAGTAATTTGAAGATTATGTCTTGGAATGTGAGAGGTGTGGGTAAGAGTAATTTTCTTCCCTCTGTTAAAAACTTGCTGGTTTGCATAAGCCTGATGTTCTCTTTCTCTGTGAACCCAGAATCAGTGGTGTTTTTGCTGACAATATTATGAGTAAGATTAGCTTTCCTCACAATTATAAAGTTGATGCTAGAGGTTTTAGTGGTGGCCTCTGGCTTTTCTGGAATAACAGTGTGGACATTCGCATTCTGAATTTTGATGATCAATTTATCCATACTTGTATCAGCATGGGTAATACCAGTGTGTTTGGCACCTTTGTTTATGCTAAACCTCCTGATAAAGAGAGGATTAGACTTTGGGATTGTCTTAGCCAGATTGCTCCCCCTGTTAATAGTTTTTGGTTTCTGTCTGGTGACTTTAACTCCATCCTCTCTTTGAAAGATAAAAAAGGTGGTATTAGGAAGCTTAACCTGGGCAGTCTAGCTTTTAAGGATTGGGTTCAGTCCTGTGGGCTAAGGGAGCTGCCTTCAAAAGGTTTGGATTTTACATGGACTAATAATTCTATTTTGGTTAAACTTGATAGGACCCTTGTCTCTGCTAATTGGTCTGAGATTTTTCCTCTAAGTTGGGTTTCTATCCTGCCTAGAACTAGCTCTGACCACTCTCCCATAATGTCTCTTTTCAGCACTCCCTCTCCTAAACCTTGTAGGATCAAACCTTTTAGATTCCAAATAGCTTGGGCTGATCATCCTAACTATAAGGAAACCGTCATAAATAGTTGGAGTCCTACCTGGCAATTGAAGGACAACCTTAAACATGTGAGCTCTATCCTGATTGATTGGAACAGGAATGTGTTTGGTAACATTTTTCTTCTAAAAGAAGGTTGGAGGCTAGATTGGCTGGTATTCAGAGAAGCCTAGAGAAAAATCAAAGTCCTTTTTTGAGAAAGCTTGAAACCACTCTTAAAAAGGACTATGAGGATATTCTGCATAGGGAAGAGATTTTCTGGTTCCAAAAGTCTAGGGACAAGTGGGTTAAGTTTGGTGATAAAAACACCAAGTACTTTCACAGAAAGGTAGTTTTGAGAAGAGCCAAATCCAAAGTATTTAGTTTGGAGGATAGTGATGGAAATATTATTGAGGGAGAGGAGAACCTTTGTAAGTTAGCTAAGGATTATTATAAGGGTCTGTTTCAGGAAGATCAGAAGGGCCCACTTGATCATATTGGTCATGATTTCCCAGCCTTAGAGATCTCTGATAGGATGTTTGTTTCCTCCCATCCCACTATGGATGAAATCTGGAATATCATTAAGTATATGGATAATTTTAAAGCTCCTGGTCAGGATGGCTTCCAGGTGTGGTTCTACAAGTATCATTGGCAGTTGATTAAGAATTCTGTTTATGACCTTGTTAGAAAAGCATTTGAAACTTCAGCTATAGATAGAGATTCTAATTCTACTCTACTGTGTCTAATTCCTAAATTATCCTGTTGAAATACCCCTAAATATTAAACGTATAAAATCATAACACGTTTTATAGTATGGACATAAAATAACGTATGAACAATTAAATCTAGTACACATATATACATATATGTACGAACACGAAAGAACATATGCGTAACATTACGTTACGAAATTAAGACGTCGTGAATAAGTAACGATATCGTCACGTAACCTCGTAACGAAATAATAATAATAATAACAACACGAAATAATACATAGTCATATATATAAGTAAACATATATAACTTATTCAAATAAAAAGAAAGGAAAAAAAAGGGGGAGCAAAGACGCTCCCGGTGAGGCTCGAACCCGAGACCTCTTGTACTTGTTCTGAGTGCTTAACCAGGTGAGCTGCGCTCAATTTCAGCAACTAGTGCACACGAACTGAAACTAATACCAATAAATGAAGTAAATACAGAAAGAAAAAAAAAAAGTAAACTCATCGTCTCCTTCCTCTTCCACGCAGAAGAACAGATTCGAACAAAAAAAAACGTGTGATCAGAGGAATCCAAACTCTGTAATGGGAAGAATTTGTTTATTCAATCGCCCATACTAGCCTTGTAAATTGGGACAATTCGGACAGATTTCTTCCTGAAACTCACCCCTCTCAGCCCCAAGTCTCGGATGTTTGCGTGAAGCAAGGAGAACAATAACGACGACATTCATTCTGTAGAAATCCCTCTCACGCCAGTCCCTAATCCATGACCTCTAAACTATTCCTGGTATCATCGATTAATGTGGGCATAACAGAAAAGAAAAAAAAAAAAAAGTAACTAACCGTGACATTTTGCTCTACCCGACAACCTGAAACAGAAGGGAGTGGACTCTATTTCTGATGAACCGCTCAAACACATTACAGGAGCATTAAAATCTGTGTTGCTCAAACACCCACGCACCACAGATTCCCTCACTATCTCTGTAACAGCAACTCCCAAGTCTACTGAACTATGCTTCTATGTCGATCTGTGTTAGGCAAACAGACAAGGAGACAGCCCCCTTTGATTCTCTTGTTACGCCCATACCTCCTAGGAAGTTAGAGCCCATGACCCCCACTTCTGATGCATTGCCCTCTGCTTAATATCTTGCCCGGCTATTCTTTCCTTCTTTGCATGCCGTGCCAACAAAGCATTCAGGTAAGCTTCTTTCGGTTGTTGTTCATGCGTGGAGATGAACACCAGTTTTCCATGGCACCCTTGAATCCCTTCTATCTGTTGTCTGTCTCAGTTCGAAGAGAAAGATTGACACTTTACTCTTGTTTTCACTCTTGTTTCGTCAGTAAACCAAGTCTCCCACCTTCTCCTGTCTGTCTGTTCAAGCTTGTGCCCAAGCCTTGGGGAAACTGAATCATGAAGCTCATAGAACTAACAAGGTAAGAGGCTGCAACAAACTCTTTACTGCTCTCTGTTTGGTTTTGTCTAAAAAAAAAACCCATGCACCAGTACCCCTGACTGTTTCCTGTCTCACGCAAGAGCAGTACATGCTAGATAGGAGTTGAGCACTGGGAAGCTCGAGACTTGTGTTTTTTCTGCCCAAGGAAATCCCTCCATAAACTGTAACCACCGAGCTGAATTCTAACCCAAGGTAAAACTTCTCCAACCTGTTTTTGCTTACCTCGGTTCCTTCCTTATCTCTGTCTTACCAAGCTTAACTTGGTTGCCTCAGCCGTGCTAAATAATCCAAGTGCAAGGGCCTGGTATCGTGCCTAGACCAACAAGATAAAAGCCACTAAGCTTTCCCTGGTAAGCTCCACTAAACTGTTGCTTCGGTTGTATAGTTCTCTAGGATTTTGTTTTCTGTATAACCAAGCTCCAGCACTGATATCTCAAACCTACTGATTCAATGATGAAACTGGTAGAGCATTAATGCCCCTAGCTAGGTCCTGGCTACATTACAAAGAAAAGAGTGAAACAAATCTGTCAGCAAACAAAGAGAACATATCGATAGGATTGGTTTCTGAAACTTCCCATTTCAGTAAAGGAGAACTTCATTAGTGTGACAGGTTGTGTAGGTCCTGTTTGAGTGGCTAATGCAAACACAATTTATAAATGCTCCCGACTGAGAACTGGTGCGTTGGTTAAGTTGGTATACCCACCTGATAGACTAGATGAAAGTTAGCAACAAAAAAAAATGAATGGTGAAAAAGAAGACAGTAAGAAAGAAAATGCAGCAGTTCATTCTATGCTTGTAAAGTTCAGTTTCGGGGGGGAACTTTTCTCTCAGAAGCACTGTCCTTATGGTTCTGATGTATTGAGGATCTAAAACATCTAGTAGTCATTAACTGAGTAAGTATAATGGCAAAGTCAAAAAAAAAAAGAGAAGAACAGAAGAAAAACTTGCATCAGGTTTCTGGTATTAGATTATCAGTTTTTCAGAAAGGTGAAGAGTTCTGTTTCAGAATCTCGTATTTAGTTGCAGTTTTCTGTCTTTTGGGATTAAAACTGGGTCAAGACTTTTAACTAAGTGGCTGGATTATGAGTGTGAGGGAAGAACAAAAGAAAGAATAAACATAATCTGTAACAGATGGGAAACTATAACAGAAAAGAATCAATAAGGAACCACAACAGACCTTACTTGCAGTTTCTGTGTAGATTTGTTCTCAGAGGGTGTCTTGCTCCTTGAGTTGGGAACGAAACTAGAGTCTGGTAAACAGTCTTAGCTAAGTATGTAAGTTAGCTGGAGGAGGTTGTAGGTCGGTGTAGGAAAAACAGAAAGGAGATTGAGGTGACAGAAACCAGCTCTAACAGAAAGTTCACATCAGGTTATCAGTTTCTGTAGTCTAGTAATAACTACCGTTTGCATTACCTGTATTCCATTCTTCCCAATTTACAGACCGTGTGTAAAGAGGTCTTAGGTGTGCAGACCTGATTGCCTTGGGTTATCTGAAAACTTAAAAAGAAACCAAGGTGATAAAATTAATTGTGGTGTCAAGCTCAGTTTCAGGTGGTGGCCAATTTCAGTTTTCTGTAACAGTCTGGCTGGGATATTAGGAAGGTTATACTGTCTTAGGTATGAACTAGAAACACCGTAACAGATGTAAATTAAGTTGGCAGGTCATTCGAGGATTTAAGAACCGGGTAACTGAGGATAAACAGCAAAGGAAAATAAAAAGAAACATCAGTCTGCCAGTGTAAGTTACAGATTTGGTTTTTCTGTTTCAGTGTCAGTTTGTTAAGCCTGTACAACGTTATTCAGAGGAGTGTTCATGTGGTTTTGGGTTTTGTTTTAAATCAAAGCCTTGTTAACATAGAAACCGAGGTGTAGTTACACTGGGGAGGGAAATATAGACAGACATTCCAGGGTCTGTTTTCAGGTTTATGTTTGCTTCTGGAAATTGGTTTCTGTTTCTGTACAGGGAAGTGGGGGAGTAGAAGTGGAGTGATGTCGAGTTCAAAAGTGGTAATAAAATACGTGACTGAGTAAGGAGTACATGGGGAAGAAATATTAGTGAAAGATCAGTGAGTAACAGAATGGATTAAGAAGACAGATAATTCAAAATAATGCTTCAGCTTTGAGAGTTGTTTTCTGAAGAAATCAGCCTCTGTATAAGTTGGGACAGTAGGCTGTTTGGAGTGGTTTCGAGTATAAATTGGTGGCATAATATGCAACTAGATAGGTAAGGGCTTAGGAGGGATTTGGAAGGAAGAATGGTGATTAAAGAGGAAAGAGTCAAGGAGAGGGCATCGGGTTTCGTGGTGTACAGTCCAGTTTCTGATTTCCTTTTTCTGTATCTAGTTCTGTGTAACAGGTTGCCTGAGGCATTAGAAGTGTTAGGTTGTCTTAGGTATGAACTTATAATCTAGCTAACACCCACAACTAGTTGGGTGAACCCTACCGAAAAAACAAACCTAAACTGAACTAACTAACAACAATGACCAAGAAAGGATGTGAAGTTTGTGGCTTCAGTTTTCCTTGATAATATAATTCTGTTACAGGAGTATCATAAGTGGGAATCAGGTCTAATAATGAACCCAAACCATAGTTAATAAACATAACCAGGTTAGCGAGACATGTAGAGAAGGTTAAACATCATGTATTACCTTAAAGGTGACGCTTAATAATGTACTTGTGTTTCAAACTTAGAAACTTTTGGACTGCTGCATCAATGGGTTTAGGAATATTCTATGATCCATATTATCATTGTACAAGGGTTAAAATATAGCCCACCTACTTATTCAAGGAAAGAATATCCATTAGATAAGTCACTTCTATGTTAAACAAACTTGTTACATAATTATCCCTTAAAACGCCCTAAAACATTACCTAAGGAAAAAGGGCTTAGTTAACATGTAAATAAAGATATGAAATATCCTAGGAGTAAGCTAAGCCTAGAACTAATGCACGTGGAGTTCTAAGAGTCAATATAAACTAACCATGTATCGACATACCTAGGGAATAACATACGATATAAAGTGTCGTCACATAAAATAATGAGCTGACACATTGTTTTAATCAACTCTAGGACCGTAGCGAACTCCGACCGGGACTTCGAGTGTAGGACGACTCGTGCTTCGGATAAGGTATGGACATGTGTGGTTCGTATGTTGCCGTGTTACACGACTTGTTTGCTTTGTGTGCTGTGTGCTTTGTGTGACAATGACTCTAAGACTAAAAGCATGAAAATTGGATTGCTTCTTGTGGCTTGCTTTTATGCGTGTTATATATATCCTTGTGGCATTTTACTTGCGCGCACACAGTAGTTTAGTCCCTTTCTCGTTTATGGAACTTGAGACGAACTACTACGAACTATGAAAACAAAGAAAACTCAATAAGGGGAACTCCTCTCTAATCCATCGAGGACTACCATGACACTCACTATGGTGTCTATTCATTAATCATAATGAGAGCAAGTCTCCTTGGGTGAGACATGACGAACCACGTAGACAAAACAAAAGAACTATACAAAGAGACGAATCCTCTCTAACTTTAGAGGACCGCTAATGACACCCACTATGGTGTCGAGATTATAATGATAATGAAACGAAAAGTATCAACTGTGAAACATGAGAATAACCCGGGAAGACAACAGCTCGGGCCCGCGCGGTATGGAATATTCGGAGTTGGTATCTGCATCAGATCCTTCGCCCTTCTGTGTGGAGCACATCCTGGAGTCTAGAGGCGACTCCGCTTTCTCGACGCATGACGTCGGGAATGGGGGAGTGACAAATTGGGGGAGCTTATCCTGGAGTCAAGAGGCGACTCCGCTTTCTCGGCGCATGACGCCGGGAATGAGGGATTAGCTATGGAGGCGACGACCTCCAACATGCGGTGATAAAAGAATTCACAAATAATCCTTAAAGAAACAAGGAACGAATAGCACCTACATAATAAGCTCGGGATCTAATCTATATCCCCTGACTTGGTGCCAGAGAATAGAGGAAAACATGTGTAACGAAACCAAGCAAATAAGAAAATTCACAAGTGTGATAATTTAAGTAACAAGGAATGAATAGCACCTATATTATAAAGTCTCGGGATCTAACCTACATCCCCCGGACTCGGTGCAAGAGAAGAAAGGAAAACATATGTAATGAGAACAAGATAACAATACGCAATCTCTTGAATGATCCCATAGCGAGGATTGACGGTATAATGTACCTACGCACACGTCCTATAATTACTTGACTGTTGTTGCTACACTAGCAGCTTATTATGCTGGACTGCGTGTTTGACATTGTTATGCTACTGGCAAGTTGTGCTTGGTTGCTTATTGATATTGCTGTGTTACTTGCAAGATGTGCTTGGTTGCTTGCTGATATTGCTATGCTACCGATGAGTGTGTATGATATCATGATGTACTGATGTGTACTTTACTGCTTTATCATAGCATGTAAAATGGACTTAATAATATTCGACCAATTAGTCGTGTGGCCCGGTAACATACGGGCTTCACACGTTCATACTCAGCGTAGTTTGCTGAGTCCTTTACACTAATTTTTTTTAGGTCTTGTGCCAGACGATAACGGAGAGTAGGCAAGGGTGACTACCATAGGGGTAGTCCACATGGCAAGACTTTTAGTAGTATGCTTTAATGTATGGATTTACTTCCGGTTTATGTTGTTGGATTAAGAACTTATGTTGTAGACTCTCGGTACTTGGTTCGTAATTCCTATTCGTACTTGGATTTGGTTAAGGTTTAGATTCCAGTCATTCAGACCGTAACTTGGAGTTGGTAATGAGGACTGTCAACCACATGGGTGGTTGGCATCTGTGACACCCGAATAGAGTTGAAACCGCTGCGTAGACTTCTCCTGCTAACTTAGGCGCGTCGTTTAATTGTTGGTTGTGATTCGGGGGTGTTACACCTGTCCGGTGAACATGAAGCAATTCAGACCAATTGCCCTTTGCAATGTCTCTTACAAAATCATCTCTAAGCTGCTTGCAAATAGGATTAAATCCTTTCTGCCTAGGATTATCTCCCCTTGCCAATGCAGTTTTGTTCCTGGCAGAAATATTCAAGATAACCATATCCTTATGCAAGAGATTCTCTTTTCTATGAAAAGAACCAAGTGTAGAGATGGGTGGGTAATTATGAAAATTGATCTTGAAAAAGCATATGATAAACTCTCTTGGGGCTTTATTAGGGAGTCTCTGGAATGTCTTAGTCTCCCTCCTGATTTTGTTAACTTGGTCATGAGTTGTGTGAGTTCTGTTAGCATGAGGGTCTTATGGGAGGGTTCCCAATCTGAAAGTTTTTGCCCTAGTAAAGGAATAAGACAGGGTGACCCTCTGTCGCCCTATATCTTTGTTATCTGCATGGAGAGATTATCTCACTTGATTAATATGCTGTTCTCAGTAAAGTGTGGTGTCCCATTAAGTTAAGTAAAGGGGGTCCATCTCTATCCCACTTATTCTTTGCAGATGACTTAGTATTACTTGGTAGTGCTGATGTATCTAATGTTTTGAGCATAATGAGTATTGTGCAGGACTTTTGTAAGGTTTCTGGGGAACAATTTAACCTAGGGAAATCCAGGATTCTGTTTTCTAAAAATGTTAGTGTTTCTAGGAGAATTGAGATTAGTAGGCAAGTGGGAATCCCTCTTGCTGATAACTTTGGTAAATATTTAGGCATTAATCTGATAGAGGGTAGATCTAAAGTGAAGAACTTCAGTGACCTGGTTGAGAAAGTACAGTCTAGAATTAGTGGTGGAAGGCTAAATCTCTTTCCTTCGCAGGTAGACTAGTTTTGGCTAAGTCTGTTCTGAATTCTATTCCTGTTTACAATATGTTGTCACAGAAAATTCCGGATTCTGTTTGCAGTAAGTTGGAGAACCTGACCAGAGATTTTTTATGGGGCCATGGTAGTAATGAAAGAAAACTCCACACTGTTGCTTGGAGTGTAATAACCAATGACAAACAGGAGGGGGCTTGGGAATCAGAGAATTAAAATCTATGAATCAAGCATTTCTCGCTAAACTTTCCTGGAAGCTTATCCAAAACCAGGAGGGCCTTTGGCAAAGAGTTCTTAGAAGTAAATATAGGAATCTGAATTCTAGGAATGCGTCATGCACATGGAAAAACATTCTAGATTCCAGTAAGATCATTGATAAGGGTGCTAGATGGAACCTGGGAAATGGGAAAATTATTAATTCTGGTTGGATAGTTGGCTGTTGGAGGATCCCCTTATTAATTTAGTTAGTGATCCGGAGAGTATTGATAAAGATAGGTGGTGGCAAGCTTCTGGTGTGATAAAGAGGGTTGGAAATGGGATTTAAATCAGCAGCTACCTTCCTGATGATATTCTGGATAGACTGAGAGTAAAAATTTTTGATCCTAATCTTGAAGATTCTGTTATTTGGCCTGGATACTAAATCTGGTCAGGGGTTTACTGTCTCCTCAGCATATGAAATGGTCAGAAACAAGGGTAGGAAAAATCCCATTTGGAAGTATGTGTGGAAACTTCAAGTTGCTGAAAAAGTTAAAACATTTATCTGGCTGGGGATCCATCAGGGTCTAAAGACAAAAGACCTCCTTTCCAGCCGGGGAATAACACAGAATAATTTGTGTGATGCTTGTGGAGGTATTGAAGATACTTGCCATGTGCTTAGAAACTGTAAAGTTAGCACAAGGGTTTGGAATACCTTGCTGAATGGGAACACTGTTGTTAAAAATTTTTTCTCTTTGAACTTGCAGGATTGGCTATTTAATAACCTTAAGTGTGCTGAAATGATGAGTGAATTCAAATCTAACTGGGCTGATATCTTTGCTGTGACTTGTTTTACTCTCTGGAAGTGGAGAAATCTAAAGTTCCACAATAATCTTACTGCTTCAGATTTGCCTCTGAATTTGCTTCATGATAATTTGCAGCGGTACCTGGTAGATAAAGCTCGAAGCAATGGCCTGGAGAGACAGAGTATGGAGGACGACCGGACTGGATGGATCCCCCCTGATGGCGTCACTAAAGTCAATGTAGATGCTGCAATGAGTCTCGAAGGAGCTGCTGCAGCTGGTGGATGCATCAGAGATCACAGAGGCACTTGGAAGGGTGGTTTTACCCACTTCATGGGTAAGACTGGAGTCCTGGAAGCGGAAGTTTGGGCAATTTTTGACGGTCTAAAATCAGCAAAGGAGCTCAACTTTAAGAAAATAATTGTGGAATCTGATTCTCAATTAGCAATTGATCTTGTTCTGCAGAGAGGTGATGGGAAATCCCCCTTTGAAGGGGTTTCCAGAGGTTGCAGATCCTTGCTTGCCTGGTTTGATACATGTAGTATTAGGAAAATCAATAGGTTGTGTAACAAAGCTGCGGATAGTTTAGCCAAGTTTGGGTTAAAATGTAACAGGGGGTATTTAGATCTCAGTTTGCCCGCGGATTGTTGTAGTTTGTGGTTAGATCAGGATGCTTCCTATCCTGGTGATTAATATGTAAGATGTCGTTTTTGATCAAAAAAAAAAAAGACTTACCTCTCACCTCCTCTCTTTATTTCCTTCACTCACCACCGTATTCATCTTCATCCTCCTCTCAATCTCGTTTTGCTACAGCAAGTATCCCTTCTCCATCTTAGAATGCTTGTAACTTATGACTCCATGCTCCAAAATCAATTTCAAGACTACCTTTGTCTTAGTTAGAGTGAGCTCTTCATTTCCCTTTTCAAATCTTCAAGAACTCAATTTTGGTGCCATGGAGATTCACCATTGAAGGAGCTTGAGCTCATATTTCCATGCCTTCTCATTCTCCTTTGTTTCAAGGTAAGGAAAATCAAAGAAAATCCAAGTTCCCATCATTTTCTTTGTATAGCCGAAAATTCACCTTACAATGGTGCCTTGTCTTGCTATTTTCTTAGCTTAATTCAATCTTCAAGGGACTAGGAGGAGTCCTATCTTGCCACTTAACCAAGCTCTCTTTCAAATTCCAAAGGTAATCATCAAATTTTAGTGTTTTAAGACACTTATGTAAACCTAGGGTTTAATTATGAGTTTAAGTATTAAACTTAATGCTCATTGCCCTTATATGTGTATTGGTTAGAAGATTGAAAAGTGATAAAGCTCCTTGCCGATTTTCAATCAAGGAAAAAAATATGAGAAAACAAGTGAGAAAGCTTAGAAACAAAGAGGTAAATGACCTCTCTTAATGTGGTTTATTGTACTAGGAAATTGAGTTATATTTGCTTAATAAATGACTTAAAGAGCCAATGGGAAATGAGCTAGAAAACTATCCACAAGGTGGACTAAAAGGACATGGGAGCATTGTTGTGTGTATTCGCAGGTTGAAGGCATTTAAATGTGGAAATTCAGTGTTTAAGTTTAGTGCAATTTAAGGGCCTAAGTGCCTAGCAATTTAAGTTTATGCACTATATTGTGATGTAGTGTTGTTAAAGGTTTAGGTGTGTGTAAAGAGCATTACTTGTGAAGATGAATATCTTTGGTGGTTAAAGGATGAAAAACAATATGTTTGTGTGTAAGGAAGGTGTATTAAGAGATTAAGTGTTCTTGGTTGTCGAAAGGTGAAAACCTAAGTGTTTGGACGTGAGGATATACAAGAGAAGCTATGGTAAAATTTAGTTGATAAACAAAGGAGTTTATGTATTGTAATGAGATTTTATGAGCTAGAAGGTGCTAGGAATGGTTAAGTGTAAAGATGGTGAAAGAAGGTGATTTAAGGTGTTCTTAAGTGTTAAGATGCCTTGGGCATGGTCTTGGAGAGTTTAGAAATCAAATGAGTGTTTTATACACACCAAAGTTATGAGATTTGAAGTGTTAAGTCTTGTTCAAGTTTTGGTAAACAAAGGAGAAGTAATGCCTTGTGAAGGTATAAGTGTAAACTTGTGGAAGTAGAAAAGAGTTGTGTAAAGGAGGTGTTTGTGAGAAATAATGCTTATGGAGTGGTGGTAATGTTTGTGAGACAACACTTTGGTTAGTTGAGGTAGTAGGCATGATATACCACTTAGAAATCTAAGGAAAATGTTATAAGTGCTAGGAATTGTTGTAAGGAATTGAGTAACAAGTTAGTGATGATTTAGGAAAGTTTAGTGCTTATTTTAAGGTGTTTAAACATGTAGGAAACATGTGAAAAGATTATGGAATGATTAGGTAAGGTTTAAGGTTGGATTAGGGGTTGAAAAATGATGTTTTGACAAGTTATTAACATGGTTCGGGACCTAGCCCTTGTATAGGTACCCGGACCACCCATAAAAACATGCCGAGAGTGAATGCAGGAATTGGTCCGGGACCTTGGGTCCGGACCAGACCAAAAATGGCCTAAAATGTGTTTTAAAGTGTTCTAAAGGTGGTGGATTGATGGGTAATGGTTTTGGATGTTGTTAAGGCCTTGTTTTGTGACTTTTAAGGTCCTAAGAAGTATAAACTAGTGTTGGAAGTGGTTGGGAAAGTTGTGAGTTTAAGTACATAATGTTAAACTGAAATAACGGATAACGGGGTAAGTACGGGAGTAGCAATTATGTACCTACCGTAACACCTTAATATTAATTGAACCATTTCACATGTAAATAGTGGTTCAAGAGTAAGACATGAGGAACAAGTGTGAGCCGAGGAGCGTGAGAACACCTGGTAAAGTAATTCCCTGCGGTGACAGGTATGGTTTTCTTGCAACCTGTGTCCTACGGATTACACACCGGCTTGTATGCCAATGTGTTTTTTCTGTATGTTTGCCACGTTGTAAAATAAAACATGTAATGAGTTTATAGTAATTCATTTATGTGGCGTGTTCAATTCCGATACCGTTTAACCTCAAAGTGTTATACCTTAGCTAACCAAATCTAGGATCACATAAGAGAACGGTATTCAGATTTAACGACCCAAACCATGGGAACGTTCTAACCACGGCTATGCGTGAGTTAATTGTGTGATGTTTGTGTGTGAATGTAGGGACCTCCCTTGTGTGTTTAATCCAGTTGTTAATACTGTTCTGGTGTATGGATGTGATAGTTCCACAGTGGAGCCCATAACTATGTTTATATATTGTATTATGGGGGGGTGAGGAATCCGGGCGTTCCGGTCGCGCGTTGTTTGGGAGTGGGTATCCTTCTTAGCTTTACCCTCCTCTCTGTTATGGTTGTTTCCCTCACGGGTCACGATCTCCCATTAGCTTACTCCAAAGCTTAGCTATTCTGACTTATGATCGGTTTAGGGGGGAACATGTGTTTGTGTGGTGTGTTCGGGGCACTAAACCCGAACCATCTTAACTTAAGTTACTCGTCCGACTATTGGGACGGTAATGAGTGTTTGTAATGAGTTTATCATGAGGGTGACATCATTTCTAGGCTCACTAGTGAATTAACTATGTTTGGGTCGGTTCCTAAGAGAATCGTTCCCGTTATGTTATGTGTTATGGTTGTACTGCAATTTCCATTGCGATGTTATGTTATGTGCACGTTGAAACGTGAAAAGTGTTGTTATGTGGTGTATGTGGATCATGGATATGAATCCCATCTTATAAAAGAGACGTTTATGGATAACCCGATTATTAGGTAAGTGTCGTCTATTAAAGAAGTAGCTCCACTAGAGGAGAACCTTCTAGGGTTAATGAACACAATGAGTAAGTTATCAAGTAAGGATGTGATGTGTTATGTGTTGAGCCCATTGTGGTGGAATGTGATGTGTTGTGTGTTGATAGTTTACATGCATGATTCAAATATAATCAACCGCATGCTAAGACGACAATTAGTTGTGCGTGGCCCGGTAGCATGCGGGCTGCGGGATTACCATACCAGCAAAGGTGCTGAGCCCCTGGGGGCCACCCTTTTCTCTTCTTTTTCCTATTTCAGGTACAAGGAGCTGGAAGCCGTTTGAGAGTAGGACGGGTAGTCGCTTGTACATGGGTAATCATTTAAGTTATATATGTACAGTACAGTAGGTGTAGTAAGACGGAAATTGTTATCGGCGTTAGTTTGTGAATACTCGGTACAGTTGGAAGCTATATGTATGTTTTTGTTGTTATTGGAAAGGGATAGTAATGTGCCGTCGCTCGGAATCTAGTCCATCAGACCGATACAATGTATGTGTAATAGCCTTGTTAGCCACGTGGGTGGTTAACGGCGTGTAACACCAACGAGTTAAGTAATGTGATGAAGTATGTTTTCCGCTGCAGTTTGTTGTTAAGTGTGTTAATGTTGGATGGGGTGTTACAAAAAGTGGTATCAGAGCGAAGTATCGCTCTGATGACTGAGTTACCGAGCTTAGGCAGTACCGAGTTAGGATTTAAGTACTTTGGGTTAAGGGTTGAGTGATAGCGTGAGTGATACGCTAGTTAGGTATTATCAGTGTGTACTGGAAACCTACGATATCCATCCCACCCTCCACAATCCCTGTTATAACTTGGGAAACAACGCCAGAGAGATGAAAGTCCTCTCATACTCGGGAATACCCGATCTGGCTGTTATTAAGTACTTCTGTGAGAACGGAGAACTAGTCATACGGTAGATCCCGAAGAGTGGGAATCCCAGAGACGGTTTCTACCTGAACAATGTTAACCGCATTTAATAGCGAAGAATGAAGAATTTTGTGTATAAGAGAATAGAATTTCCGGCAACCTGGGTCGACATGCTGAGCAGTCGAGCACAACCAGCTTGCAACGCACCAACCGTGCAACAGGCAGGAAGTGGATTAATGAAACCCGAGACGAGTGTCTACGGGACCACAGTTGTTAAATGATACACCAACGTATACCAACCGACAAGGAACTACAACGTAGTGCCCAACAAGAGACAAGTCACAGTAACCACGACAAATGCGTGGAACGGGCTACGAAGAGGAAACAATACTAAGAAAAAGGGGTCTCCAGAATGGGAAACGCCCTAGTTAATGATTATCATGTGAATACAGTGAGAAGTCGCCCAGAGGGTCAATTGTCAAGACTATAGATCAAGTGAGGGCCAACAAGGCCACTGATGACAGTGCGGGTAAAGAACAATACCACAACCGGTATGTGTTTAACCGATAGCCAGTTAGCATGGCGCACTTGCCATGGCAAGTGCTGCTATAACAGGGATGTTTGGGAAATTTATAACAAATACAAAGTACTTAGTAGTAATACTATGAAGTTAAGTGAGGTCATCATAACCGTTGAAGGACTAGATAGCCTAACCTCTATAATTGGAAGTACACCATCAGCAAGAAGCTAGACTTGGTTAAAGCAAGAAGACGTTGTGAAACCATGAAAATTTTTCTTTCAAGCTTAGATTTATTTCAAACTCTTTTCTTTCGAAACCAGATTTTCTTTCAAACAAATACTTCTTTCTAACCTTCTTTAAAACCAAACCAGTAAAACCAAGGGCAGTTGATAAAGATACAACAGTGGATAAACTTTCCCTCGATAAGTTCGGGAAGCACGGAATGCATATTGTCACGGGACAATATAAGGGAGTTGACAACAGAATACTTCACCTAGGCGTGTGACGAACACTACGAGTGTACCAATTGTAATGTGGGACGACCGCACTCCGATAGGAGCTTGTGCCTGACAGACCTACTTATGGGTTAGTTGGATAAGTAGTAATGTATCAGTAGGGTACCCCACATATGTATACAAGTAGAGTCTGGATCACGGGAAGTAGTCAACTCCATACTACGGTCAGCAGTAAAAGTCAAGCAAGAGCAACGGATTACCAAGAATGGTTAAAGTAAAGGAACTCAGTTAAGTTAACGAGACTAAAGGAAATAGTGAATTCCTTTCAAGAAATGTATAAGAGTCAGGAGGTGCGACGCGCACTAACTGTTATGTAAAGACATAGCATATGTCCTAAGGATCCTCCACTAGTGCAGAAAATGTTTTTTACCACGGTTATTTTTCTCATATACCACGGTTTGAGACCGTGGTTTATACTCGCGTGGTATATTGGAAAATTCATATAAACCACGGTTTGAAACCGTCGTTTAAAATACGCATTATAAACCACGGTTCGTAAAACCGTCGTTTAAAGCCCGTTGTGGCACGGGAAATCAGACGACTTATACCACGGTTATGACGGAAACCGTGGTATTTAATGTCGTTCCATTGCGTTTTATACGACGGTTCGGGTAGTTAACTGTGGTATATGAGTACTTTATACGACGGTTCTTTAATAAACCGTGGTTTATACTCCCGTTCCATTGAGTTTTAAACCACGGTTTTAAGTGAACCGTGGTTTTTTTTTTAGTTTTTTTTTTGTTTTTTAGCATCTACCACATATGTTTTCCAACACAACCCAATTTACAATCGTATATACAACCTGTACAGGGCATCCAACTGGTATTGCCCTTTGATAACCAACCACACTATGACCATAAACCAAGTTGCCAGTTTGAATTGCAACATTGAAAACGAATTGCAAACAAACCCATTCAACTTTCAAAAATAAGAGAGAGTTGAACTTTACAAACTTTGAGAGTTGCTTCAGCAAAAACAAAGTCTAAGTCTAACTACGTACACTAGGATATAAGATCTAAGGAACACTCAAGTAATTTTTACACCAAAACTGCGATAAATGATCTCTTACAAAGTCGAGATCCCCTCTGGAATACGTGCTCCCTGCTTGTGTGAAATAAGAAACGGTCTGTCCATAAAAAGAAACTGATCATCATTAGTACACAATTTTATTTAAAATGCAATAACTTTAACTGAAACTTTGATTGGTATGGGTTACCTTGTCATCATCCGTAAGCGTGTCAATATTTTGTACCATCTCGAACATGTACCGCATCACATAATAGCCACAGCTTTTTGAATCAGGCTGTTGGACACTGTCATCACACCATCCATGGATTACCAACTTTAGACAGATCAAAAATTAAACGTTTAACTTTAATACAGAAATGCATAAATTAAATGATTACTTACACGTATGTAGTGGAAGTCCAAGATGGAGAATGGTTTCTTTTCATCACTTAAACCAAGCTTATGGCCCCTGCATAAATACAACATTTTAAAATGAAGCCATTTTATTGTCAATAATCTAGGACAAGCTTAAAATAAATACAGAATGCATTAAAATTTTGAATACTCACTCCTTCAAATATTTCTCTACAGCGATCTCTCGAAGGTCATCAGGGCCGCCCAATGGGTCTAGTATCAATAAGCATGAGGTGTCGATACACAACACCAACAACATCCAATGATTGCTGCCACAGATAAAACAAAGAATGTTTTGTACAACAATTATTAAATATCACAATTAGGAAGCAAAAAATTCCAGTTATTGTGTACTTACATCTGATGATATGGGATCAGCAAATATTTGCTTTTTCTTCGCACCGCAGTACAAAATCCCTGCCTCACATGCTGTACACATCCTTGCTCATCCAATGCGGCCTGATTTGTTGACATCAATTGCGGACACAAAAAAGAGAGGGCACATAATCTCTTGCTCGCTAGCAGTCTACTAGTCAAACACCTAAACAACATTTTTTCATAAGATATGTTAAATAGCTTAAAAAAATGAAAGATAATGTAATAATTTGAAAGATACTTACCAATAGGCCTGAATCACAGAGATGTTAAGCAGGTCTCCCATCCAAAATTCTCGTAGATCGCTCACGGTAATCATCAGATCTCTGGGCTCAGAGGAGTGGAAAACATGCTTAGACACTTTCATGTTGAAGTTGGTGACAGACTGCGGCCTCGTCATGAAAAAGTCATACAACATTTTTTTGTTTGGCTGTCAACTTCTTCAGATACTTGGGTGTCAGAATGGGGGATCTCCTAGGAGTCATATCGAAAGGTTTCACCACTTCCTTTCTCACCCTCTGACTCTCCTCACTTGATTCACAACTTCCTTCCCCTTATCCACTTTCCTCTTCTTAACCGGTCTTCCTTATCCTTATCAATCTAATAGTATACAAAATTTAAATAATAAACATATCAGTCAACAGTCAAGTTAAAAACTAAACAGTAAGCATGTAATTAAATAGTTTACCTTGTCACTACTGACATCAATGAGAGAATATGGCCATGGAACAACTGAAGATTTTGCTTGACCTATTTTACTCCACTCATTCCACTCTAACGGAAGGGGAGAGTCCTCATGACCTTGCACAATATCGTCTACCATCACACGAGCGTGGAGAGGTGGGATGACCTTGAAATGTACTACAGTGTTCAGTCCGGTCTGTAAAACCCGACCGAATGCAACATGCATAGTCCCACCATCCAACACTTGAAATAGATGACATGATTTAGCCATCTACATCAACTCACAACAGTAAGCAAGCTAATAAAATTATATTGTTTTAAAAGTAATGTTAAAATAACTAAGGAGGAAAAAAGAACAAACCGAAAGGTTTTGATAAGGAAATGTGTCTCTGGTAGGAGAATAAGGTGCAGGATGATCGACCATCGATGTATCCGCCGTCGTGGTAGGAGCAGACGTCGGTGTAGGATCATCGACAGTATCCGCCGTCGTGGTAGGAGCAGACGTCGGTCTAGCAGTAGGTGCCGTGTAGGAGACACGGCCACCATCGATGTATTCGCCGTCGCGGTAGGAGTAGACACCGGTGTAGGAGTAGTAGGTGTCGGTGTAGGATCAATGCAATGTCTCACCTCTAATGTTGCCAATATTCAAGTTCCCAAAATATTGATTTTTTCTTCCAGATGCTCTTTTCAGTGGCTTTAATTAGTGGACCGAAGTTGTTCACAACATTCTTCAACTGATTGTAAGTCTCAGCAGCAGATAGTGGTGGTCGAGCGACTGCATGATCCGTTTTTCCATCAAACTCTTTTGTCATCTTACAGTATTTGTGCCCTTTGGAAGGAATTTCCGATGGCCCATGTACACATTTTTTCCACTGTGTTTTAACCGTATACTGCAAGTTCTATCTCCACATATAGGGCACGCTAGAGCTCCTTTAATGTGTATCCCGAGAGGTTACCGTATGCAGGGAAATCATTGATCGTACAAAACAACATAGCCCGGAGCGTGAAGTTTTCCATACCATATGAATCATACACAGTCGCACCTTCAATCCACAACAATTTTAAATCGTCAATAAGTGGTTGCAAAACACATCAATTTTGTTTCCCGGTTGTTTTGGACCCGATATCAACAGAGAGAGGAGAATATGTCTGGGTTTCATACACAACCATGGTGGCAGATTGTATATTGTCAATAAAACAGGCCAAGTACTGTGTATACTGCTCAAATGCCATAAGGGTTCATCCCATCAGTGCATAAACCAAGTCTTAAGTTCCTTGGGTCTATACCGAATTGAGGGTATATTCTGTCAATGTTTCTCCATTGTGGTGAATCGGCTGGATGTCTCAATTTACCATCATCCTTTCTATGGGTAGCATGCCATCGGAGGTTCTCAGCATCTTTCTGAACTGCAAACAAACGTTTGAATCGGGGAATTATCGGTAGATACCACAACACCTTCGCAGGAAAGCCCACCTTAGTGCTTATGTGGTTTCTGTCACCCATTTTTACATAGCGTGATTCCCCACATTCGGAGCAATGGTCATCCAACTCATTCTCCTTCCAATACACATACACCCATTGGACAAGCATGTATTTTTTTATATTCCATACCCATCGGACACATTAACTTCTTTGCCTCATAAGTTGTTGTGGGTATCACATTGTCCTTTGGTAGTACATTCTTCAGCAGTTGTAAAAGATCTGTAAAACTGACATCACTCTCATCCATGTCTCGCCTTCAGATTGAATAGTTTTAGGACAACGCTCAATTTGTTTGTGTTTGCGTTTCACATCCACTGTACAACGGTTCCTTTGATGCTTGCATCAGATTTTCGAATGATTTGGGTTTGTTGGAAAATGTTGTTCAACATCTTCCATCATTGCATTAAGGTCCTCTTGATCATCTGAATCACTACCTAGTGAATCATCTTGAGTATCCCCAAAATCGTGTGAAGCATCCATTTCTGATTGTTCTGCAACGACGTTATCAGCACATTCAAACACTTGTACTGAATGTTGACCATGCAGTATTGTTATGGCTTCATAATCATCTGTAAACCCTCTGCGAATCAGATGATCCTTAATCTTGTCCACACCTCGGTATTTGAAGTCGTTCTTGCAATCGACACAAGGACATCGAATATATCCCTTATCCCTTGGTTAAGATTGTCAACAAGCTTTGCAAAATTTATTGACCCCTTCTAGGTACTTGATGTCCAATCTGTCACTGTACATCACTGAGCGCTCCATCTCCTTTTTCAACACACCAGATGTCGTGAACTCGTTCCATTGATCTCCTCTTTTTTTTATTTACAGATTTAACAACCTAAACCTATCCAATCACCTTCGATCTCACCTAGGAAGTTAATAATATACAGTAGTTCAGTGATAATTTCGGCAGCATTACCCTACAGTTCTCCTAGTGTAGATATATATATATAATTGTTTCAATTCACATATATATATGTACACTAGAAGAACACTACGGTAATGCTGCTGAAATTATCACTGAACTACTGTATATTATTAACTCATTCACAACCTAGATGGTGAGATCAAAGATCATTGGACAGTCCCAACAGGGACTATCTAAGACATACCTCTATCAGGTACATCTCAGACAGGTAATTCTATGTTTGAATTGATTTTCCATTGTTTTAATAGAAAAACAAAAATAAATTGAAACGTTTTAAATACCAACCTGATGAGTACTGGATGGTCAGCGCGAACAGCACAAGATAGAGAAGAGACAAGTAGACAGATGTTCTTGCACGTAGTATATGACACCTATTCAATGAAATAATAATAAGGTTTTAATTTATAAAACTTGAATAATTGAACATATTAAACAAACAATGGAATTAGAATCAGCTTAAATTCTGGAAAAATTTGGCATGACCTTTGCGTATTTTTAGACACTCCACATTTTTTAAGGCAGAAACACAACACAGTAGCAGCAATAACATTTATTCTCCGCAAACCATACGAATTATTATCAGACAGACAACTATATAATAATATATATGATCAATGAACAAAAACAACCACCCCATTTCAACTGAATCTCACATTTCACAACACTATGCAAATATATATTCTAATGATTGCAGAATACAAGTAGAATGTAGTACAACGTTTATTCGTGACAATATATAAGTATTTGTTTCTAAAATCATAATCAGAAACGCAAGTGTTTTACCGTGGGTTCTGATCAGGCAAACCGGTGGCAGAGGTTGACAGCAGCAGATGGTGCGACACCTATTCAATGAAATTAGAATATAAGGTTTTAATTTGAAAAAATATGAATAATTGAACAAATAACCAAACGAATATATTTTGAATAAACCATGTTATTGAAACATTTTTAAAAAACTAACCTAATGAGTAAGGATGATCAACTCACAAATGTGATGAAAGAGGGATTGTTAAACCGTAGTAACACCTATTCAATAAAAGTAGAATAAGGTTAATTCTGGAAAAAATTTGGCATGACCATTGCGTTTTTTTAGATACTCCACACTTTTTCGGCAAAACAAACACAATACAAGTACAATAAAATTAAATATGCAACAATTATAACACACGCAAGAATAATAACAACAAACAGCAACACTTACAACAATATTAATACACCGCCAACAATAATACGGATAGATAACTTCATCACAAAACAGCTATCGTAACTCCAATGCTTACACAATGGTTATCCAAGCAAATAATGTAATATATTTCCACTTCAACCTGCGCAGTCGCCAAATAAACCTCAAACCAAATTTGTCTTCATATGAACCTCAAACTCATATATCATTGTATATGAGTAAGTCGACCTGATTTGGCATAACCAAAAACACAATTCAACCCGATATATGTTTTCAGATCTCGTATGTTGACATGTAGCTTCTCAAAGCTTTTGTTATGTTTTTTGTTTCGAGTTGCATAATGTATTCCAAAACACAATATTCACATAATGATATGTAAGTTATAACTTATAAAGATAAAATAGCTAAAACCATATCATGAGTTAAACAATTAATCAAATTATAATATAGTAAACTATAACATTAATTACATTAATCAAAACTATAACATATATAGTAAACTATAACATTAGTTACCGGTGGGATTGATGGACGGCTCGGTATACAGAGGAGCGGACCACTGGAGGCGCGCGTGACAGAGGAGGGCGGTGGAGCTGCTGTCGACACCAGAGAGGAGGGCGGTGGAGCTGGAGGCTGTCGACACCAGAGAGGAGGGCGGTGGAGCTGTCGACACCAGAGGGGAGGGCGGTGGAGCTGTCGACACCAGAGGAGGGCGGTGGAGCTTGCCGCGACTGGAAGAACGACGGGGCGGGGAAGGCGCGGTGGAGCAGCTACGGGGCGGTGGAGGAGCTCAAATGCGTTGTTTTTGTCGTCGCGACCGGAAGAAAGGGGCGAGTGGGGCGGTGGAGTCGAAGACGGTGGAGGGGGTGGTGGCTCGACGGCGGGAGTTCGGGTCGGGGAAATCGCCAGAGAAGAGAACGCGGGAGGAAGAAGAAAGAGAAGAAGAAAAGCTCGGGTTTTTAATTGAATGACTTTAAACGATGGTTATTATAAAACCGTCGTTTAAAACCTTTGTCATAAAAGGATAAAAACACGGTTCTAAGGTAACCGTCATTTATAATACGACGTCGTACCCGATAAATGACGGTTGTATATTAAACCGTGGTATATGAATATTATATAAGACGGTTAAAAGGGAACCGTCGTTTATCTTATACGGAGATGAACTATAAACGACGGTTTCTGTAAAAACCGTCGTTTATATAGTGAGCCGTGCAACATATATGACGGTTCGTTTAGTAACCGTGGTTTATAAAATTTAAACGACGGTTTCACTGATAACCGTGGTATAAAGTCCGTCATTTAAAATCTTTTTTCTACTAGTGCTCAGGGATAAAGATAGCTGGAATGGTGACCCAGCCTGTGCATGGCAAGCAGATGCCTAATGTGGACACATTAATGTGCAATGAACGGGATGAAACTCCCAGAATGAGTACCTACACTACCAGGAAATGTTGATCTTCACAGAGAGGATAATAAGCCAGTTAAGACGCAAACGGCGTGGCTAACTGAATATACCAATAAGTGCGAACCAGATGTAATGGCATAACTTAGCAACACCCAGGAGCAATCCTTGAAGGTGTTCGCATCAACGATAGTTGAACGAGATAACGTGACTGAAACACAAGGGTCGAAACTAACACCCAGTTTAGACATAAGTGTTGGAGACGGACTGACAATCCTAAGGGGCATCCCAGGAAAGGAAACGTGATGCAACGACCTTATCGTGGAGCCCAATGTAATATCCAAACCATGTAATGTTGTACAGAGAAGTAAATGTGTGTGAACGGCCTACATGAGCAGAGCTCAGGCAATAAGGCTTATAAGCCACAAGCAAAATGTGATATGTAAATTTGATCGATTGTAAAAGTTTGTGTTGTACGAGTAAATAGAGTGGAGAACGAACCACTACTTTATGAGTGGGGATACCTCTCGATACTGTGAAACCGCTGGAGCGGTAGTTATGTGAACCAAGCTCAAGAAATATGTTAAGGATTGATCATGTTGATATTACGAGAAAACAGTTAGTTTAGTAGCATGTGAAGCACCGGGCTGAATAACGGCGGCTTGTAACTCGAGTGAGCTACGCTCAAGGAGCATTCAGTAGTCATCCAAATGAATGACGAACCATAATACGAATGATGTAAGTATATTGTGGAAGCTAATATGACAGTGAATACCATGTAAGTTAGCGTTGTGCAAGAAGAAAGAACACGGTGCGCAGAAAGTGACCGTTGTAGAAGTATTGTTAAATGATAGTATGGCAAATAAGCAGAGTTATGAGTTAGACCCAGTGGAGATACAACGATAAGTATAGCAAATAACCTGGGCAGTAAGCCAGTAGCCAGTATTCGAGATAAGAATCTCAGTGAAACAAGTGTGAATTCCATTGCGAATCGCATAAGAGATTTATTGTCAAGAGTTTACGCCTCTGCACTCTGTATGACTGAGTGTTTTGGTATTGTATTTGTGCAGTAATGATCGAGTGCGATAACTAGGATTCGGGAAATGTTAATTGTGGAGGAAACAGAAGGCGGCTTATAACGCCATGGTGACTGATGCATAGGAAATGCAAAGACGTACCAATGAAAGAGTACTTGTACAGGACCAAATGTGGAGGCATGATTAAGAACAAGTGACTACAGTTAGCACTAAATACCAAATATTGGTATGGAATATACCTCGAGTGTGGGGAATACAACAGAAGAGCACTACACATTAGGTGGTAGCTCAATCTCAACCGACAGTAAGTCGGAAGAAATCAAGTCAATCATTGTGAAACACATAACGTATACACAGTAAATTATTATGGAAGTGGATAGAAAGTTTATAACTCACCGAATTCGCGCATGGTCAGAGACACCACGCATCGGTTGAAAAACCGTTACCAAGATAAAGGCGATATGGAGATGTACAAAATATATATATATATAGCGAATGGGGCAACTAAGCTCTATAGTTATCAGAGTCGCGCAGCAGAAACTAGTGGGCCAGTGATTCAAGTGTTGAATGTACATGGTGAACATGAGTGAAGGGCTAATTATAATGCCTAGAAGCCTTACAGGCCAGAACCGAAACCGTTAAGAGTTAAAGCAAACTCCAATAAGAATTCTTGATTTAGGGACTAACCGCCAATATGGTTAAGATCCTCTAACCAGAACACATTGTATAACAGACCGCATGGAAGTTAAAACACTCACACGACGTCAGAACATTTTAAAACAAGGATCAGTGATTGATTACGTGGGCGTAATCCCTTTTAGGGGGGTAGAGCGCAAAACCACTTAGTGTGTATTACCGTACAAGTGTACGTGACCTATGGTGTGCATAGCACAAAATAATTTGTTTTGATGATTGGTGTGTGTGTTACGTAAACATACGCATTCATTATGGTTTAATTATGGTAGTTACGCACAGAAGATGCGAATACCATTGTGATAAGTATGTTATTTGTTAACAGTTGTGTGTGATAGTACAAGTGTGTGGGGAGTAGAGGAACTCCCGGGGAACACAAACCCCGACTGTATAATGTGAAACTGTTTGTTGTATTTTGATTAAATATATGTGTATATATACAATATAGTGATTCATGAAAGGGTATGAAACCGACATAGAACCTAGTGAGAATAAGATTCCCTAGGTAACAGGATTAAGTGAATGAAGATAACTGGTAGATGGAGTTCTATCCTTTGGAGATGTAATGATTATTACTAGAAAGACTAAAAGATAGAAATTGTAAATGAGTGTATTACTTGATGCTTGAAATGAAGTGGGAAGTGGAACTTGATTTGCATGCGATCAAGGGAAGCCGAACACAAATTGGGGTGGAAGGATAGTTCGACAATAATGCTGATCACATCAGGGTTGGATGATTCTTGAAGCACCCTATAAGTGGTCGCAAATAACCACGCTAAGAAAAGAAGCAAAGAGCATAAGTTTGGACTAGAGTTGTATGTGTTTTCAAAGGATTTTCAATTGGTGTTTTCAAAACATTCGGTTAACATTTGAAATAAAGGATTCTCTTATACTTAACCTAGTAAAGAATATTTTTGTAGTACTTGCTCACGAGCCGAGGACGCATGAGCCTTTGTCTTCGGACCGGTGACATGAGAAGTATATATGTTAAAGATTAAGTGATTGTTTTGATCTCCCAAAGGAACGGGGACCAGAAGGTGTCCTCGCGACCGGGTTCTGCGGGACACAGTGTATGTAAAAGAGATTTTTTGGTTGATATACATGCTAAGACATGTTGTGTGGTATGTGTAATAAATATTATTTCTGAGCCTTGAGTCCAAATGTGGTAGAGTTACGAAAATTGTTATGTTACCTAGACCTATGAGTCTAAATGTTGTTATATTACCCAGACCTAAGAGTCTGCGGGTTGTTATGTAAGTGTAAATGTTGTTAAGATACCCGGACCGTTGAGTCCGAGGTTATCATGTAAGTATGTTATGTTATGTTATGTATGGCTGTGGATATGTTGCCCGGACCGTTAAGTCCGAGGTTGTGATGTAAAGTATGTTAGTTATGGAAGTTTTATTTTGCAAGTAATTCCCGTATTCTAGTCTAATGATGCGTGGGAATGTGAACTTCGAGGACGAATTTCTTTTAAGGGGGGTAGATTGAAATACCCCAAACCTTGATATGTTGTTTAAATGTTAAACTATGGTATATAAAGGCTAAAAAGTGCCTTAGAAACATCAGTGAATAATTTAAACCATAGTAAAACACAATAAAACACTAAGACACAGTTGGAGCAAAAACATGCTCTAAGCTTGGAGTGAACTTGGTTAGGACCCAAAGAGCCTACCAAGACTCTATAACATTCAATATTATGACTTAATAAGGCTAATTAAGTCCTTAGGAAACTTTGGTAGACAATTAAACCAAACAAAACACGAATAAATACCTTAAAGCCAATATGGGCGAAAATGTGCTCTAAGCTTGGGATAAGTTTGGTTAAGACCTAATAAGCTTACCAAGACCTCATTTATATGTTAATGAACATATTAAATCAATTACCAAAGAAAACCAAGCTTGAAAACAAGCTAAAACACAAATGTGCTTTAAGGAGCCTTAAAGCACATTTCTGAAAAATTGTCTTGTAAATGGGTTTTGAGTGGCTAAATTTCCATCATTACTCTTTAATAAACATGTGTACTACTTAGTATCACATTAGGAAGTCAAATCAATGGGAAATCAAAAATTTCACAAATATGTGCCTTAATTAGTGAATAGTGCTCAAATAGTGCTAGTTTTGACTTAAGTCAACTTTAATTAGTTAAATGGTCAACAAAGACCATAAATATCATTATGATGGAAGGGGACACGGTTTTTTAGTGTGAGTCATCACACTTGGCTAGCAACTAAAGAAAAGAAAAAGAAAAGTAAGTAAAAGTTACTATTTACCTTTTATAACATAAATATCTTAACTAAAGACTTACCTCTCACCTCCTCTCTTTATTTCCTTCACTCACCACCGTATTCATCTTCATCCTCCCTTCTCAATCTCGTTTTGCTACAGCAAGTATCCCTTCTCCATCTTTGAATGCTTGTAACTTATGACTCCATGCTCCAAAATCAATTTCAAGACTACCTTTGTCTTAGTTAGAGTGAGCTCTTCATTTCCCTCTTTTCAAATCTTCAAGAACTCAATTTTGGTGCCATGGAGATTCACCATTGAAGGAGCTTGAGCTCATATTTCCATGCCTTCTCATTCTCCTTTGTTTCAAGGTGAGGAAAATCAAAGAAAATCCAAGTTCCCATCATTTTCTTCGTATAGCCAAAAATTCACCTTACAATGGTGCCTTGTCTTGCTATTTTCTTAGCTTAATTCAATCTTCAAGGGACTAGGAGGAGTCATATCTTGCCACTTAACCAAGCTCTCTTTCAAATTCCAAAGGTAATCATCAAATTTTAGTGTATTAAGACACTTATGTAAACCTAGGGTTTAATTATGAGTTTAAGTATTAAACTTAATGCTCATTGCCCTTATATGTGTATTGGTTAGAAGATTGAAAAGTGATAAAGCTCCTTGCCGATTTTCAATCAAGGAATAAAATATGAGAAAACAAGTGAGAAAGCTTGGAAACAAAGAGGTAAATGACCTCTCTTAATGTGGTTTATTGTACTAGGAAATTGAGTTATATTTGCTTAATAAATGACTTAAAGAGCCAATGGGAAATGAGCTAGAAAACTATCCACAAGGTGGACTAAAAGGACATGGGAGCATTGTTGTGTGTATTCGCAGGTTGAAGGCATTTAAATGTGGAAATTCAGTGTTTAAGTTTAGTGCAATTTAAGGGCCTAAGTGCCTAGCAATTTAAGTTTATGCACTATATTGTGATGTAGTGTTGTTTAAAGGTTTAGTTGTGTGTAAAGAGCATTACTTGTGAAGATGAATATCTTTGGTGGTTAAAGGATGAAAAACAATATGTTTGTGTGTAAGGAAGGTGTATTAAGAGATTAAGTGTTCTTGGTTGTCGAAAGGTGAAAACCTAAGTGTTTGGACGTGAGGATATACAAGAGAAGCTATGGTAAAATTTAGTTAATAAACAAAGGAGTTTATGTATTGTAATGAGATTTTATGACCTAGAAGGTGCTAGGAATGGTTAAGTGTAAAGATGGTGAAAGAAGGTGATTTAAGGTGTTCTTAAGTGTTAAGATGCCTTGGGCATGGTCTTGGAGAGTTTAGAAATCAAATGAGTGTTTTATACACACCAAAGTTATGAGATGTGAAGTGTTAAGTCTTGTTCAAGTTTTGGTAAACAAAGGAGAAGTAATGCCTTGTGAAGGTATAAGTGTAAACTTGTGGAAGTAGAAAGAGTTGTGTAAAGGAGGTGTTTGTGAGAAATAATGCTTATGGAGTGGTGGTAATGTTTGTGAGACAAAACTTTGGTTAGTTGAGGTAGTAGGCATGATATACCACTTATAAATCTAAGGAAAATGTTATAAGTGCTAGGTATTGTTGTAAGGAATTGAGTAACAAGTTAGTGATGATTTAGGAAAGTTTAGTGCTTATTTTAAGGTGTTTAAACATGTGGAAAGATTATGGAATATTTAGGTAAGGTTTAAGGTTGGATTAGGGGTTGAAAAATGATGTTTTGACAAGTTATTAACATGGTCCGGGACCTAGCCCTTGTATAGGTACCCGGACCACCCATAAAAACATGCCGAGAGTGAATGCAGGAATTGGTCCGGGACTAAGTCCAGGACCATGTCCAGGACCAATCTAAAAACAAGCCGAGAGTAATTTCCAGAGGTGGTCCGGGACCTTGGTTCTGGACCAAGTCCCGGACCAGACCAAAATGGCCTAAAATGTGTTTTAAAGTGTTCTAAAGGTGGTGGATTGATGGGTAATGGTTTTGGATGTTGTTAAGGCCTTGTTTGGTGACCTTTAAAGGTCCTAAGAAGTATAAACTAGTGTTGGAAGTGGTTGGGAAAGTTGTGAGTTTAAGTACATAAAGTTAAACCGAAATAACGGGATAACGGGGTAAGTACGGGAGTAGCAATTATGTACCTACCGTAACACCTTAATATTAATTGAACCATTTCACATGTAAATAGTGGTTCAAGAGTAAGACATGAGGAACAAGTGTGAGCCGAGGAGCGTGAGAACACCCGGTAAAGTAATTCCCTGCGGTGACAGGTATGGTTTTCTTGCAACCTGTGTCCTACCGGATTACACCGGCTTGTATGCCAATGTGTTTTTCTGTATGTTTGCCACGTTATAAGATAAAACATGTAATGAGTTTATAGTAATTCATTTATGTGGCGTGTTCAATTCCGATACCGTTTAACCTCGAAAGTGTTTACCTTAGCTAACCAATCTAGGATCACATAAGAGAACGGTATCCGGATTTAACGACCCAAACCATGGGAACGTTCTAACCACGGCTATGCGTGAGTTAATTGTGTGATGTTTGTGTGTGAATGTATGGACCTCCTTGTGTGTTTATTCCAGTTGTATACTGCATGGTGTATGGATGTGATAGGTTCCACAGTGGAGCCCTTAACTATGTTTATATATATATATTTGGGGGGGTGAGGAATCCGGTCGTTCCGGTCGCGCGTTGTTTGGGAGTGGTATCCTTTAGCTTTACCCTCCTCTGTTATGGTTGTTTCCCACGGTCACGATCTCCCATTAGCTTACTCCAAAGCTTAGCTATTCTGACTTATGATCGGTTTAGGGGGAACATGTGTTTTGTGTGTGTGTTGTGTGTGGTGTGTTCGGGGCACTAGACCCGAACCATCTTAACTTAAGTTACTCGTCCGACTATTGGGACGGTAATGAGTGTTGTATAACGAGTTTATCATGAGGGTGACATCATTCTCTAGGCTCACCAGTGAATTAACTATGTTTGGGTCGGTTCCTAAGAGAATCGTTCCTGTTATGTTATGTGTTATGGTTGTACTGCAATTTCCATTGCGATGTTATGTTATGTGCACGTTGAAACGTGAAAAGTGTTGTTATGTGGTGTATGTGGATCATGGATATGAATCCCAGCTTATAAAAGAGACGTTTATGGATAACCCGATTATTAGGTAAGTGTCGTCTATTAAGGAAGTAGCTCCACTAGAGGAGAACCTTCTAGGGTTAATTAACACAATGAGTAACTTATCAATTAAGGATGTGTTATCTGTTTGTTGAGCCCATTGTGGTGGAATGTGATGTGTTGTGTGTTGATAGTTTACATGCATGATTCAAATATAATCAACCGCATGCTAAGACGACAATTAGTTGTGCGTGGCCCGGTAGCATGCGGGCTGTAGGATTACCATACCAGCAAAGGTGCTGAGCCCCTGGGGGGCCACCCTTTTCTCTTCTTTTTCCTATTTCAGGTACAAGGAGCTGGAAGCCGTTCGAGAGTAGGACGGGGTAGTCGCTTGTACATGGGTAATCATTTAAGTTATATATGTACAATACAGTAGGTGTAGTAAGACCGAAATTGTTATCGGCGTTAGTTTGTGAATACTCGGTACAGTTGGAAGCTATGTGTATGTTTTTATTGTTATTGGAAAGGGATAGTAATGTGCAGTCGCTCGGGAATCTAGTCCATCAGACCGATACAATGTATGTGTAATAGCCTTGTTAGCCACGTGGGTGGTTAACGGCATGTAACACCAACGAGTTAAGTAATGTGATGAAGTATGTTTTCTGCTGCAGTTTGTTGTTAAGTGTGTTAATGTTGGATGGGGTGTTACAATTATGAACTTGACATGAAATAATCCTAAGATGGACAGGTAAGTAGTAATATATCATGAAAGTGCCCCACATGCGAAGGCGACTAGTGTGAAGAACAGGGGAAATAATCAACACTGTAACTAAAAACAGCAATGGAAACTCTGTTAAGAGCAAGGCGTCTACCTCAGTAATGATGACGAGAAATCTCAGTAAAATCACTGTCATAAACAGCTAACAGGGAAAAGCTTACAGGCACAAAACAACCAAGTAAAACTTGAAAAGATCTCAATGATGAAGAATCAAAATCGGAGGCGAACTCTAATACAGTATATGTCACATAGAGGAAACCACAGACTATAATTACCCAAGGAGGATACTAGAAGATGCATGTCATACACATGAGCATCACAAGCAGGGGAAACCTTACAATATTATTGGCAGCCCGACGTACAGTAATGGAATATACAATAAAAAATACCAAGCAATGTTGCAACTAACAAATACTTAGAAACAAGGCAATGTGGAGCCGTGGCATAACCCGATATATCAATGAATACATGAACCAGAACGTCTCGAGATGTAAGGGACAAATGCATCATGCACTAAGTAATAACCGTAGAGATATACAGATGGGAAGTCAATCAGAAAAGACAAGGAAGCAATTGGAAGTGTGCTACACATGTATATGAACCAGAATCCATAGACCTTATGGTCGACCCGACAGTTTAAACAAGCCATGAGTTAATATCGGCAATGAACAGAATGGAAAATCACCCTCACCCGTACATACAAGATTCAACATAAAAGCATATTAATGCACTACAAAACATGTTAGAGAATGCATAGGCACTTGGGGGCCATACCCCGTAAACGGACACAAGTCCAGACAAGACCAGAAATGACAATCAATTGAAGGTGATGAGGACATAACTCATCAACCCTATATACGTACATTAATGAACTTAAACATACCACCTACGAAGCACATTTAGACTATTCCAGAATGATTGGACATTACTTAATCAGAGTCGCGCAACGGAAGCGGGTGGACCCATCAGTTAAATTTACCTACTGAGACCAAGGGGAATGCACAACGTATTTCACGTATCTTAACCAAAAATATGTACCCTACCCCCCTAAAGTCTTACAGCCCGAGAGGCTATCTTTAAAACTAATCATGAGTTCAAAATGAGAGTGAAGATTTCTTCACTATTTACCGACTAGTTATACTAGTCTAGGGTACGTGGGCGTACCCCTCTTTTAAGGGGGGGGGGGGGGAGAGCCCTACTGCGTTTTAGCATTTTTTAACATAGATGTACACTTTCGTTGTACTGTTACACTGTGATCCGTATGTTTACATGTGTGACTCTGTGATTACTCTGTGATTCTATGAGCTTTACTTGCCAATGTGTACTAGGTTACACTGTTATGAATGGATTATGTGTACTATGTTACACTATATTGAAGTTACTTGGACGGTACTACGAGATTATGTGTACTACGTTACACTATATTGGAATTACTCTGTGAGTGTGTGATATGTACTGTACTACACTACTATGAATGAATTATGTGAACTATTGCACTACGTTTGAAGTTATATTGACCTTTCATATATTTCATTACATGATGATATATATGTTGTATATATACTACGAACTTAAAAGTAGTGAAACTTGGGACTTGATCCCTAAAATACAATATGCTTAACGGAACTTGTTTTCCTCACAACCATTTGAACTTAGATATGAGACTTGGGGCGAAGTCCGAAATTTTAAGGGATAGATTGAAATACCCCAAAATAAATAATATTAAACTATAAATAATGAAGAATAATTTAAGTACAAATCATTCATTCACGCGCATCATTCCTGCATGCAAACGTTTACGTAAATATTATTACGTGTGTGCATGCAAACTCACGCATGCAAACGTCACGTAAAAATAGTTGTTTTTACCATAAACGCTAACAGGCGTAATTTTACTAAACATATTAACGTACTAGTACAAACAGTTATGTACGATTATTAACAAGGATTAAACTCCTTACATAATGAGCTCGATAGAGAGAGCGTCAACAAGGAAAGATCAATACGAGCGTGTATACAAACGAGCAACGAAAAATTTTATGAATCCTAAGCAATTAAAATAAATGCTAAAATAAATTGATATACACATTTAAACAAATGTAAAAACGTATGTTACACCTATTATATATGTCATAAAAACATAAGAACTCATCAAAGGTCAAAAATACGCACTAAACATCTTAACGACAAGAATGTTTTTAAAACGCCTTAAAAACGTGCGTTAAGCGTGACCTTGTATGACCTTTTAAACTCAAACCAAATGTCCATACCCTCATTATATGACTATAAGAACATAGTCCCCATGCCATAGTTAGTTAAAAACGCAAAGTGCCCAGGAGTGCTCCGCACGCCTCTTAAAGCACGAGAAGCCCCGGAGACCCCGGAAATGCATTCTAAGTGGGTATAACTTAGTTTTCTTTACTCCAAATGATTAGTTGACCATTATTCAATATTTATAAGAGATCCCTACGCCACTTTTTCATTTAAACACAAAGTGCTCGGGAGAAATTCTTAACGCTCCTGTTTTGGTCCGGGAGTGTCCTGGTAGCCCGGGAATTGTGTCATGAGTTAATATAAACCCATATAACTCAATGTAACACCTTAGTATACCATAATGGACCTTAAAAAATTTCTATAACTCTTGGAACTTGTTTTAACAATTTATTTTCCAAATGTCCTTAGAGCACAAAACGCACCTTTCGGGTACCGAAAAAATGCGTTTTACACATTTAACTTGTAGAATGATTAGCTACGATTTTATAAAATTAAAAGGACCTAAGTTTAATATATTAATCAGGGGATAACAAGGATGACTCACCCTCCCTATACCTGCCGATTTTGACTACAAAAGAGACATGATTTTCATGTCTTTAAATCACTTTCTCACTAATGTTACCACATTGTCAAATTTGTCTAATTCCTATAATCATGGCCGGTTGATCCTTGTCCCATGGGATCCGTTTTCAACACATCATCCCACAAATTAAGGCATTAGACTTTGTTGCCTTCTCTTTTGACTAAAATGCCTTCTTTTCACCTAACCTTGACAATTAATGAGACTTGTCTCTTCTTCCTCTTCTAAGTGCCGAGTTCAGTCCCTTTCTCCTTCCCTTACTCATGCCAAAACTCCCTCCTTCCAGACTTGGTAAGTTCCATTGGTAAGAGCTCTCATTTCTTAAGTTAATCTAGTTATATTTTCATGCCATTTTCAAGATATTTTCGGTTCCTAGCTCCAAGGGAGTTCTTCTAATCCATTCCATTGATCTAGAACAACATCAATCATCACTCAAGATAGGAATTTCGTGGCTAATCAAAGGAAACACCTAAGAAAGGTTCTTAAAGGCTTAAGGTAAGAAAAATGCCTTAAAACCTTATTTTCTTCCAAGACAAGTTCATGGACGAAATTGTCTTGTTTTCTTCTCTTTATTAACTTCTTTTTCTCCATGGTTTGACAAGTTATTCACCCTTACTCATTCAAGGCGTGAGCCTACACCAAATTCCTTAAGGTAAATCTTTGATTTTAAGGTTTACAAGAGTTATTTCTAAGTTATAAGCTTAGATCTCTTCAAGAGCTAATTTATTTCCCCCTCCTTGTCAAGGCCAAATTTATAGGGTTCTTGAACTCCACTTTGATTCAACAAGGTAAATCCTAATCTTTAATACAAATTTTGTATATAATACCTTAGTAAATTTCTTAAGGTTTAGTTAGGAATTCAAGGTTTAACATAAGGTATCTTTGTCCTAATATTTGAGGCACCTACAAAGGAGTGTAGATCAAGGTTGTGTGGCCCAAGATCCAAGGAGAAACCAAGGGAAAAATCATTTCCTAAGAGGGTAAGTAATTTATCTAAGTATATATATGTAGATCTATGGTTTAAACTATGTTTTATAACATTAAACCATTAATTACCCTTATATAAAATTTAAGCCAAAATTAATGAGAGTTTAAATATGTGTTTTGATAAATTAAAGATGGGATTAAGATTTAAAAATTGATTTAAGGAATTTTAAGGTAATTATTTGATTATATATATATAATTACCAAAATTTCAAGGATTAAATTGGTATATTATAGCTTAATACTATATGTTAAGATGTTATATAATATTTGGATAGGTTAATTAGGTATTTTAATACCTAAGATATTAAGTTTATAAGTTTAAAGGTAAAATATGTAATTTACCAAACTTGGTGGCTAGATTAAATTATGGCCAAAAATCATATATTAAATTTGGTGAATTTTGATATAATATAGTGTATGAACTCATATTAATAATTTTGGATAAGTTAGATAAATATTAAGGAGTTAAATATACAATTTAATAAGTTTTGGGGCTATTTTGTAATTTCTGGAAAATTTGGTGTATAACCGAATTAAGAATGATTTGCTGGGTACAATAATGTATTAAGTATGAAATTAGGCTTTGGTCAAAGTGTTGACCAAAAACCTAGAGTTAAAATGAATTAAGACATAAAAGATTAAGTTTATAAAAGTTTTGGGGTGAAATTGTAATTTATAAAAATTTATATGTAAATCTGGAATTTAAATAGGGGCGGATGCAAATTAGTAGAAATATAAGTGTCCACTTGGTTATTAAGGAAATTAAATATTAAAACTATAGTTTATAAGTTAATATATAACTATTATAAAGTTTTGGGGGTTAAAATGTAATTATAAGAAGATATATGTTAAGCCGGAAATTTATGTGGCCATTTGGTAATTTATAAAAGTTAAGGTGTCCAAATTATAATTACCGAATTTATAGTGGTGGTTTTGTGAAATATTAATTAAGAAAATAAAACTAAGTAATATAAAGTATTTTGGAGTATAATGTAGTTTAAAAATATTTGGGGTTATATTGTAATAACCGAGAATATAAGGGTGTTCATTGGAATTAAAAAAATGTTATTAGGTCCTATGTGGATATTTGGGGGATTAGAAAAGAAATTGTGATTTAAGGAATTAAGAAATTAAAACTATATGTTATAAAGGTATAAGTAATTTATTAGTAAAGAAATAATAGGGAATTTTCATGAGATGCCCCTGAGGTTTGACCGAATTTCATCAAATACCCCTACCTTTTTAGAATTACTATGAGATACCCTTGAGATTTAGTTTTTAATACGAGATACCCTTCCGTCTATTTTCTCAGTAAACGTCCGTTAACTTTTTCAATTTCTTCCATTTTACCCTTAATCCAATTTTTCATGAGATACCCCACATATTTGTAACGACTACTTTCACCAGATACCCTTGCATGTTTCAAATGGCTAGTTTCACCAGATACCCCTGTAACGGGTACTTTCACCAGATACCCCTGTAACGAGTATTTTCACCAGACACCCTTGTAACATAAAACAGCTAGTTCTGGCCTATAAAATCAGAAAAAACACAACATTTTGACATTATAGTTTTCATAATGTGACAATGTCTTCCTCACAATCAAGTTACTCGGTCACTACTGTTGCTGAAGGTAGAAGATGCAATTGTGGAAGAGAAGCTAACGTCCTTGTTTCAAGAAAAAACACTTCATCCGGAAGAATGTACTACAAATGCTTACATTGCAATAGACGGATAGATTGGGCAAAACCACAACTAATCAACAGATTCCAATGGCATAACAACATTATATCCCCAACCAACAGAGCTTAGAAGCAGTGCAACATGAGCTGATGAAGATCAAGGAGGAAGTGAAGGACTTGAAGATGCAAAGTTCAATGAGGTGAGGGTAGGAGTATTTATATGCATATTCTATTTATTGTTGCTGCTGAAAATGTAACCAAATGTTAGAAATGTATTGTTGCTGCTGAAAATGTAACCAAATGGCATAACAACATTATATCCCCAACCAACAAAGCTTAGAAGCAGTGCAACATGAGCTGATGAAGATCAAGGAGGAAGTGAAGGACTTGAAGATGCAAAGTTCAATGGGGCGTAGGATTATTTATAAGCTGAAATATTAGTTGCTGGAACTATGTAAATGCACTAGCTTAATGTGTAAGCTGCTGCAACTTTGTGAAATAATCAAGCTCAAAAGTAACAGCTTTATTATACTTCTGATTTTTTTTTTACATTTCTAACATTTGGTTACATTTTCAGCAGCAACAATACATAGAATATGCATATAAATACTCCTACCCTTACCCCCATTGAACTTTGCATCTTCAAGTCCTTCACTTCCTCCTTGATCTTCATCAGCTCATGTTGCACTGCTTCTAAGCTCTGTTGGTTGGGGATATAATGTTGTTATGCCATTTGGTTACATTTTCAGCAGCAACAATACATTTCTAACATTTGGTTACATTTTCAGCAGCAACAATACATAGAATATGCATATAAATACTCCTACCCTCACCCCCATTGAACTTTGCATCTTCAAGTCCTTCACTTCCTCCTTGATCTCATCAGCAGCTCACTGCTGCTTTCTAAGCTCTGTTGGTTGGGGATATAATGTTGTTATGCCATTGGAATCTGTTGATTAGTTGTGGTTTTGCCCAATCTATCCGTCTATTGCAATGTAAGCATTTGTAGTACATTCTTCCGGATGAAGTGTTTTTTTCTTGAAACAAGGACTTCAGCTTCTCTTCCACAATTGCATCTTCTACCTTCAGCAACAGTAGTGACCGAGTAACTTGATTGTGAGGAAGACATTGTCACATTATGAAAACTATAATGTCAAAATGTTGTATTTTTTTTCTGATTTATAGGTCAGAACTAGCTGTTTTATGTACAGGGTGTCTGGTGAAAATACCCGTTACAGGGGTATCTGGTGAAAGTACCCGTTACAGGGGTATCTGGTGAAACTAGCCATTTGAAACATGCAAGGGTATCTGGTGAAAGTAGTCGTTACAAATATGTGGGGGTATCTCATGAAAAATTGGATTAAGGGTAAAATGGGAAGAAATTGAAAAAGTTAACGGACGTTTACTGAGAAAATAGACGGAAGGGTATCTCGTATTAAAAACTAAATCTCAAGGGTATCTCATAGTATTTCTAAAAAGGTAGGGGTATTTGATGAAATTCGATCAAACCTCAGGGACATCTCATGAAAATTCCCGAAATAATATTATTCGGGGTTAGTTTGTAATTAATAGAAGTTTTGGAAATTCTTAAGTCCTTGAGTGTAACACCCCATCCAACATTAACACACTTACAACAAACTGCAGCGGAAAACATACTTCATCACATTACTTAACTCGTTGGTGTTACACGCCGTTAACCACCCACGTGGCTAACAAGGCTATTACATACACATTGTATCGGTCTGATGGACTAGATTCCCGAGAGACTACACATTACTATCTCTTTCCATTAACAACAAGACATACACATACCTTCCAACTATACCGAGTATTTACAAGCTGATGCCGATAACAATTTCGGTCTTACTACACCTACTGTACACATACAACTTAAGTGATTACCCATGTACAAACGACTACCACCCGTCCTACTCTCGAACGGCTTCCAGCTCCTAGTACCTGAAATAGGAAAAGAAGAGAAAGGGTGGCCCCCCAGGGGCTCAGCACCTTTGTTGGTATGGTAATCCCGCAGCCCGCATGCTACCGGGCCACGCACAACTATTTGTCGTCTAAGCATGCTGTTGATTTTATTTAAATCATGCACATAAACTACAAATACACAACACATTACACTGCACAACAATGGCTCAATAAAACAGCCAACACATCATCACTTAATAAATCACTCATTGTGATCTTTAACCCCTAGAGTGTTTCTCCCTTTAATGGAGTTATTTCCTTAATAGACGACATTTGCCCACCAATCGGGTTATTCCCAAACGCCTCTTACAATAAACTGGAGTTCATATCCATGATCCACATACTCCACATCTTAACAACATATAACATCACATAATCACAATAAGAATTACAGCACAACATAATACTTAACATAACGGGAACGGTTTCCCTTTTACGAACCGGCCAAACATAGTCAGTTCACTTGTAGAGCCTAGAGAATGTTGCCTCTAGACTCATGATAAGCTCGTTACATAACTCGTTACCGTCTCGTTAAATGAACGGATAACTTAACACCAAGGTGCGTCGGATATAGTAACCCAAGCACACCGAACAAACATAGTATGCCCCTGTGGCCCGACGTGAGTCAGTAAAATAGCTTTGGTTAAGCTAAAGGGAAGATTGGAAACCAAATTGGAAAACAACCATAACATACAGAGAGGATCGAACCTGATATGACAACGACCCCCATACTCACACGTGTGGCCGAAACAGACCGGACTCCTCACTCCCCGGTTAGCACTTGTTAGGAGTCCCTTTATTGGACTTAGTACATTAATTCTCAAATAGATGGTTAGGTCTAGTTAGACACACACAAGGGAGGTTCATACATTCACACACAAACATCACACACAAACATCACATGACTAACTCACGCATAGCCGTGGTTAGAACGTTCCTTAGGTTGGAAACGTTATTACCGGATACCGTTCTCTTACGTTTACCTAATAATGGTTAACTAGCCTTCCGTGCGCATTCGAGGTTACCGGTATCGGTACGCAAACACACAACAACAATAACGACTGTAAACTCGTTTCATGATTTATCTTATAACGTGGCAAACATACAGAAAAAACACATTGGCATACAAGCCGGTGTAATCCGGTAGGACACAGGTTGCAAGAAAACCATACCTTGGCCCTTGCTGCATACGAGTCCCGCCAAACGTAGTTCCTAAACATGATTAGTAATGTCGGTTAAATAAGTTATTTAACTTTTGAATACTAAGTGTTTTAACATGATTATATGTCATGTTTCCTTACTTAATTCACACTTGATTATCCTTGTTATACCCACTAGGGTTTACTACTTAAGTCACTCTTGTTTGTTTGTTTGTTTTTTTACAAGTTTTGGTCCGACCGACCTTACACAAGGTCGGTCCATTCCAGAACACATTACCGTCAAAAATTCTACTCCGGCCGACCTTGCAAGTTCGGTCCACAAGGTCGGTCCATTCCAGAAACAATTTCCGTTCAAAAATTTAGACACGACCGGCCTTGCAAGTCCGGTCCCAAGGTCGGTCCATTCCAGAAACTTAATTCGTACCAAAAATATAAACCCGACCGACCTTGCAAGTCCGGTCCCCAAGGTCGGTCCATTCCAGAAACTCTTTCCGGTAGTGTAAACTGAGCTCGACCAACCTTACAAGTCTGGTCCCTAAGGTCGGTCGGCTCTAGACCTTTGTTTCTACATTCCCATTTGACTCCAAACTTCACCTCATGTATCCTAGTATGTTCTAACCACATTTGGCCACCTCAAACACACCTTAAGACCTCCATTAAACTCCTTAAATTACCCATTAAAGATCTTCCTCAAGCATTACACAATTCTTATAAATACTAACACTTGTAGTGTTTTTCCTTAGATTTCTAAGTGGTGTTTTATACTTATGACAATCACTATCCTACAATGTTTCCTTACCACCATTATCACTACTCCAAAGGCATTATTTTTTCCTTTGATCACCAAAACTTGCACAAGACTTAGCATTTCATACCACATAACTTTAGTGTGTTTTACAACACCCATTTGATTTCTAAATCCTCCAAGACTATGCCCAAGGCATCATAACACTTAAGAACACCATATTTCACTTGTTTCACCATATTAACACTTAACAAATTCCTAATACCTTATAGGTCATAAAATCCCATTAGAATACATGAACTCCTTTGTTTGTCGACTAAATTTTTGCCATAGCTTCTCTTGTATATTCTCACACCCAAACACTTAGGTTTTCACTTTTAATCATTCAAGAACTCTTAAATCCATCTAGAACCTTCTCACACACAAAACTTCACCAAATTTACACTACATCACAATATAGTGCATAAACAAATTGCTTGGCACTTAGGCCCTTAAATAACATGGCTCTTAGGCCCTTAAATTGCATAAACCATAAACACTGAATTTCCACATGTATATATTGCCTTTGACCTGCAAATACACCCAACAATACATATGCCCTTAATAAACTCCTTGAGAGCATTTTACTAGCTCATTTGCCATTGGCTCCTTAGGTATTTTATTAAGCAAATCAAGCTCATTTTTCCTAGGCATTTAAACTACATTGAGATAGTTTGTTTACCTCTTTTCTTCAAGATTTTTACTTGAACACTCTTGTTCTTCCTTGTTTGGAAATCGGCAAGAGTACTTGGCTACTTGTCAATGTTCTAATCAATACACAAGTAAAACCGATGAGCATTCAAGCTTCATGCTTAAACTCATTGTAAACCCTAGGTCATATATATTGTTTATACACTTTAGGATAGTTGTTTTACCTTGGAAACAAAAGAGAGATTGAATAAGCATCAAGAGAGGACACCTCCTTGTCCTTTAAAGATTGAAATGGGGCTATGGAAGAACAAGAGAAGACACCATTAATGGTGAATTTTCGGACATGTAATAAAAAATGAAGGAAATGTTGTTTTCTTTGGTTATTCCTTACCTTGAAGCAAAGAAGAATAACATGGCATGAAAATATGAGCTCAAGCTCCCAATGGTGAATCTCCATGGCACCAAAATGGAGTTCTTGAAGATTTGAAAAAGATAGAAGTGTAGAGCTTGGTCTAACTAAGACAAATATGGTCTTAGGATTTGATTTGGAGCATGGAGTTGGATTTGGCAAGGAAATGAAGATGGAGAAGAGAGGTTACTATAGCCCATCGTTTTTGAAGAAGAGAGGAGAGGATGAAGACGGTGGGAACAAGGAGAAAAGAAGAGAATGAGGTGAGAGGTCTACCTTTGTTTAGATATTTATGTAATAAAGTAGAATAGTACTTTACTTTATGTCTTCCTTTCTTTAATTGATTTGCAAATGGTGGTGACTCACCTTACAAAAACTGGCCCCCTTATATTACTTAGGGGTGTTTTGGTCTTTGTTGACCATTAACTACTTACTTATATTGACTTATGTCATAAACTAGCATATTTTAGTTACTATTCAAAAAAACAAGGCACATACTTGTGAAATTTTTGATTTCCCATTGATTTAGACTTCCAAATGTGATACTAAGTAGTACACATGTTAATTAAAGAGTAATGATGGACATTTAGCCATTCAAAACTCATTTACAAGACAATTTTTCAAAAATGTGCTTTAAGACTCCTTAAAACACATTTTGTGTTTTAACTTGTTTTCAAGCTTGGTTTTCTTTGGTAATTGGTTTTATATGTTCATTAACATATAATTAAGGTATAGGGATGACCTTTAGGTCTTATGCAAACTTATCTCAAGCTTAGAGCACATTTTTGCCCATATTGACTTTAAGGTATTTATATGTGTTTTATTTGGTTTAATCGTCTACCAAGGTTTCCTAAGGACTTAATTAGCGTTATTAAATCATAATTGACTATTATTTAGTCTTGTTAGGTTCTTTGGGTCCCAACCAAGTTCACTCCAAGCTTAGAGCATGTTTTTGCTCAAACCGTATTCATGGTACTTATTGTTTTCACCATGGTTTAAATTGTACACTGATGTTTCTAAGGCACTTTTTAGCCTTTAAATATCATAGTTTAGTATTTAAACAATATATCAAGGTTTGGGGTATTTCAATCTACCCCCCTTAAAAGAACTTCGTCCTCGAAGTTCACACTTCCCACACATTATTTGGATTAGAACACGGGGATCACTTGGAAATAAACTTCCATAACAAAACATACTTTACATCACACCCCGGACTTAATGGTCCGGGTAACATATTCACATCCATACATAACATAACATAACATAACATACTTACATGATAATCTCGGACTTAGTGGTCCGGGTACCTTAATCAACATTATACTTACATAACAATCCTTAGACTCTCAGGTCTGGGTAACACAACAACATTTAGACACATAGGTCTAGGTAACATAACAACATTTAGACATATAGGTCTAGGTAACATAACGACTTTCGGAACTCAACCACATTAGGACTCAAGGTCAAAATAGTATTTATTTCACATACCACACAACATGTCATAGCATGTATAACAATCAAAAATATCTTTTACATATACTGTGATCCCGCAGAACCCGGTCGCGATGGACACCTTCCGTCCCCGTTCCTTTGGGAGATCAAAACAATCACTTAATCTTTAACACATATGCTTCCCATGTCACCGGGCAAGTACTACAAGAATATTCTTTGTTAAGGTTAAGTAAAAGTACTTCCATAATGTAAGGTATCTATCTACGCTTTATAAATACCAATTCAAAATCCTTTTGAAAACACATACAACTCCAAGTCCAACTTATGCTCTTTGCTTCTTTCTTAGTGTGGTTATTTGTGACCACTTACAGGGAGCTTCAAGAATCATCCAACCTTGATGTGATCAGCATCAGTGTCGAACTATCCTTCCACCCCAATTTGTGTTCGGCTTCCCTTGATTGCATGCAAATCAAGTTCCACTTCCCACTTCATTTTCAAGCATCAAGTAATACACTCATTTCCAATTTTCTATCTTTTAGTCTTTCTAGTCATAATCATTACATCTCCAAAGGATAGAACTCCGTCTACCAGTTATCTCCATTCACTTTAATCTTGTTACCTAGGGAATCTTATTCTCACTAGGTTCTATGTCGGTTTCATACCCTTTTCATGAATCACTATATTGTATACATACACATATATTTTATCAAAATACAACACACCGTTTCACATTTATTCACTGTCGGGGTTTTGTTCCCCGGGAGTTTCTTTACTCCCTACACTTGTACTATCTCACATAACTGTTAACAAATAAACACACTTATCACAATCACAATGGTATTTCGCATCTTCTGTGCAAATTACCACAATTAAACCATGAATGAATGCGTATGTTTATGTAACGCACGCACCAATCATCCAAACAAATTATTTTGTGCTATGCACAACATAGTTCACGTACTCTTGTACGGTAAAAAACACTAAGCGGTTTTGCGCTCTACCCCCCTTAAAAGGGATTACACCCACGTAATCAATCACTAAATCATTGGTTTAAAACGTTCTGCCGTCGTGAAGTACTTTATCTTCCATGCGGTCTATTATACAATGCATTCTAATTAGAGGATCTTAACCATATTGGCGGTTTAGTTCCTAAACCAAGAATTCTCATTGGAGTTTGCTTTCACTCTTAACTGGTTTCGGTTCTGGCCTGTGTGGCTTCTAGGCGTTAATAATTAGCCATTCACTCCTGTTCACTATGCACATTCAACACTTGAATCGTTGGCTCACTAGTTTCTGCTGCGAAACTATAATAACTGTAGGCCTTAGTTTGCCCCCATTCATTATTCTTACTGTATTGTACATCCCCATTTATCACTTTTATCTTGGTAATAACGATTTCTCAACTGATGCGTGGTATTTCTGACCGTGAGCAAATTCGGTGAGTTTCAAAGCTTTCCATCCACTTCTCTAATAATTTACTGTGTATACCGTTATGTGTTCACAATGATTGACTTGTTTCCTTCCGACTTACTGTCGGTTGGGATTAAGCTACCACCTAATGTGTAGTGCTCTTTCTGTTATTTCTCCACACTTGAGGTATATTCCATACTGATATCTAGTATTTAGTGCTACTGTAGTCACTTACTGTTAATCATGCCTCCACATTTGGTTTTGTACATGTACTCTTTCATTGGTACGTCCTTGCATTTCCCATGCATCGGTCATTATAGCGTTATAAGTCTCTTTCTACTTCCACCACCATTAACATTTCCCAAGTCCTAGCTATCCCACTCGATCATCACTGCGCAAATGCAATACCAAAACAATCAGTCATACAGAGTGTAGAGGCGTAAACTCTTGGCAGTAAATCTCTTATGCGATTGCAATAGGAATTTACACTGTTTCACTGAGATTTTTATCTCATAGTACTAGCTACCGGCTTATTGCCCAGTCTGTTATCATCACTTCCCTTGCATCTCCACTGAGTTTAACTCATAACTGGTCTGATCTGCCATAGTATTATTCAACAACACTTATACAACGGTCGCTTGCTGCATACCGTGCTCTTACTCACTATATAACATCTACTTATATGGTATTCACTGTCATTTTAGCTTCCACACATATAGTTACATCACTCGTATTATGGTTCGCCACTCATTTGGCTGATTGTTGAATATTCTAGTCTTTTGAGTCTTAATGCTCCTTGAGCACTGTCCATTACTCATTTAGCGTCACACATCTATGGTGGTTGCTATTAGACTTGTTACTCTTCCGGTCTCCACAAGTGGTATAAACACTACTTTTTGTATCATTCCCATTCAAATCCTCCTCCCGGTAATAACCATATTGGTCCACCCTTAACATATTCCCTGAACTTAGTTCACCTAACTACCACTGTTGCGGTCTCACAATATTAGGAGGTATCCCCACTCTTAAAGCAGTGGTTCATTCTCCGCTCTGTCTACTTCTACAACATAAACTTCTACAATTGATTAAGTTTATATAACATATCCTGTTGTGGCTTATAGGCCTTATTGCCTTGAGCTCCGCTCATTGTAGGCTGTTTACACACATTTACATCTCTGTACCACATTACATGGTTTGGATATCATATTGGGCTCCATGACAGGGTCGTTGCATCACGCTTGTTTTCATGGGATGCCCCTTCAAGGACGTCAGTCCGTCTCCTGACAACTTATGTCTAAACTGGGTGTTAGTTTCAACCCTTGTGTTTCTGTCACGTTATTTCGTTCAACTATCGTTGATGTGAACACCCTTCAAGGATTGCTCCTGGGTGTTGCTAAGTTATGCCATTACATCTGGTTCGCACTTATTGGTATATTCAGTTAGCCACGCCGTTTGCGTTCTTAACTGGCTTATTATCCTCTTCTGTGAAGATCAACATTTCCTGGTAGTGTAGGTACTCATTCTGGGAGTTTCATCCCGTTCATTGCACATTAATGTGTCTACATTAGGCATCTGCTTGCCAGGCACAGGCTGGGTCACCATTCCAGCTATCATGTTTACCCCTCGGGATTCTTAAGACATATGTGATGTCTTTACATAATAGTTAGTGCACTTCATATTCCCTGACTCTTAAACATTTCCTTGAAACAAATTCACTAACTCCTTTAGTCTCGTTAAATTAACTAAGTTCCATTACTTCAACCATTCTCGGTAATCCTTTGCTCTTGATTGACTTACACTGCTGACCGTAGTACGGAGTCGACTACCTCCCGTGTTCCGGACTCTACTCGTATACATATGTGGGGTACCATGCTGATACATTGCTACTTACCCAACTAACCCATAAGTAGGTCTGTCAGGCCCACAAGCTCCTATCGGAGTGCGGTCGTCCCACATTACAGCTGGTACACTCGTAGTGTTCGTCACACGCCTAGGTGAAGTATTCTGTTGTCAACTCCCTTATACTGTCCCGTGACAATATGGATTCCGTGCTTCCCGAACTTAATCGAGGGAAAGTTTATCTACTGTTGTATCTTTATCAACTGCCCTTGGTTTTACTGGATTGGTTTAGAAGAAGGTTAGAAAGAAGTATTGGTTTGAAAGAAAATCTGGTTTTGAAAGAAAAGAGTTTGAAATAAATCTAAGCTTGAAAGAAAAATCTCATGGTTTCACACGCCTTCTTGCCTTAACCAAGTCTAGCTTCTTGCTGACTGGTGTACTTCCAATTACAACGGTTAGGCTATCAAGCCCTTCCATGGTCATGATGATCTCACTTAACTTCATGGTAGTTTACTAAGTTCTTCGTATTTGTTAAACTTCCCCGAACAACCCTGTTATAGCAGCACTTGCCATGGCAAGTGCGCCATGCTAACTGGCTATCGGTTCAACACATACCGGTTATGGTATTTTTTACCCGCACTGTCATCAGTGGCCTTGTTGGCCCTCACTTGATCTTACAGTCTTGACAATTAACCCTCTGGGCAACTTCTCACTGTATTCACATGATAATCATCAGCTAGGGTGTCTCCCATTCTTGGAGACCCCTTTTTACTTAGTACTGTATCTTCTTCGTAGCCCGTTCCACACATTTGTCGTGGTTACTGAGACTTGTCTCTCGTTTGGGCACTACGTTGTAGTTCCTTTGTCAGTTGGTATACCGTCGGTGTATCATTTAACAACTATGGTCCCGTAGACACTCGTCTCGGGTTTCATTAATCCACTTCTTGCCTGTTGCACGGTCGGTGCGTTGCAAGCTGGTTATTCTCGACTGCTCAGCATGTCGACCCAGGTTGCCGGAAATTCTATTCTTCTATACACAAGATTCTTCATTCTTCGCTATTAAATGTGGTTAACATTGTTCAGATGGAAACCGTCTCCGGGATTCCCAGTTTTCGGGATCTACCATATGATAGGTTCTCCGTACCTTTAGAGGTATTTAATAACAGCCAGATCGGGTATTCCGAGTAAGAGAGGACTTCCATCTCTCTGGCATTGTTTCCCAATGTAACGCCCCTATTTATCACAAATGCAGCGGAAATAAAATACTAAGGCGATTACAGACCATCGGGTTCCAAGCACCCGGCACCAAACCTCACCAATTACAGCTTATGGTATTACAAATGCTACGGTCTGAACTCGAGAAAACATAACATAAAAGTAATAATAACAAAATACAATAGCTTTCCAAAATTCCTAATTCCCATCCCATACACTCACTCTCTTCGTGGCCACCTGTATAACAATTCGTACCTGCAAGATGAAACCAAGCAGCCCACCCCGGGAGGGGTGAGTCAGTTCCCTGGAATGGAACTGGTACAACTCTCCAAAACAAAGGTTTAAAACAGAACGCTTGAATAAACAATAACTTGAAGTCAAATGCTTAAAACAAAAACAGAATAAGAAGGCACCTCCAAATCACCAAGTCAAAGGTAACAAGTCAAAGATAGAGATAAATAACAGGAAGGTAAAGTTAGGCAATTAAAAAGAAACCACACCATAAGTTAGTGAACATCCATTGCTTGTGTTAGATTCAGTTCCAATTAGGAGTAGAAAGACCCAAGTAGTCACAAGGACTAGGAATGAAAGAAGAGATCCAAGACCCATAACTCAAGAGTGGAATAAAATCAATTGGGAGAGATGGCCCCCACCGCCAGTCAGTTGTCACAAGACGAGGTAAACAGACCCTCCGCTGTCAGTTGTCCACTTGGACGAGGTATAGCAGACCTCCGCTGCCACCGACCCATTCTCAGTCATCGGTGAAAAGTGTGTGCACCACTTAATAGAAAGAATCCATACCCAATATATACCAAGATTGACATTTTCCCATATTCCCACTAGACTATTAACTACACGAGTGCAATACCAAACACTCAGTCCTACAGAGTGCAGAAGCGTAAACCCTCAGCAGTTAATATCCAATGAGACAACCAGAAAGGAGGAACCAATAATCATGAAAGTTATACATTCAAGGCTCAGTCGGTCACAACAGGCTGAGTTAGTCACACAAACAATTTCCTTTCAAGATTCATTCAAACTCATTTAGCGTTTCTCAAGACATTCCATAAAATTCGTCACCAAAAACATCTGAGTACGAGAAATCGTACCTGGTATATGTAGTAGCAGTAACCAAACTTGAAAATGCGAACTACTTCCACTAATCACCTATAATTAGAGTATTCCAAGCATTGATTAGTTAAGGTACTATAATGCTACACATCCTCCATTCCTATTAGTCTATAGTTCTGTTTTACAGTTACTCCCTCCTAGGGGTCTGGCTAGATCTCGTAATTAAAACTTTAATGCATACTTAACTTATTCCATTTACCCACTCCTGATTATAGGTTTAGTTTAATTAAACCCTTTGGTTACGCTTGGCTAACTTACTTGATCACCTATTCAAGGTTAAGGTATGTATTTCCCCCTAATAGTCCACCTAGATGTCACATTAACATTTGATATATATATATATATTTTTAAGTGTCACGTATGAATAAGGTTTATCCCAATTTTCCCTCTTAATACGTTTCCCACAAGGTATGTTACTACTTTTATTTACTTCTAATGTATTTATATATACACTTATATTTTCCTTAGGATTTATCCAAAACATTCTTTAAGAAATTCTTATTGTATTTAATTATATTCAATACCTTTTAGACATATCCACAACTGATATATGGTTTATAAAATAAAGTGTTTGCCCTCGTTTAATTAAGCATATTAACCTCAATAATAATAATATGTAGTTTAGTTTAATATCTCGATTTAACATAAGTTCCTATTTTATTTTTCTCATATAAGTATATTTATTTGTAAACAAATTTTACTTCACCTAAAAGATAATACCCAAAATATTTATAACATACTGATGTAAAATGTTAATTTAGGTTTAATTATTTTCCCCAACCTAAAAAGCTTATTAACAAACCATACTTTAATTTTTGTTACATTCAAAACCATATATTATAAGTTATTCTTATGAAAATTCCATAAACATAATTTTTAAACCTATTTACCCTTGTCCAAAAATTCCCAAATTTAATATATAATAACTATAACATTTTATACATATTATAAAATTTTTATTTCATAAAAATATCTTTTTAAATTACCTAAATAATTCCATAATACTCGTAAATTACAAAAATCATAACTTATGTTTAAAAACTCAAAACCTATATTAATTTACATCAAAATAAACTAGATTAAATAAGGAATCTATGGTTAAAATTTCAAGTCAAAATACATTCGGGAAGATATTTAAATTAACCCAACAAGTTAAGACTATTTACTGGAATTTATAAAAACCTTTATAAACTTATTCTGGAATGTTTTAATCTCGGCCGTCCAATCTCTTAAAGCGAGATCGGACGGCCCCTGTACTCCGAGTTCATCAGTGAAGGTAATAAGGGGATCGAGTACTAAATCTCGTTTTTCTCACAATCTACAGAACGAAATCGAGTGATTCTTGTTCATATCGATTCGTAATCAAATTCCGGTTCTAATGGTACCGATTCCCCAATTATAATGCAGTATACATCAAGTTTCGAAATCGATTGGAGAGTTAGGGTTTATTTCGGTACAGAATTTAATTCGATTGCAATTCATACAAATTCTCCCATTGTAATGCATAATAGACCAAATTGGCATGTGGGTTTGATCGGTGATGAAATTTCGAATGGCATCAATGGAGCAATTTGATCAGAAACTTACCGGAATTGCATTAACGGGGTGAAACCAAATCGAGAATTCTGGAAATCGGTATTTTATGTGTGGTTCAGGTATGCCTCTTCTCGAATCAACTCCCCACAACTAAGAGAGATTTGATTCATGGAACCTATCACAATCCAAACTAGACATGTAACTCTAGATGTTAGTGGAAGAATCATTGATTTTGATGAACTAGGGAGAAAGTTACAGATCCCACAAGATCCGTGTTTACCTAGTTGGTTTCGGGATGAACTGGGCAGAATTACCACCGTGATCGAGTAGGCAACTTTAGACAGATTTATCTCCCAAACCAGTGCGAATCAGCCTTGGTCATCAACATAAAAGTTATAGAGGGATTAGAGATCTTCAAAACAAGCTAAAGAACACCAAATTGGATGAGAAATGAAGAAGTTATGGCGTGACGAAAGTTTACCTGATCTCGGGAAAAACCGGAATTCTGGGTTACGAACTCGCGAGGAGGCAACTTTGGATCAACTTTCCGATCATTGTAGAAGGAGTTAGATGGTGTGTGAGTAATGGTTGGAAAGAGGAAAGATAGGAGAATCGAATGAAACAAACGGCATACCAAATGGTGGAGTAGGGAAAAAGATATAGGTGTCTAAAGATCGCCCCATGACATGCCAAAACCGCTGGAAACTCAACCGATTGAGTGACCCGGTGCTGACTGGGCGCGACACGTGTCCCTAGCCCTGGACACGTCAGCATCCTTCAAAATTTTTGCTCTAAACTTCAATTTATCATAACTTTTGCTAGGATGATCCGTTTTTAACGTTCTTTTTTATCGATCTTCTTGGTTTTCCATAACCTTTTTATTGGTATAGTTTCATGGCCTGATTTGACCATTCTCAAAAGTCAATCCTAGCAAGGCTTTTGAAGCTTTAAGGTTTCTATGATTTTATTTTGACTTTTAAGCCTTAAATCAATGTTCAAAGTATTTCTAAAATCTTTATAATATAATTGGAGTGTCTTGAAATTTTCCCAAGATTTATTGACTTATAAATCTCACTATTAAATTCGTAATACCATATAATAAATTAATATTTAATAGTTTCATTTAGGGTTTACCAAAAGAAATCCCCTAAATTAATTTAAATTAATTATGGGGTATTTCAGTCTACCCCCCTTAAAAGAAACTTCGTCCCGAAGTTTAACGCCAACTAGTAGCTACTCACACCACATCAGGTGTGCTGCTGTCAAGAATTACCAGAATGTTCATCCAATACCCCCCCTTAAAAGGAAGAGTATGCACTAACCCCCCCCCCCCCCCCCCCCCGAAAAGAGCCAAGGTACGCCCTCGTACCGCTATGAACAAGAACCCAGTAAAGGCAAGAATACAAGAAATATCATGGGAATAGGTGTGGGTACTTCACTCTCATAGAGTCCTCGGTCTCCCAAGTTGCTTCTTTGACCCCATGATGCTCCCAAAGAACCTTCACTAGCTTGACTGATCTGCCTCTCGTTTCCCGGACCTTCGTGTCTAGGATCTGAATGGGAGTCTCCTCATATCTCAGTGTAGGTTCAATCTCTAATCTCTCTGGTTGTAGCACGTGAGAAGGGTCAGGTACATACTTCTTCAGCTGAGATACATGAAACACGTCATGTAGGTCTAGTCGATATGCTGCTGGGCCCACGCGCTCCGTAATCCTGTACGGACCAACATACTTAGGGCTTAGCTTTCCTCTCATCCCAAATCTGAAGATACCTCTCATCAGAGACACTCGTAGGAAAATCATATCACTGATCTGAAATTCAAGCTCCCTGGTACGCTGATCCCCGTAAGATTTCTGCCTAGACTGCGCTGCCCTCATGTGCTGCTGAATAACTCTGATGTCATCCTGTAGTCTCTGAATATACTCTGGACCAATCAAAACTGTCTCAGCAGGGTCACTCCATGATAAAGGTGTCCGGCACGGTCTGCCATACAGAGCTTGAAATGAGGCCATGCCGATAGACGAGTGATAGGAGTTGTTGTAGGAGAACTCTACCAAGTGTAGGCGCTCCACCCAACTCCCTGATAGTCTAAGGCGGCCGCTCTCAACATATCTTCCAGTGTCTGAATCGTCCTCTCGGTCTGCCCATCTGTTTGAGGGTGGAAGGCTGTGCTAAGTCGCAACTGAGTACCAAATGCCTCCTGCACCTGACGCCAAAATCTACTAAGGAAACGTGCATCACGATCGGAGACGATCGTCTTCGGTACCCCATGGTACCGGATGTGCTCCTGGTGAACACCTCAGCTAGTTTGGGCACCTTCCATGTGTCCTTTATAGGTATGAACTTAGCTGTCTTAGTTAACCTATCCACTATCACCCAAATTGTGTTCAATCCACCTCTAGCTGGAGGGAGACCGACCACAAAATCCATACTAATATCGTCAAACTTCCAGCACAGTACCGGTAATGATTGAATCTGGCCTCCTGGTCGCCGATGCTCGAACTTCACCTTCTGACAGGTGAGACATCGCGAGACGAAGTCTGCTACATCCCTCTTCATCCCGCTCCACTAGAACTTCTTTAAATCCTTGTACATCTTGGTGGCTCCAGGATGTACTGACAATGTAGAAGAATGAGCTTCAGAGAGAATCCTGGTCTGAAGTTCTGTCGCATCCTGAGGAACGCAGAGTCTGTCTCTGACTCGAAGGTGTCCCTCGATGTCTAGCTCGTAGTCATACTTCAGACCATCAGTCAACCCATCTACTAATCTCTGCCTGATACCCTGCAGATACACATCACTGTCCTGAGCTGCATATACCTCCTTAGCTATCGTGGTCGTCTCTATGAGAGCAAGAAGTGAGTGTGCTCTTCTGCTCAGAGCGTCTGCCACGACATTACCTTTACCCTCAGTGTACTGGAGGTCGATATCCTAATCAGCTAGTAGCTCGATCCACCGTCGCTGTCTCAAGTTCAGCTCCTTCTGGGTCCAGATGTATTTCAAACTCTTATGATCTGTCATAATTCGGACCGTGGCTCCATACAGGTAGTGTCGCCAGATCTTCAAGGCAAAACTATGGCGAGGAGCTCAAGGTCATGTGTGGGATAATTTCCTTCGTGCTTCTTCAGCTGTCGAGAAGCGTAAGCCACGACTCTGTCATTTTGCATCAATACTCCACCGATCCCTTGCCTGAAGCATCACAATAAACCTCGAATCCCTCATTTCCCTCGGGATCACCAATACAGGAGTTGTGGTCAGAGCATCCTTCAGTGCCTGAAAGGAGACCTCACATGCCTCTGTCCATACAAACGGGCTATCCTTCTTCATCAGAGAGGTTAAGGGCTTGGCTAGCCTGGAGAAATCCTTCACAAAGCGTCTATAATAGCCAGCCAACCAAGGAAGCTCCGAATCTCAGTCACTGAGCGAGGTCTGTGCCAGCTCTTCACTGCCTCAATTTTAGCTGGGTCCACTGAAACTCCCTCAGCTGAGATCACATGACCAAGAAATGATACCTTGTCCAGCCAGAATACACACTTGCTGAACTTGGCATAGAGTTGCCTCTCTCTCAGAGTCTTCAAGACTGTTCTCAAATGCTGCTCATGTTCCTCCCTACTCTTGGAGAAGATCAGAATATCATCTATGAATACGACCACTGACTTGTCTAGCTGGCTTGAAAGACCCTCTGCATCAGATCCATGAATCTCGCTGGTGCGTAGTCAGTCCAAACGGCATCACTGTGAACTCGTAGTGGCCGTATCTGGTTCGGAACGCTATCTTCTCTATATCTGGCTCAGCTACTGCTATCTGATGATATCCGGAACGCAGATCGATCTTGAAAACACCCTCGCTCCCTTCAGCTGGTCAAATAAGTCATCGATCCTGGGCAGTGGGTACTGTTCTTGATCGTGACATTATCAAACTCCTGTAGTCAATACATAATCTCATGCTTCAGTCCTTTTCTTGACGAACAGCACAGGTGCACCCCAAGGTGAGACACTAGGTCGGATGAAACCCTTATCTTAGTAACTCTTGCAGTTGTTTCTTCTTATTCCGCCATCTCCGCAGGGCCCATCCGGTAGGGTGCTTTGGCAATCGGTCCTGTACCAGGTATGAGGTCGATGTTGAACTCAACCTCCCTCAATGGTGGTAGTCCAGGTAACTCCTCCGGAAAAAACGTCGGGGTACTACGACACAACAAGTATGTCACTCTTGAACTTTGGATCTGTCCTCAGATCCTGGGCATAACAGTAGTAGGCGGTCGCTCCCTTGGACACCTCCTTCATCAGGGATAATGCCGATACAACCTTCACTGTCGGCTGCTTGGGCTGCATTCGGTATGATACTGTGATCCCTGTAGCTGACTTCAAGAGGAGACGATGCTCTGCACAGTGAAGCCTACCTCTGTATCGCTGTAGTGTGTCCATGCCCACAATTATGTCGAACCCCATACCAGGGAAGACAATGGCATCAAGAGGAAATCTGATCCCTTGATGCGTATATTCAAGTCCTTACATTGCTTACTGCACTTGATTAACTCTCTGGATGGCAATAAAACTGAGCAGTCATGGATATCCTCTGTAGGGGCATCTATCTTAGCATGGAATGCCTGGGATATGAATGAATGGGAGGCTCCAGAATCAAACAGAACAATGGCTTCCACCTCATTAATTAAGAACGTGCTTGAAACCGCAGAGTAAATTCTAAGATTCTCAGGCATTACTTCCAAGGTAATAAATCAGGCTAGTAGTTTATACCTGTGATGACCATCCCATTGCTCTTCGCTTGAGCCTGGTTCAACACAGTCAACCTGATCTCTGAGTTCCCACCCCTACAATGACGAAACAAACTTAAAACTAGATTTCCACATTTTATTAAGGTTTCATGATGAATTAATGAATTACTAAGATTGCATAATTTAAGAACAAGGCTAGTTGTCTAAAGGTCTTTTTTAAACGGCAGGTTCATGTGGGGGGTTGATGATGATGTGGGGCTGTGTGTGGGTTAATTCTCTTCCCCTGATGTGAGCTAATAGGTAGCTGGCTGCTCCCCCGAAATCAGCACATCACCCACTACAGGAGGATCTTGTAGCAAGATCCATTCTCTTCTGATCTCCAAATAGGAATTCCGCGTCGTCTCCAAGTGATATGGACACCACTGGAACTCCTCTGGTGATGGACTCCAGAGACTCGTCCATGTCCTGATGCATTCCTAGCTTACCTTCTTTCCCATAGAAGTTGATGATGCACACGTCTGAGGTTAGGTCTGGGACTGGCTCATCCTCCTTTCCTGGGCTGTTTTAACTGCAGCTCCAATGATGGTCTGCAACTCTCCTGGAATTGGTGGCACCTCCACCTCCTCATAGCTTCTAGTGGTGTGGTCCCACTTCTTACCTAGGCACATGATCTTCACCTTCATGGTTGCACACCGTTCTTGAAGGTAGGGGTGTAAAAGTTTCCTCCTTTCACACCTAATTCTCTGATCTTGAGGATCAATGCATATTGGTCAGCTGGGGTCAAAAATTCTCGTAATAAGACCATCCTAGGTCTCAATATCTCACACTTCTCTGGTGGTGTTGTTGGCTTCAAAGGGAATGGTAGGTGTGGAAATAGGCAATACAGGGAAGCAAATATCGAAAGCTGAACGAAAACAACAATTGCCATTAAGTGAACAAGTCAAGGTTCAAACTGGTCTTAGCACAAAGATGTAAAAGAAAGAGGGATTTATAGTTCATCCCCTTACAATGCAGAGGAAAAATTACTTGAAGAAATAAAGCAAAACGAAGGTCTAAGCTTCTTCAGTAGGAAAGTATTCCTCACCAGGCGAACTCGGGTCATCACTCGCTGATTCGACACGGTCCACCAGGTTGAGAGCTGGTGCTTTGCCTGGCCTCTGAGGGTAGTTCTGGGCAGGGCGATGGGTAGGTATGGTCCAGCACCCTCCGGTGCCACCTCTACCTCCTCCTCCATTCGTATTAGTAGCTGGGGCTTTAGTCGCTGACCCGGTGCGTGGCTTGTAGTTCCTGGAATCCGGGTTTGAGAAGCACTCAAAGGATCTATGCCCCTTCCTGCCACAGTGGTGACACGTCACCAGAGTTCCGTCACACTCCTTTCTGGATGGTCCCTCTCACACTTCCTGCAGAAGTATCTTCTTACGGGTTGTTTCCTGTTCCAATTCAAGGTCAGTGACGTGATAGCAATATGTAACCACATTGTAGATTATGTTTTATCTTACCACTAGGTGGCTGGGAGCGGATTGGCTCAGCATCGGTATGTAAAGGGACTATGGCCTTTTCATTCTTCCCCTTGTAGAACTTGCCCTTCCTCTCATAGTTCTGGGAAGAGTTTCCTCCACTACCTCCTCCAGCATCTCCCTTCCTCTTGCCTAGCACAGAATCCTGATAGGCAATGGTGGTTTCGCAGTCGTTTGCATCATCAGCTAGTTCCTGTCGTTACAATATGTGTTAGTGGGAAAATCTTATCGAACCAAAATTCCAAAGTCATATTCCATACCTGTAAAGTCTTTCCCCTGGTGGAACCGATCATGGTCATGATCCTGAAGTTCAAGCCAGTATGAAATTTATCCACCAGGTACCTCGGAGCGTAAGCTCCTCTCCAATGACAGCAAGCAACTCCACAAACTTGTCATAGTACTCAGCAACAGAAGAAGTCCCTTGCTTCAGCTGCTCAAATTCACTTCTCATTCTCTTTTGTAGGTAGGATGGGTAGAACTTAGCTCTCAGGGCCACCAGAAAAGCTTGGAAATCAAAGTTCGCTTGGGCGGTCAGCTTGGCTCTGGCTGTCTGCCACCATCGATGAGCTGGCCCTTGGAGAAAGTAGGCCGCTATGTCCACTTGGCGATCTGCTGGGACATGTAGAGAGGTAAAAGCCTTTTGAATCTCAGCGATGTATTTCTCCAGAGCTTTTGGTACTGGCTGGCCCTCATAGGCTGGGGGACGAAGATCGTTGACCGCTTTCAACCAGTTAAACTCTCGTGGACCGTTGGGTGGTGGTGGCGGTGGTTGAGGGATCTGAGCCTGCTGCTGAGCTAATGCAGCGGTCAACAATCTGAGCTATGACCTCAGGGGTAACAGCATCGGGTCCGTAACCACCTGGGGGTTCCGCTCCTCGTCCTCCTCTTCCTCCGCGTCCTCCTCTTTGAGACATTTAGCTGCTAAGGATGGTGTTTGTTGTTCAGAAGTTGTATGTTAAATCTAGACATCTATGCAGTAACGTGCAAAGTGTTTCATAACTACCCAGGGACGGTATGTAGTTAGAGTGTTCATGAGTAATGTAAATAAGGTCAAGTATGGGGTAAGGGTATCGTACCTTTCAGGAATCCTCACTTCCCAATTCTACCCCGATTCCCCAGTTTTAAGGACACCTATATTCTAAGTATTTCACTCGGCTTGTTTTCTCGGGCTCAGAGCGTAACTACGCTCTGATACCACTTTCTGTAACACCCCTATTTATCATAAATGCAGCGGAAATAAAATACTAAGGCGATTACAGACCATCGGGTTCCAAGCACCCGGCACCAAACCTCACCAATTACAGCTTATGATATTACAAATGCTACGGTCTGAACTCGAGAAAACATAACATAAAAGTAATAATAACAAAAATACAATAGCTCTCCAAAATTCCTAATTCCCATCCCAACACTCACTCTCTTCGTGGCCACCTGTATAACAATTCGTACCTGCAAGATGAAACAAAGCAGCCCCCACCCGGGAGGGGTGAGTTAGTTCCCTGGAATGGAACTGGTACAACTCTCCAAAACAAAGGTTTAAAACAGAACGCTTGAATAAACAATAACTTGAAGTCAAATGCTTAAAACAAAACAAAACAGAATAAGAAGGCACATCCAAATCACCAAGTCAAAGGTAACAAGTCAAAGATAGAGATAAATACAGGAAGGTAAAGTTAGGCATTAAAAGAAACCACACCATAAGTTAGTGAACATCCATTGCTTGTGTTAGATTCAGTTCCAATTAGGAGTAGAAAGACCCAAGTAGTCACAAGGACTAGGAATGAAAGAAGAGATCCAAGACCCATAACTCAAGATTGGAATAAAACCAATTGGGAGAGATGGCCCCCACCGCCAGTCAGTTGTCACAAGGACGAGGTAAACAGACCTCCGCTGTCAGTTGTCCACTTGGACGAGGTATAGCAGACCTCCGCTGCACCGACCCCGTTCCCTTTCTCAGTCATCGGTGAAAAGTGTGTGCACCACTTAATATAAAGAATCCATACCCAATATATACCAAGATTGACATTTTCCCATATTCCCACTAGACTATTAACTGCACGAGTGCAATACCAATACACTCAGTCCTAAAGAGTGCAGAAGCGTAAACCCTCAGCAGTTAATATCCAATGAGACAACCAGAAATGAGGAACCAATAATCATGAAAGTTGTACATTCAAGGCTCAGTCAGTCACAACAGGCTGAGTTAGTCACACAAACAATTTCCTTTCAAGATTCATTCAAACTCATTTAGCGTTTCTCAAGACATTCCATAAAATTTGTCACCAAAAGCATCTGAGTACGAGAAATCGTACCTGGTATATAGTAGCAGTAACCAAACTTGAAAATGCGAACTACTTCCACTAATCACCTATAATTAGAGTATTCCAAGCATTGATTAGTTAAGGTACTATAATGCTACACATCCTCCATTCCTATTAGTCTATAGTTCTGTTTTACCGTTACTCCCTCCTAGGGGTCTGGCTAGATCTCGTAATTAAAACTTTAATGCATACTTAACTTATTCCATTTACCCACTCCTGATTATAGGTTTAGTTAATTAAACCCTTTGGTTACGTTTGGCTAACTTACTTTATCACCTATTCAAGGTTTAAGGTATGTATTTCCCCCTAATAGTCCACCTAGATGTCATTATTATATATATATATATATATATATATTTAAGTGTCACGTATGAATAAGGTTTATCCCAATTTTCCCTCTTAATACGTTTCCCACAAGGTATGTTACTACTTTTATTTACTTCTAATGTATTTATATATACACTTATATTTTCCTTAGGATTTATCCAAACATTCTTTAAGAAATTCTTATTGTATTTAATTATATTCAATACCTTTTAGACATATCCACAACTGATATATGGTTTATAAAATAAAGTGTTTGCCCTCGTTTAATTAAGCATATTAACCTCAATAATAATAATATGTAGTTTAGTTTAATATCTCGATTTAACATAAGTTCCTATTTTATTTTTCTCATATAAGTATATTTATGTGTAAACAAATTTACTTCACCTAAAAGATAATACCCAAATATTTTATAACATACTGATGTAAAATGTTAATTTAGGTTTAATTATTTTCCCCAACCTAAAAAGCTTATTAACAAACCATACTTTAATTTTTGTTACATTCAAAACCATATATTATAAGTTATTCTTATGAAAATTCCATAAACATAATTTTTAAACCTATTTACCCTTGTCCAAAAATTCCCAAATGTAATATATAATAACTATAACATTTTATACATATTATAAATTATTATTTCATAAAAACATCTTTTTAAATTACCTAAATAATTCCATAATACTCGTAACTTGCAAAAATCATAACTTATGTTTAAAAACTCAAAACCCATATTAATTTACATCAAAATATACTAGATTAAATATGGAATCTATGGTTAAAATTTCAAGTCAAAATACATTCGAGAAGATATTTAAATTAACCCAACAAGTTAAGACTATTTACTGGAATTTATAAAAACCTTTATAAACTTATTCTGGAATGTTTTAATCTCGGCCGTCCAATCTCATAAAGCGAGATCGGACGACCCCTGTACTCCGAGTTCATCAGCGAAGGTAATACGGGGATCGAGTACTAAATCTCGTTTTTTCACAAATCTACAGAACGAAATCGAGTGATTCTTGTTCCTATCGATTCGAGAGTTAGGGTTTATTTCGGTACAGAATTTAATTCGATTGCAATTCATACAAATTCTCCCATTGTAATGCATAATAGACCAAATTGGCATGTGGGTTTGATCGGTGATGAAATTTCGAATGGCATCAACGGAGCAATTTGATCAGAAACTTACCGGAATTGCATTAACGGGGTGAAACCAAATCGAGAATTCTGGAAATCGGTGTTTTATGTGTGGTTCAGGTATGCCTCTTCTCGAATCAACTCGCACCAACTGAGAGAGATTTGATTCATGGAACCTATCACAATCCAAACTAGACATGTAACTCTAGATGTTAGTGGAAGAATTATTGATTTTGATGAACTAGGGAGAAAGTTACAGATCCCACAAGATCCGTGTTTACCTAGTTGGTTTCGGGATGAACTGGGCAGAATTACCACCGTGATCGAGTAGGCAACTTTAGACAGATTTATCTCCCAAACCAGTGCGAATCAGCCTTGGTCATCAACATGAAAGTTATAGAGGGATTAGAGATCTTCAAAACAAGCTAAAGAACACGAAATTTGGATGAGAAATGAAGAAGTTATGGCGTGACGAAGTTTACCCGATCTCAGGAAAAACCGGAATTCTGGGTTACGAACTCGCGAGGAGGCAACTTTGGATCAACTTTCCGATCATTGTAGAAGGAGTTAGATGGTGTGTGAGTAATGGTTGGAAAGAGGAAAGATAGGAGAATCGAATGAAACAAACGGCATACCAAATGGTGGAGTAGGGAAAAAGATATAGGTGTCTAAAGATCGCCCCATGACATGCCAAAACCGCTGGAAACTCAACCGATTGAGTGACCCAGAGCTGACAGGGCGCGACACGTGTCCCTAGCCCTGGACACGTCAGCATCCTTCAAAATTTTGGCTCTAAACTTCAATTTATCATAACTTTTGCTAGGATGATCCGTTTTTAACGTTCTTTTTATCGATCTTCTTGGTTTTCCATAACCTTTTTATTGGTATAGTTTTCATGGCCTGATTTGACCATTCTCAAAAAGTCAATCCTAGCAAGGCTTTTGAAGCTTCAAGGTTTCTATGATTTTATTTTGACTTTTAAGCCTTAAATCAATGTTCAAAGTATTTCTAAAATCTTTATAATATAATTGGAGTGTCTTGAAATTTCCCAAGATTTATTGACTTATAAATCTCACTATTAAATTCGTAATACCATATAATAAATTAATATTTAATAGTTTCATTTAGGGTTTACCAAAAGAAATCCCCTAAATTAATTTAAATTAATTTATGGGGTATTTCACCGCCGCCGGAGCCGCCACCCCCCCGCCACCAACCACCGCCGGACCACCACCGGAAAAATTTTCCAGTGAGTTTTTCGAATTTTTTTTGCAACTTATAGATTTGGGTGTCCTGAGTATGAATTCGGTGTTAGTTTTTTGAAATTCAACATCATTTGAGCTAGATCTAGCATGAAAAATTCGAAAATATTCAAAAAAAAAAACCCAGTCGAGCACCACCCTGCTCTACTCTACCCGGAGACAGGCGAGAACCGGCGCTGCTCTCTCCAGACGCTAGCAAGGACTGGTGGTGCTCGAGTTCATCACCGGCGAGGACCCTGGTGCTCGCGTCCTCTTCTGCGCGCGCCCGAAGACGGTGCCGAGGACCGCTGCTGCTCGCGTGTGGTGGAGGCGAGGACCGGCGCTACTCTTGGCAGGCGATGGCGAGGAACTGGTCTACTCGACCCAGGCGACGGCGAGGAGCGGGTCTACTCGACCCAGGCGACGACGAGGAGCTGTGCTCCTCGAACCAATTTGTTTTTTTTTAATTCTAATATTTGGAATGATTTTTTAAATGTTTTAATTTGTTTATTTTTTAATTCTAATATTGTGAATGATTTTTAAATGTTTTAATTTGTTATTTTTTTAATTCTAATATTGTGAATGATTTTTAAATGTTTTAATTTGTTATTTTTTTGAATTCTAACTAATATTGTGAATGATTTTTAAATGTTTTAATTTGTTATTTTTTTGAATTCTAACTAATATTGTGAATGATATGATTATAAATGTTTGAATTTTTATGTTATGAATGAGGAATATAACTATGTGATATTCGTATGCAGTGATGGATCGTTTGAAAAAAGCAGTGAGACATGTCACGAAGAGGAAGAATAAAGACCGGGGTGTGAGCAGGCTATGACGGCCTCGTACCGTCGTCGTGCACATGCTCCTGGTGAAGGGCCGAGTAATCCTGCCCCCCGCATGGAAGCAGCACGCCATTCATCTTTCCATCCGGGTCAATCTTCCAACGACCCGGCGTTTCAAGTACCAGCACCACCAATGGTAGCGGAGGATGACTCGGCGGTGTTCAATATACCGAGGAGACGCATGCCAGTGTTGTCATATAATATTTGGATAGGTTAATTAGGTATTTTAATCTTCCAAAATTAAATTGGTATATTATAGCTTAATACTATATGTTAAGATGTTATATAATATTTGGATAGGTTAATTAGGTATTTTAATACCTAAGATATTAAGTTTATAAGTTTAAAGGTAAAATATGTAATTTACCAAAACTTGGTGGCTAGATTAAATTATGGCCAAAAATCATATATTAAATTTGGTGAATTTTGATATAATATAGTGTATGAACTCATATTAATAATTTTGGATAAGTTAGATAAATATTAAGGAGTTAAATATACAATTTAATAAGTTTTGGGGCTATTTTGTAATTTCTGGAAAATTTGGTGTATAACCGAATTAAGAATGATTTGCTGGGTTCAATAATGTATTAAGTATGAAATTAGGCTTTGGTCAAAGTGTTGACCAAAACCTAGAGTTAAAATGAATTAAGACATAAAAGATTAAGTTTATAAAAGTTTTGGGGTGAAATTGTAATTTATAAAATTTATATGTAAATCTGGAATTTAAATAGGGGCGGATGCAAATTAGTAGAAATATAAGTGTCCACTTGGTTATTAAGGAAATTAAATATTAAAACTATAGTTTATAAGTTAATATATAACAATTATAAAGTTTTGGGGGTTAAAATGTAATTATAAGAAGATATATGTTAAGGCCGGAAATTTATGTGGCCATTTGGTAATTTATAAAAGTTAAGGTGTCCAAATTATAATTACCGAATTTATAGTGGTGGTTTTGTGAAATATTAATTAAGAAATAAAAACTAAGTAATATAAAGTATTTTGGAGTATAATGTAGTTTAAATATTTGGGGTTATATTGTAATAACCGAGAATATAAGGGTGTTCATTGGAATTAAAAAAATGTTATTAAGTCCTATGTGGATATTTGGTGGGATTAGAAAAGAAATTGTGATTTAAGGAATTAAGAAATTAAAACTATATGTTATAAAGGTATAAGTAATTTATTAGTAAAGAAATAATATTATTCGGGGTTAGTTTGTAATTAATAGAAGTTTTGGAAATTCTTAAGTCCTTGAGTGTAACACCCCATCCAACATTAACACACGTACAACAAACTGCAGCGGAAAACATACTTCATCACATTACTTAACTCGTTGGTGTTACACGCCGTTAACCACCCACGTGGCTAACAAGGCTATTACATACACATTGTATCGGTCTGATGGACTAGATTCCCGAGAGACTACACATTACTATCTCTTTCCATTAACAACAAGACATACACATACCTTCCAACTATACCGAGTATTTACAAGCTGATGCCGATAACAATTTCGGTCTTACTACACCTACTGTACACATACAACTTAAGTGATTACCCATGTACAAAACGACTACCCCGTCCTACTCTCGAACGGCTTCCAGCTCCTAGTACCTGAAATAGGAAAAGAAGAGAAAGGGTGGCCCCCCAGGGGCTCAGCACCTTTGCTGGTATGGTAATCCCGCAGCCCGCATGCTACCGGGCCACGCACAACTATTTGTCGTCTAAGCATGCTGTTGATTTTATTTAAATCATGCACGTAAACTACAAATACACAACACATTACACTGCACAACAATGGCTCAATAAAACAGCCAACACATCATCACTTAATAAATCACTCATTGTGATCTTTAACCCCTAGAGTGTTTCTTCTCCTTAATGGAGTTATTTCCTTAATAGACGACATTTGCCCACCAATCGGGTTATTCCCAAACGCCTCTTACAATAACTGGAGTTCATATCCATGATCCACATACTCCACATCTTAACAACATATAACATCACATCCCAATAAGAATTGCAGCACAACAATAATACTTACATAACGGGAACGGTTCCCTTTTACGAACCGGCCCAAACATAGTCAGTTCACTTGTAGAGCCTAGAGAATGTTGCCAGACTCATGATAAGCTCGTTACATAACTCGTTACCGTCTCGTTAAATGAACGGATAACTTAACACCAAGGTGCGTCGGATATAGTAACCCAAGCACACCGAACAAACATAGTATGCCCTTGTGGCCCGACGTGAGTCAGTAAAATAGCTTTGGTTAAGCTAAAGGGAAGATTGGAAACCAAATTGGAAAACAACCATAACATACAGAGAGGATCGAACCTGATATGACAACGACCCCCATACTCCACGCGTGGCCGAAACAGACCGGACTCCTCACTCCCCGGTTAGCACTTGTTAGGAGTCCCTTTATTGGACTTAGTACATTAATTCTCAAATAGATGGTTAGGTCTAGTTAGACACACACAAGGGAGGTTCATACATTCACACACAAACATCACACACACACAAACATCACATGACTAACTCACGCTACGCATAGCCATGGTTAGAACGTTCCTTAGGTTGGAAACGTTATTACCGGATACCGTTCTCTTACGTTTACCTAATAATGGTTAACTAGCCTTCCGTGCGCATTCGAGGTTACCGTTATCGGTACGCAAACACACAACAACAATAACGACTGTAAACTCGTTTCATGATTTATCTTATAACATGGCAAACATACAGAAAAACACATTGGCATACAAGCCGGTGTAATCCGGTAGGACACAGGTTGCAAGAAAACCATACCTACCTTGGCCCTTGCTGCATACGAGTCCCGCCAAACGTAGTTCCTAAACATGATTAGTAATGTCGGTTAATTAAGTTATTTAACTTTGAATACTAAGTGTTTTAACATGATTATATGTCATGTTTCCTTACTTAATTCACACTTGATTATCCTTGTTATACCACTAGGGTTTACTACTTAAGTCACTCTTGTTTTTTTTTTTTTACAAGTTTTGGTCCGACCGACCTTACCGACCGACCTTACACAAGGTCGGTCCATTCCAGAACACATTACCGTCAAAAATTCTCTACTCCGGCCGACCTTGCAAGTTCGGTCCACAAGGTCGGTCCATTCCAGAAACAATTTCCGTTCAAAAATTTAGACACGACCGGCCTTGCAAGTCCGGTCCCAAGGTCGGTCCATTCCAGAAACTTAATTCGTACCAAAAATATAAACCCGACCGACCTTGCAAGTCCGGTCCCCAAGGTCGGTCCATTCCAGAAACTCTTTCCGGTAGTGTAAACTGAGCTCGACCAACCTTACAAGTCCGGTCCCTAAGGTCGGTCGGCTCTAGACCTTTGTTTCTACATTCCCATTTGACTCCAAACTTCACCTCATGTATCCTAGTATGTTCTAACCACATTTGGCCACCTCAAACACACCTTAAGACCTCCATTAAACTCCTTAAATTACCCATTAAAGATCTTCCTCAAGCATTACACAATTCTTATAAATACTAACACTTGTAGTGTTTTTCCTTAGATTTCTAAGTGGTGTTTTATACTTATGACAATCACTATCCTACAATGTTTCCTTACCACCATTATCACTACTTCAAAGGCATTATTTTTTCCTTTGATCACCAAAACTTGCACAAGACTTAGCATTTCATACCACATAACTTTAGTGTGTTGACAACACCCTTTGATTTCTAAATCCTCCAAGACTATGCCCAAGGCATCATAACACTTAAGAACACCATATTTCACTTGTTTCACATCTTCACACTTAACAAATTCCTAATACCTTATAGGTCATAAAATCCCATTAGAATACATGAACTCCTTTGTTTGTCGACTAAATTTTGTCATAGCTTCTCTTGTATATTCTCACACCCAAACACTTAGGTTTTCACTTTAAATCATTCAAGAACTCTTAAATCCATCAAGAACCTTCTCACACACAAAACTTCACCAAATTTACACTACATCACAATATAGTGCATAAACAAATTGCTTGGCACTTAGGCCCTTAAATAACATGGCTCTTAGGCCCTTAAATTGCATAAACCATAAACACTGAATTTCCACATGTATATATTGCCTTTGACCTGCAAATACACCCAACAATACATATGCCCTTAATAAACTCCTTGAGAGCATTTTACTAGCTCATTTGCCATTGGCTCCTTAGGTATTTTATTAAGCAAATCAAGCTCATTTTTCCTAGGCATTTAAACTACATTGAGATAGTTTGTTTACCTCTTTTCTTCAAGATTTTTACTTGAACACTCTTGTTCTTCCTTGTTTGGAAATCGGCAAGAGTACTTGGCTACTTGTCAATGTTCTAATCAATACACAAGTAAAACCAATGAGCATTCAAGCTTCATGCTTAAACTCATTGTAAACCCTAGGTCATATATATTGTTTATACACTTTAGGATAGTTGTTTTACCTTGGAAACAAAAGAGAGCATGAATAAGCATCAAGAGAGACACCTCCTTGTCCTTTAAAGATTGAAATGGGGCTATGAAAGAACAAGAGAAGACACCATTAATGGTGAATTTTGGACATGTAATAAAAAATGAAGGAAATGTTGTTTTCTTTGGTTATTCCTTACCTTGAAGCAAAGAAGAATAACATGGCATGAAAATATGAGCTCAAGCTCCTTCAATGGTGAATTGTCTCCATGGCACCGAAATGGAGTTCTTGAAGATTTGAAAAGATAGAAGTGTAGAGCTTGGTCTAACTAAGACAAATATGGTCTTAGGATTTGATTTGGAGCATGGAGTTGGATTTGGCAAGGAAATGAAGATGGAGAAGAGAGGTTACTATAGCCCATCGTTTTTGAAGAAGAGAGGAGAGGTTGAAGACGGTGGGAACAAGGAGAAAAGAAGAGAATGAGGTGAGAGGTCTACCTTTGTTAGATATTTATGTAATAAAGTAGAATAGTACTTTACTTTATGTCTTCCTTTCTTTAATTGATTTGCAAATGGTGGTGACTCACCTTACAAAACTGGCCCCCTTATATTACTTAGGGGTGTTTTGGTCTTTGTTGACCAATTAACTTACTTATATTGACTTATGTCATAAACTAGCATATTTTAGTTACTATTCACAAAAACAAGGCACATACTTGTGAAATTTTTTATTTCCCATTGATTTAGACTTCCAAATGTGATACTAAGTAGTACACATGTTATTTAAAGAGTAATGATGGACATTTAGCCATTCAAAACTCATTTACAAGACAATTTTTTCAAAAATGTGCTTTAAGACTCCTTAAAGCACATTTTGTGTTTTAACTTGTTTTCAAGCTTGGTTTTCTTTTGTAATTGGTTTATATGTTCATTAACATATAATTAAGGTATAGGTACGACCTTTAGGTCTTATGCAAACTTATCCCAAGCTTAGAGCACATTTTTGCCCATATTGACTTTAAGGTATTTATTTGTGTTTTATTTGGTTTAATTGTCTACCAAGGTTTCCTAAGGACTTAATTAGCCTTATTAAATCATAATTGACTATTATTTAGTCTTGTTAGGTTCTTTGGGTCCCAACCAAGTTCACTCCAAGCTTAGAGCATGTTTTTGCTCAAGCCGTATTCATGGTACTTATTGTTTTCACCATGGTTTAAATTGTACACTGATGTTTCTAAGGCACTTTTTAGCCTTTAAATATCATAGTTTAGTATTTAAACAATATATCAAGGTTTGGGGTATTTCAATCTACCCCCCTTAAAAGAACTTCGTCCTCGAAGTTCACACTTCCCACACATTATTTGGATTAGAACACGGGGATCACTTGGAAATAAACTTCCATAACAAAACATACTTTACATCACACCCCCGGACTTAATGGTCCGGGTAACATATTCACATCCATACATAACATAACATAACATAACATACTTACATGATAACCTCGGACTTAGTGGTCCGGGTACCTTAATCAACATTATACTTACATAACAATCCTTAGACTCTCAGGTCTGGGTACACAACAACATTTAGACACATAGGTCTAGGTAACATAACAACATTTAGACATATAGGTCTAGGTAACATAACGACTTTCGGAACTCAACCACATTAGGACTCAAGGTCAAAATAGTATTTATTTCACATACCACACAACATGTCATAGCATGTATAACAATCAAAAATATCTTTTACATATACTGTGATCCCGCAGAACCCGGTCGCGATGGACACCTTCCGTCCCCGTTCCTTTGGGAGATCAAAACAATCACTTAATCTTTAACACATATGCTTCCCATGTCACCGGGCAAGTACTACAAGAATATTCTTTGTTAAGGTTAAGTAAAAGTACTTCCATAATGTAAGGTATCTATCTACGCTTTATAAATACCAATTCAAAATCCTTTTTGAAAACATATACAACTCCAAGTCCAACTTATGCTCTTTGCTTCTTTCTTAGCGTGGTTATTTGTGACCACTTACAGGGAGCTTCAAGAATCATCCAACCCTGATGTGATCAGCATCAGTGTTGAACTATCCTTCCACCCCAATTTGTGTTCGGCTTCCCTTGATTGCATGCAAATCAAGTTCCACTTCCCACTTCATTTTCAAGCATCAAGTAATACACTCATTTCCAATTTTCTATCTTTTAGTCTTTCTAGTCATAATCATTACATCTCCAAAGGATAGAACTCCGTCTACCAGTTATCTCCGTTCACTTTAATCCTGTTACCTAGGGAATCTTATTCTCACTAGGTTCTATGTTGGTTTCATACCCTTTTCATGAATCACTATATTGTATACATACACATATATTTTATCAAAATACAACACACCGTTTCACATTTATTCACTGTCGGGGTTTTTTGTTCCCCGGGAGTTTCTTTACTCCCTACACTTGTACTATCTCACATAACTGTTAACGAATAAACACACTTATCACAATCACAATGGTATTTCGCATCTTCTGTGCAAAATTACCACAATTAAACCATGAATGAATGTGTATGTTTATGTAACGCACGCACCAATCATCCAAACAAATTATTTTGTGCTATGCACAACATAGTTCATGTATTCTTGTACGGTAAAACACACTAAGCGGTTTTGCGCTCTACCCCCCTTAAAAGGGATTACACCCACGTAATCAATCACTGAATCATTGGTTTAAAACGTTCTGCCGTCGTGAAGTACTTTATCTTCCATGCAGTCTATTATACAATGCATTCTAATTAGAGGATCTTAACCATATTGGCGGTTTAGTTCCTAAACCAAGAATTCTCATTGGAGTTTGCTTTCACTCTTAACTGGTTTCGGTTCTGGCCTGTGTGGCTTCTAGGCGTTAATAATTAGCCATTCACTCCTGTTCACTATGCACATTCAACACTTGAATCGTTGGCTCACTAGTTTCTGCTGCGAAACTATAATAACTGTAGGCCTTAGTTTGCCCCCATTCATTATTCTTACTGTATTGTACATCCCCATTTATCACTTTTATCTTGGTAATAACGGTTTCTCAACTGATGCGTGGTATTTCTGACCGTGAGCAAATTCGGTGAGTTTCAAAACTTTCCATCCACTTCTCTAATAATTTACTATGTATACCGTTATGTGTTTCACAATGATTGACTTGTTTCCTTCCGACTTACTGTCGGTTGGGATTAAGCTACCACCTAATGTGTAGTGCTATTTCTGTTATTTCTCCACACTTGAGGTATATTCCATACCAATATCTAGTATTTAGTGCTACTGTAGTCACTTACTGTTAATCATGCCTCCACATTTGGTTTTGTACATGTACTCTTTCATTGGTACGTCCTTGCATTTCCCATGCATCGGTCATTATAGCGTTATAAGTCTCTTTCTACTTCCACCACCATTAACATTTCCCAAGTCCTAGCTATCCCACTCGATCATCACTGCACAAATGCAATACCAAAACAATCAGTCATACAGAGTGCAGAGGCGTAAACTCTTGGCAGTAAATCTCTTATGCGATTGCAATAGGAATTTACACTATGTTTCACTAAGATTTTTATCTCATAGTACTAGCTACCGGCTTATTGCCCAGTCTGTTTATCATCACTTCCCTTGCATCTCCACTGAGTTTAACTCATAACTGGTCTGATCTGCCATAGTATTATTCAACAACACTTATACAACGGTCGCTTGCTGCGCACCGTGCTCTTACTCACTGTATAACATCTACTTATATGGTATTCACTGTCATTTTAGCTTCCACACATATAGTTACATCACTCGTATTATGGTTCGCCACTCATTTGGCTGATTGTTGAATATTCTAGTCTTTTGAGTCTTAATGCTCCTTGAGCACTTTCCATTACTCATTTAGCGTCACACATCTATGGTGGTTGCTATTAGACTTGTTACTCTTCCGGTCTCCACAAGTGGTATAAACACTACTTTTCGTATCATTCCCATTCAAATCCTCCTCCGGTAATAACCATATTGGTCCACCCTTAACATATTCCCTGAACTTAGTTCACCTAACTACCGCTGTTGCGGTCTCACAATATTAGGAGGTATCCCCACTCTTAAAGCAGTGGTTCATTCTCCGCTCTGTCTACTTCTACAACATAAACTTCTACAATTGATTAAGTTTATATAACATATCCTGTTGTGGCTTATAGGCCTTATTGCCTTGAGCTCCGCTCATTGTAGGCTGTTCACACATATTTACATCTCTGTACCACATTACATGGTTTGGATATCATATTGGGCTCCATGATAGGGTCGTTGCATCACGCTTATTTTCATGGGATGCCCCTTCAAGGACGTCAGTCCGTCTCCTAACAACTTATGTCTAAACTGGGTGTTAGTTTCAACCCTTGTGTTTCTGTCACGTTATTTCGTTCAACTATCGTTGATGTGAACACCCTTCAAGGATTGCTCCTGGGTGTTGCTAAGTTATGCCATTACATCTGGTTCGCACTTATTGGTATATTCAGTTAGCCACGCCGTTTGCGTTCTTAACTGGCTTATTATCCTCTTCTGTGAAGATCAACATTTCCTGGTAGTGTAGGTACTCATTCTGGGAGTTTCATCCCGTTCATTGCACATTAATGTGTCCACATTAGGCATCTGCTTGCCATGCACAGGCTGGGTCACCATTCCAGCTATCATGTTTACCCCTCGGGATTCTTAACATATGTGATGTCTTTACATAATAGTTAGTGCACTTCGTATTCCCTGACTCCTAAACATTTCTTTGAAACAAATTCACTAACTCCTTTAGTCTTGTTAAATTAACTGAGTTCCTTTACTTCAACCATTCTCGGTAATCCTTTGCTCTTGATTGACTTACACTGCTGACCGTAGTACGGAGTCGACTACCTCCCGTGTTCCGGACTCTACTCGTATACATATGTGGGGTACCATGCTGATACATTGCTACTTACCCAACTAACCCATAAGTAGGTCTGTCAGGCCCACAAGCTCCTATCGGAGTGCGGTCGTCCCACATTACAGTTGGTACACTCGTAGTGTTCGTCACACGCCTAGGTGAAGTATTCTGTTGTCAACTCCCTTATATTGTCCCGTGACAATATTATCCATCCGTGCTTCCCGAACTTAATCGAGGGAAAGTTATCCACTGTTGTATCTTTATCAACTGCCATTGGTTTACTGGTTTGGTTTAGAAGAAGGTTAGAAAGAAGTATTGGTTTGAAAGAAAATCTGGTTTTGAAAGAAAAGAGTTTGAAATAAATCTAAGCTTGAAAGAAAAATTCTCATGGTTTCACAACGCCTTCTTGCCTTAACCAAGTCTAGCTTCTTGCTGACTGGTGTACTTCCAATTACAACGGTTAGGCTATCAAGCCCTTCCATGGTCATGATCTGATCTCACTTACTTCGGTACTTTACTAAGTTCGTATTTGTTAAACTTCCCCGAACAGCCCTGTTATAGCAGCACTTGCCATGGCAAGTGCGCCATGCTAACTGGCTATCGGTTCAACACATACCGGTTATGGTATTGTTTTTACCCGCACTGTCATCAGTGGCCTTGTTGGCCCTCACTTGATCTTACAGTCTTGACAATTAACCCTCTGGGCAACTTCTCACTGTATTCACATGATAATCATCAGCTAGGGTGTCTCCCATTCTTGGAGACCCCTTTTTGCTTAGTACTGTATCTTCTTCGTAGCCCGTTCCACACATTTGTCGTGGTTACTGAGACTTGTCTCTTGTTTGGGCACTACGTTGTAGTTCCTTTGTCAGTTGGTATACCGTCGGTGTATCATTTAACAACTGTGGTCCCGTAGACACTCGTCTCGGGTTTCATTAATCCACTTCTTGCCTGTTGCACGGTCGGTGCGTTGCAAGCTGGTTATTCTCGACTGCTCCGCATGTCGACCCAGGTTGCCGGAAATTCTATTCTTCTATACACAAGATTCTTCATTCTTCGCTATTAAATGCGGTTAACATTGTTCAGATGGAAACCGTCTCCGGGATTCCCAGTTTTCGGGATCTACCGTATGACAGGTTCTCCGTACCTTTAGAGGTATTTAATAACAGCCAGATCGGGTATTCCCGAGTAAGAGAGGACTTCCATCTCTCTGGCATTGTTTCCCAAGTTATAAAACAGGGGCTGTGGAGGGCGGGATGGATATAGTAGGTTTTCATTATTCACTGGTAATTCCTAACTAGCGTATCTCTCACGCTATCACTCAACCCTTAACCCAAAGTACTAAAATCCTAACTCGGTACTTCCTAATTTCGGTGATTCAGTCATCAGAGCGATACTTCGCTCTGATACCACTTTTTGTAACACCCCATCCAAACATTAACACACTTACAACAAACTGCAGCGGAAAACACTTCATCACATTACTTAACTCGTTGGTGTGTTAACGCCGTTAACCACCCACGTGGCTATCAAGGCTATTACATACACATTGTATCGGTCTGATGGACTAGATTCCCGAGAGACTACATATTACTATCTCTTTCCATTAACAACAAGACATACACATACCTTCCAACTATACCGAGTATTTACAAGTTGATGCCGATAACAATTTCGGTCTTACTACACCTACTGTACACATACAACTTAAGTGATTACCCATGTACAAACGACTACCCCGTCCTACTCTCGAACGGCTTCCAGCTCCTAGTACCGGAAATAGGAAAAGAAGAGAAAGGGTGGCCCCCCAGGGGCTCAGCACCTTTGCTGGTATGGTAATCCCGCAGCCCGCATGCTACCGGGCCACGCACAACTATTTGTCGTCTAAGCATGCTGTTGATTTTATTAAATCATGCACGTAAACTACAAATACACAACACATTACACTGCACAACAATGGCTCAATAAAACAGCCAACACATCATCACTTAATAAATCACTCATTGTGATCTTTAACCCCTAAAGTGTTTCTCCTTTAATGGAGCTATTTCCTTAATAGACGACATTTGCCCACCAATCGGGTTATTCCCAAACGCCTCTTACAATAAACTGGAGTTCATATCCATGATCCACATACTCCACATCTTAACAACATATAACATCACATCGCAATAAGAATTGCAGCACAACAATAATACTTAACATAACGGGAACGGTTCCCTTTTACGAACCGGCCCAAACATAGTCAGTTCACTTGTAGAGCCTAGAGAATGTTGCCAGACTCATGATAAGCTCGTTACATAACTCGTTACCGTCTCGTTAAATGAACGGATAACTTAAACCAAGGTGCGTCGGATATAGTAACCCAAGCACACCGAAAAAACATAGTATGCCCTTGTGGCCCGACGTGAGTCAGTAAAATAGCTTTGGTTAAGCTAAAGGGAAGATTGGAAACCAAATTGGAAAACAACCATAACATACAGAGAGGATCGAACCTGATATGACAACGACCCCCATACTCACACGCGTGGCCGGAACAGACCGGACTCTTCACTTCCCGGTTAGCACTTGTTAGGAGTCCCTTTATTGGACTTAGTACATTAATTCACAAATAGATGGTTAGGTCTAGTTAGACACACACAAGGGAGGTTCATACATTCACACACAAAACACACACAAACATCACATGACTAACTCACGCATAGCCGTGGTTAGAACGTTCCTTAGGTTGGAAACGTTATTACCGGATACCGTTCTCTTACGTTTACCTAATAATGGTTAACTAGCCTTCCGTGCGCATTCGAGGTTACCGGTATCGGTACGCAAACACACAACAACAATAACGACTATAAACTCGTTTCATGATTTATCTTTTAATGTGGCAAACATACAGAAAAACACATTGGCATACAAGCCGGTGTAATCCGGTAGGACACAGGTTGCAAGAAAACCATACCTTGGCCCTTGCTGCATACGAGTCCCGCCAAACGTAGTTCCTAAACATGATTAGTAATGTCGGTTAATTAATTTATTTAACTTTTGAATACTAAGCGTTTTAACATGATTATATGTCATGTTTCCTTACTTAATTCACACTTGATTATCCTTGTTATACCCATTAGGGTTTACTACTTAAGTCACTCTTGTTTGTTTTTGTTTTTTTTTACAAGTTTTGGTCCGACCGACCTTACCGACCGACCTTACACAAGGTCGGTCCATTCCAGAACACATTACCGTCAAAAATTCTACTCCGACCGACCTTGCAAGTTCGGTCCACAAGGTTGGTCCATTCCAGAAACAATTTCCGTTCAAAAATTTAGACACGACCGACCTTGCAAGTCTGGTCCCAAGGTCGGTCCATTCCAGAAACTTAACCCGTACCAAAAATATAAACCCGACCGACCTTGCAAGTCCGGTCCCCAAGGTCGGTCCATTCCAGAAACTCTTTCCGGTAGTGTAAACTGAGCTCGACCGACCTTACAAGTCCGGTCCCTAAGGTCGGTCGGCTCCAGACCTTTGTTTCTACATTCCCATTTGACTCCAAACTTCACCTCATGTATCCTAGTATGTTCTAACCTCATTTGGGCACCTCAAAAACACCTTAAGACCTCCATTAAACTCCTTAAATTACCCATTAAAGATCTTCCTCAAGCATTACACAATTCTTATAAATACTAACACTTGTAGTGTTTTTCCTTAGATTTCTAAGTGGTGTTTTATACTTATGACAATCACTATCCCACAATGTTTCCTTACCACCATTATCACTACTCCAAAGGCATTATTTTTTCCTTTGATCACCAAAACTTGCACAAGACTTAGCATTTCATACCACATAACTTTGGTGTGTTTACTACACCCATTTGATTTCTAAATCCTCCAAGACTATGCCCAAGGCATCATAACACTTAAGAACACCATATTTCACTTGTTTCACCATCTTAACACTTAACAAATTCCTAATACCTTCTAGGTCATAAAATCTCATTAGAATACATAAACTCCTTTGTTTGTCGACTAAATTTTTGCCATAGCTTCTCTTGTATATTCTCACACCCAAACACTTAGGTTTTCACCTTTAATCATTCAAGAACTCTTAAATCCATCATGTACCTTCTAACACACAAAACTTCACCAAATTTACACTACATCACAATATAGTGCATAAACAAATTGCTTGGCACTTAGGCCCTTAAATAACATGGCTCTTAGGCCCTTAAATTGCATAAACCATAAACACTGAATTTCCACATGTATATATTGCCTTTGACCTGCAAATACACCCAACAATACATATGCCCTTAATAAACTCCTTGAGAGCATTTTACTAGCTCATTTGCCATTGGCTCCTTAGGTATTGTATTAAGCAAATCAAGCTCATTTTTCCTAGGCATTTAAACTACATTGAGATAGTTTGTTTACCTCTTTTCTTCAAGATTTTTACTTGAACACTCTTGTTCTTCCTTGTTTGGAAATCGGCAAGAGTACTTGGCTACTTGTCAATGTTCAAATCAATACACAAGTAAAACCAATGAGCATTCAAGCTTCATGCTTAAACTCATTGTAAACCCTAGGTCATATATATTGTTTATACACTTTAGGATAGTTGTTTTACCTTGGAAACAAAAAAGAGCTTGAATAAGCATCAAGAGAGGACTCATCCTAGTCCTTTAAAGATTGAAATGGGGCTATGAAAGAACAAGAGAAGACACCATTAATGGTGAATTTTCGAACATGTAATAAAAAATGAAGGAAATGTTGTTTTCTTTGGTTATTCCTTACCTTGAAGCAAAGAAGAATAACATGGCATGAAAATATGAGCTCAAGCTCCTTCAATGGTGAATCGCCATGGCACCGAAATATGGTCTTGAGGATTTGATTTGGAGCATGGAGTTGGATTTGGCAATGGGATTTGGAAATGAAGATGGAGAAGAGAGGTTACTATAGCCCATCATTTTTGAAGAAGAGAGGAGAGGATGAAGACGGTGGGAACAAGGAGAAAAGAAGAGAATGAGGTGAGAGGTCTACCTTTGTTTAGATATTTATGTAATAAAGTAGAATAGTACTTTACTTTATGTCTTCCTTTCTTTAATTGATTTGCAAATGGTGGTGACTCACCTTACAAAAACTGGCCCCCTTATATTACTTAGGGGTGTTTTGGTCTTTGTTGACCAATTAACTTACTTATATTGACTTATGTCATAAACTAGCATATTTTAGTTACTATTCACAAAAACAAGGCACATACTTGTGAAATTTTTTATTTCCCATTGATTTAGACTTCCAAATGTGATACTAAGTAGTACACATGTTAATTAAAGAGTAATGATGGACATTTAGCCATTCAAAACTCATTTACAAGACAATTTTTCAAAAATGTGCTTTAAGACTCCTTAAAGCACATTTTGTGTTTTAACTTGTTTTCAAGCTTGGTTTTCTTTTGTAATTGGTTTTATATGTTCATTAACATATATTTAAGGTATAGGTATTACCTTTAGGTCTTATGCAAACTTATCCCAAGCTTAGAGCACATTTTTGCCCATATTGACTTTAAGGTATTTATTTGTGTTTTATTTGGTTTAATTGTCTACCAAGGTTTCCTAAGGACTTAATTAGCCTTATTAAATCATAATTGACTATTATTTAGTCTTGTTAGGTTCTTTGGGTCCCAACCAAGTTCACTCCAAGCTTAGAGCATGTTTTTGCTCAAACCGTATTCATGGTACTTATTGTTTTCACCATGGTTTAAATTGTACACTGATGTTTCTAAGGCACTTTTTAGCCTTTAAATATCATATTTTAGTATTTAAACAATATATCAAGGTTTGGGGTATTTCATTGAGTGACTATCTGAAAATATAAGGAATTAATAAGTTGAAATATTACTTAGACAAATATAAACATGTATTATAAATATTACATGTGTAAATAAATACCTCAAAGGATTTTAAAGTAAATCCAAGAAAATAATATAATATGATGTACATAAAATCATAAGGTAATTTAAAGGAAATCCCACTCAATATAAGTCTTATAATTTAAGACTACATACTTTAAAATATATGAACAAATACCTTGATTATAATAAGGTTAGGAGGTTAAGGAAATTAACTAAGCATTAAGTTAAAACCTCACATGAATAATGAGAGTATATAACCACCAAACAATATTTGGGATTAGAGTATATTATATTTAAAGTTATGAGGAGAATTGAGTAAACGTGACCAATAAAGGTCATTGACGGATTTATAGTTGTTTTGTCATTTGGATAAATACAACATGTCTGTAAATCCCCAAGTTTCTAAGGAATGATTTATGTTGCTGTTTAAGTCTTAATAAGCTATAAAGCACTTTTAAACCCTAATATTGGCATAAGTACATATTAGGACCAGAAAAGTCCTTAATAGCACTTCTTGTATTGTTTTAAAAGTAGCTAGCTAGAATGCTTCAATAACATTGTGACAACCAAGCTAGTTGGTGATGCAGCAGCTAGCTTATGTAGTAAACACACAAGTAGGTGATGCAGCTGCTTGGGAAAGCTAGCAAGCAAGTAGGTGACTCATCAAGCTAGTAAGCAAGTAGGTGACTCAGCAAGCTAGCAAGCTAGTAGGACGTCTTAAGCACGACCAAGCTAGTAGGCAAGTAGGACGTCTTTAAGCACGAGGTGGCAAGCATGAGGTGGCAAGCATGAGATGGCAAGCACGAGGTGGCAAGCACGAGGTGTTAAATTAACATTGGTTAACACTAGGACCAATAGGAGCCCGACACCTATGCAGCCTAGTAGGAGGTGTCACCACACGATAAGACCACACCTTGGTCCAATGAGAATAGGCTGCTGCCCACCTCCCTTAGTCAGCCCATGTGTTGTCTTTCTTATATTAAGCCTTATTATGAGCCAATCAGAAGCTAGCAAATGGAGCCTAAGGTGTCACCACTTAGAAGTTTACTTAATCAAGGAGGAAATTGACAAGGATCAGCCCTTTCCTATAAATACCATCAGCCACCACTCCAAAATACTCCATCCAGCATCAATATTTCGTCCTTCATTAGGGAAGAAGGAAATAAAGCTTACCTTGTTGTTCTTATCTTGGCTGAGAGCAAAGAAGAAGAAGAGAGATCCTTGTACCATCTTTACCTTTCCAAATCATTCATCCACCACTTAAATCCTTTGTAATCAGTAAGAAGAATGCAAAGAAGGAAGAAACCCATATAGGAAGAAAGCTTAGGCCGAGAAAGGAAGGGAGGGGGAGAAAGCTCCATCCAATTCCAATCCTTGAAGTATGGTGTTCATAGAAGTTCTCCATCCATTCCTAGCTGATGGTGGTCAAAAATCAGAGGAGAACCCAATTTGGTGCTCAAAGATTGTCTAAGGTGTCCTAGCTTCTAACAAGAGTTTTCAAGGTTTTAGGGAAGGTTTCTTCTTCAATTCTGAAGGTAACTTCAAGGTTACTATCCCTTCACAAATCTATATGTTTTCAAAGACTAGTACCTCTTTATGGATTATGTAAATTCGTTGGTATTTTGGGGTACAAAACCATTGAGTTGGAAATAAGCTTTAAGGAATAAAAAGGTGTCTTAAAGACCTAACCTATATAACCAAATACATGGGAGTTGATTTGTGATGTTTAAGCATGGTTTGAAAGCTTAATTGATCTTGAAACTTATCTGGATATAGGTGTGTTATTGAGGCTGAAATTGTTATGGTTTGTTTGGTGTAACTTCATGGTTACCATTCTTTAACAAATCTACATGTTTTAAAAGAGTATTACCTCTATATAATCTTACTGAATTCGTAGGTTTTTATGAGCCTAAAACTATAAGAGTTGGAAAAGTGTTTTAAGGAAGAAAAGGATGTGTTTGCAACCTGCCTTTGATTACTGAATGCTTGAGAGTTTGTTAATGGTGTTTTGTTTCTGTTTAGTAGGTGGAAATAATCTAAAAGTTATTATGATTGTTTTGGGTAGTAATTAGACTAATCTGGTGTTGTTATAATCTAAGAAAAATGATGTCCTAAGAACTTTGTTTGAACACCAGTTTTGTAGGAATAATTCTAAGAATAATCAGGTGTATTAGGTGCTTAACTAACCTAGAAGATGTCGTAGTAACATGGGCGAATGATGTGATGGTTACAAGAGTTATTTAAGATGTTAGGTGTGATTGTTAAACTAATCTGACCCATTGATTAGCCTTTGTATCCGAATTGATTAGGGATTACTTAACATGAGTAAAGATGTATTCTGGGGTTAAGATAAGGTTGGTTGTATAATCTGGTTGTTGATAACTTCACATGACCAAATGGGTTAAGGGATTATTAATGTCTTTAATGTGTGTTTATGATGAAGTTGATGGTGTAACTAAACTAGGACTTAAGGTCTTAGGATCTAATATATTAGAAACCTATATGAATTGTCTTAGTAGATTAATGATGGTTGTAAGAACTTCTGAACTAGTTTGATCACTTATGTGTTGTTAAAGCAGAATGTATTAGTAACTCATTAGAGTTGTTTTAAGAAGTAAACTATGGTTGTTTATACTTTGAAATCAATATGATTTGATGAGTTAATAATAAGGCCAAATAGGTCTTGATTGTTTGGATAATTGTGACCTTGTTTCAAGGTATGATTAATGGTTATTTGTTTTGCTAAGTTATTATAATGATTGGTGTATTTTATGGCCAAACGGATGGGTGAGTACTTGGATGAGTATGTCCTTGTATTAAGGTATGATTTATGGTTGTTTGAGTTGTTAAGCTGAGATATTTGATGCTGTGTGACCTGGCCGAAGTTGCCATGTAAGATTATGTGATTATAGCCTTTCCTTAAGTGTTGTTTGATTCTTGTTATGTTCCTTGTGTTTGAAATTATGAAAAGGGCTTTGTTAAATGACTTGACTGTTGATTCTTGTTATACTTTAAATTGTTATTTCTGATTAATGAGGATTCAATGAGTAACTCATTGGAATGGGTTGTTGAGATATTTGACCATATGTGGAACTTGAGCAGTAACTGCCTTCTTATGAATTATTGGACTCATGGTATGCCTTGGGCTCCATGAGATGCTTCATGGTTTCCTACACTATAGTTTAAAGTTACTATAGAGGGTGTGCACATCTTTTAGGGCCTGGAGTGTGTTTGGGAAAGTTGGATCGCCTTAAAGATCGGGATTCGTCCCTTGAACCGATTAAAGGTTGGATCGCCTTAAAGATCGGGACTCATCCCTTAAACCGATTAAAGGTTGGATCGCCTTAAAGATCGGGATTCGTCCCTTGAACTGGTTTGGATAGAAATGGAGGAGTTGAATGGATAATCAAATAAATGAATTGGATTATATCCTATCTAAGCATACTTGGACACCATGCTGTTATTACTTGAGTATTTGGGTGGTTAATTATCCTACTTGGTATATTTGGTTGGTTATGAACTAAATATATCTGATGGCTTATTGTTGTACTCAAACTGTTATTGTTAATACTTGAATTATCATGATAAGTACTTGGTCTATTCTGAATATTACTTGAGCTATTAAATGATTAAGAGTGGCTATGATCAGTGGCTATTTTGATATACTATTTCTTTTGATGGTAGCTTTGATTTTACTCAGCGTTGTTGATTTTTGGCATTATGCCCTGTGGTCCCTTCTCTGTGATTGTTTGAATGACCACAGATACAGGAAATGAAGATGACTTAAAGGAGCTCGAGATGTGGGCTAAGGGATTAGAGACTTTCACCTAGTCTTCTGGAGTTTTGGTTTTATTTTTTAAAGTCAGTTTGTAAACTTTGTTAAAATTTGGATATGTAAGTTATTAAGCCTTAGCGTTCATAGAAGTTGTGAACGTGGCGGTAAGAAGTACGTACGTGGCGGTAGCGGCCCGCTAGTTTAAATGCTTCCGCTACTAAATGCTTGATGATTAATATGTTTTAATATGATAAGAAGGTGTAGGAATTTTGGGGCGTTACAAAGTGGTATCAGAGCAAGGACGCTCTTGATTAAGGATTAAAATGAACCTAGGATGGGTTGAATGGGTTGGAGAGTAAGGCACGTTGTTTCCTTGCATATTTGTTAAACTAACTTGCAGATTTTGATACGAGGCTTGTAAAGTGAGGTATGAGATGTGTGCTTTGTTTTGAATGATTAAGGAATGTTTTTTGCTTATGTTTGGATTTTTGCTTATGTTTGGATTTTTGCTATGAATGAATACATAAGTGAATATTGGTTATGTCTTGACCTTAATGGTGGTTCATATTGTGGTTATTGGCTATGTCTTGATCATATTGGTTGAATGTGTTGGGAATAGTTGGAGCTTCGGGGTTGAAGCTTTTCTGAAGAGGGAGGGAGTGAATGTAAATCCCCAAGTTTCTAAGGAATGATTTATGTTGCTGTTTAAGTCTTAATAAGCTATAAAGCACTTTTAAACCCTAATATTGGCATAAGTACATATTAGGACCAGAAAAGTCCTTAATAACACTTCTTGTATTGTTTTAAAAGTAGCTAGCTAGAATGCTTCAATAACATTGTGACAACCAAGCTAGTTGGTTGGTGATGCAGCAGCTAGCTTATGTAGTAAACACACAAGTAGGTGATGCAGCTGCTTGGGAAAGCTAGCAAGCAAGTAGGTGACTCATCAAGCTAGTAAGAAAGTAGGTGACTCAGCAAGCTAGCAAGCTAGTAGGACGTCTTAAGCACGACCAAGCTAGTAGGCAAGTAGGACGTCTTTAAGCACGAGGTGGCAAGCATGAGGTGGCAAGCATGAGATGGCAAGGCACGAGGTGGCAAGCACGAGGTGTCAAATTAACATTGGTTAACACTAGGACCAATAGGAGCCCGACACCTATGCAGCCTAGTAGGAGGTGTCACCACACTATTAGACCACACCTTGGTCCAATGAGAATAGGCTGCTGCCCACCTCCCTTAGTCAGCCCATGTGTTGTCTTTCTTATATTAAGCCTTTTTTGAGCCAATCAGAAGCTAGCAAATGGAGCCTAAGGTGTCACCACTTAGAAGTTTACTTAATCAAGGAGGAAATTGACAAGGATCAGCCCTTGCCTATAATACCATCAGCCACAACTCCAAAATACTCTATCCAACATCAATATTTCGTCCTTCATTAGGGAAGAAGAGAAATAAAGCTTACCTTGTTGTTCTTATCTTGGCTGAGAGCAAAGAAGAGAGAGAGAGATCCTTGTACCATTTACCTTTCCAAATCATTCATCCACCACTTAAATCCTTTGTAATCAGTAAGAAGAATGCAAAGAAGGAAAGAAACCCATGTAGGAAGAAAGCTTAGGCCGAGAAAGGAAGGAGGGGGAGAAAGCTCTATCCAATTCCAATCCTTGAAGTATGGTGTTCATAGAAGTTCTCCATCCATTCCTAGCTGATGGTGGTCGAAAATCAGAGGAGAACCCAATTTGGTGCTCCAAGATTGTCTAAGGTGTCCTAGCTTCTAACAAGAGTTTTCAAGGTTTTAGGGAAGGTTTCTTCTTCAATTCTGAAGGTAACTTCAAGGTTACTATCCCTTCACAAATCTATATGTTTTCAAAGACTAGTACCTCTTTATGGATTATGTAAATTCGTTGGTATTTTGGGGTACAAAACCATTGAGTTGGAAATAAGCTTTAAGGAATAAAAAGGTGCCTTAAAGACCTAACCTATATAACCAAATACATGGGAGTTGATTTGTGATGCTTAAGCATGGTTTATAAGCTTAATTGATCTTGAAACTTATCTGGATATAGGTGTGTTATTGAGGCTGAAATTGTTATGGTTTGTTTGGTGTAACTTCATGGTGACCATTCTTTAACAAATCTACATGTTTTACAAGAGTATTACCTCTATATAATCTGATTGAATTCGTAGGTATTTATGAGCCTAAAACTATAAGAGTTGGAAAAGTGTTTTAAGGAAGAAAAGGATGTGTTTGCAACCTGCCTTTGATTACTGAATGCTTAAGAGTTTGTTAATGATGTTTTGTTTCTGTTTAGTAAGTGGAAATAATCTAAAAGTTATTATGATTGTTTTGGGTAGTAATTAGACTAATCTGGTGTGTGTTATAATCTAAGAAAAATGATGTCCTAAGAACTTTGTTTGAACACAAGTTTTGTAGGAATAATTCTAAGAATAATCAGGTGTATTAGGTGCTTAACTAACCTAGAAGATGTCTTAGTAACACGGGCGAATGATGTGATGGTTTCAAGAGTTATTTAAGATCTTAGGTGTGATTGTTAAACTAATCTGACCCATTGATTAGCCTTTGTATCCGAATTGATTAGGGATTACTTAACATGAGTAAAGATGTATTCTGGGGTTAAGATAAGGTTGGTAGTATAATCTGGTTGTTGATAACTTCACATGACCAATGGGTTAAGGGATTATTAATGTCTTTAATGTGTGTTTATGATGAAGTTGATGGTGTAACTAAACTAGGACTTAAGGTCTTAGGATCTAATATATTAGAAACCTATATGAATTGTCTTAGGAGATTAATGATGGTTGTAAGAACTTCTGAACTAGTTTGATCACTTATGTGTTGTTAAAGCAGAATGTATTAGTAACTCATTAGAGTTTGTTTTAAGAAGTTAACTATGGTTGTTTATACTTTGAAATCAATATGATTTGATGAGTTAATAATAAGGCCGTATAGGTCTTGATTGTTTGGATAATTGTGACCTTGTTTCAAGGTATGATTAATGGTTATTTGTTTTGCTAAGTTATTATAATGATTGGTGTATTTTATGGCCAAACGGATGGGTGAGTACTTGGATGAGTATGTCCTTGTATTAAGGTATGATTTATGGTTGTTTGAGTTGTTAAGCTGAGATATTTGATGCTGTGTGACCTGGCCGAAGTTGCCATGTAATATTATGTGATCATAGCCTTTCCTTAAGTGTTGTTTGATTCTTGTTATGTTCCTTGTGTTTGAAATTATGAAAAGGGCTTTGTTAAATGACTTGACTGTTGATTCTTGTTATACTTAAATTTTATGTTATATTCTGATTAATGAGGATTCAATGAGTAACTCATTGGAATGGGTTGTTGAGATATTTGACCATATGTGGAACTTGAGCAGTAACTGCCTTCTTATGAAATTGGACTCATGGTATGCCTTGGGCTCCATGAGATGCTTCATGGTTTCCTACACTATAGTTTAAAGTTACTATGGAGGGTGTGCACATCTTTAGGGCCCTGGAGTGTGTTTGGGAAAGGTTGGATCGCCTTAAAGATCGGGATTCGTCCCTTGAAACCGATTAAAGGTTGGATCACCTTAAAGATCGGGATTCGTCCATTGCCCGAAATTTAAAGGTTGGATCGCCTTAAAGATCGGGATTCGTCCCTTGAACCGATTAAAGGTTGGATCGCCTTAAAGATCGGGATTCGTCCCTTGAACTGGTTTGGATAGAAATGGAGGGGAGTTGAATGGATAATCAAATAATGAATTGGATATATCCTATCTAAGCATACTTGGACACCATGCTGTTATTACTTGAGTATTTGGGTGGTTAATTATCCTACTTGATATATATTGGTGGGTTATGAAACTAAATATATCTGATGGCTTATTGTTGTACTCAAACTGTTATTGTTAATACTTGAATTATCATGATAAGTACTTGGTCTATTCTGAATATTACTTGAGCTATTAAATGATTAAGAGTGGCTATGATCAGTGGCTATTTTGATATACTATTCATTTATGGTAGCTTTGATTTTACTCAGCGTTGCTGGATTTTTGGCATTATGGTTTGCGGAGCAGTCGAGAATAACCAGCTTGCAACGCACCGACCGTGCAACAGGCAAGAAGTGGATTAATGAAACCCGAGACGAGTGTCTACGGGACCACAGTTGTTAAATGATACACCGACGGTATACCAACTGACAAAGGAACTACAACGTAGTGCCCAAACAAGAGACAAGTCTCAGTAACCACGACAAATGTGTGGAACGGGCTACGAAGAAGATACAGTACTAAGCAAAAAGGGGTCTCCAAGAATGGGAGACACCCTAGCTGATGATTATCATGTGAATACAGTGAGAAGTTGCCCAGAGGGTTAATTGTCAAGACTGTAAGATCAAGTGAGGGCCAACAAGGCCACTGATGACAGTGCGGTGAAAAAAAACAACCATAACCGGTATGTGTTGAACCGATAGCCAGTTAGCATGGCGCACTTGCCATGGCAAGTGCTGCTATAACGGGCTGTTCGGGAAGTTTAACAAATACGAAGTACTTAGTAAAGTACCATGAAGTTAAGTGAGATCATCATGACCATGGAAGGGCTTGATAGCTAACCGTTGTAATTGGAAGTACACCAGTCAGCAAGAAGCTAGACTTGGTTAAGGCAAGAAGGCGTTGTGAAACCATGAGAATTTTTCTTTCAAGCTTAGATTTATTTCAAACTCTTTTCTTTCAAAACCAGATTTTCTTTCAAACCAATACTTCTTTCTAACCTTCTTCTAAACCAAACCAGTAAAACCAATGGCAGTTGATAAAGATACAACAGTGGATAAACTTTCCCTCGATTAAGTTCGGGAAGCACGGAATCCATATTGTCACGGGACAATATAAGGGAGTTGACAACAGAATACTTCACCTAGGCGTGTGACGAACACTACGAGTGTACCAACTGTAATGTGGGACGACCGCACTCCGATAGGAGCTTGTGGGCCTGACAGACCTACTTATGGGTTAGTTGGGTAAGTAGCAATGTATCAGCATGGTACCCCACATATGTATACGAGTAGAGTCTGGAACACGGGAGGTAGTCGACTCCGTACTACGGTCAGCAGTGTAAGTCAATCAAGAGCAAAGGATTACCGAGAATGGTGAAGTAAAGGAACTCAGTTAATTTAACAAGACTAAAGGAGTTAGTGAATTTGTTTCAAAGAAATGTTTAGGAGTCAGGGAATACGAAGTGCACTAACTATTATGTAAAGACATCATATGTCTTAAGAATCCCGAGGGGTAAACATGATAGCTGGAATGGTGACCCAGCCTGTGCATGGCAAGCAGATGCCTAATGTGGACACATTAATGTGCAATGAACGGGATGAAACTCCCAGAATGAGTACCTACACTACCAGGAAATGTTGATCTTCACAGAAGAGGATAATAAGCCAGTTAAGAACGCAAACGGCGTGGCTAACTGAATATACCAATAAGTGCGAACCAGATGTAATGGCATAACTTAGCAACACCCAGGAGCAATCTTGAAGGGTGTTCACATCAACGATAGTTGAACGAAATAACGTGACAGAAACACAAGGGTTGAAACTAACACCCAGTTTAGACATAAGTGTTAGGAGACGGACTGACGTCCTTGAAGGGGCATCCCATGAAAAAGCGTGATGCAACGACCCTGTCATGGAGCCCAATATGATATCCAAACCATGTAATGTGGTACAGAGATGTAAATATGTGTGAACAGCCTACAATGAGCGGAGCTCAAGGCAATAAGGCCTATAAGCCACAACAGGATATGTTATATAACTTAATCAATGTAGAGTTTATGTAGAAGTGTAGAAGTAGACAGAGCGGAGAATGAACCACTGCTTTAAGAGTGGGGATACCTCCTAATATTGTGAGACCGCAACAGCGGTAGTTAGGTGAACTAAGTTCAGGGAATATGTTAAGGGTGGACCAATATGGTTATTACGGAGGAGGATTTGAATGGGAATGATACGAAAAGTAGTGTTTATACCACTTGTGGAGACCGGAAGAGTAACAAGTCTAATAGCAACCACCATAGATGTGTGACGCTAAATGAGTAATGGAAAGTGCTCAAGGAGCATTAAGACTCAAAAGACTAGAATATTCAACAATCAGCCAAATGAGTGGCGAAACCATAATACGAGTGATGTAACTATATGTGTGGAAGCTAAAATGACAGTGAATACCATATAAGTAGATGTTATACAGTGAGTAAGAGCACGGTGCGCAGCAAGCGACCGTTGTATAAGTGTTGTTGAATAATACTATGGCAGATCAGACCAGTTATGAGTTAAACTCAGTGGAGATGCAAGGGAAGTGATGATAAACAGACTGGGCAATAAGCCGGTAGCTAGTACTATGAGATAAAAATCTTAGTGAAACATAGTGTAAATTCCTATTGCAATCGCATAAGAGATTTACTGCCAAGAGTTTACGCCTCTGCACTCTGTATGACTGATTGTTTTGGTATTGCATTTGTGCAGTGATGATCGAGTGGGATAGCTAGGACTTGGGAAATTTTAATGGTGGTGGAAGTAGAAGAGACTATAACGCTATAATGACCGATGCATGGGAAATGCAAGGACGTACCAATGAAAGAGTACATGTACAAAACCAAATGTGGAGGCATGATTAATAGTAAGTGACTACAGTAGCACTAAATACTAGATATTGGTATGGAATATACCTCAAGTGTGGAGAAATAACAGAAATAGCACTACACATTAGGTGGTAGCTTAATCCCAACGACAGTAAGTCGGAAGGAAACAAGTCAATCATTGTGAAACACATAACGGTATACATAGTAAATTATTAGAGAAGTGGATGGAAAGTTTGAAACTCACCGAATTTGCTCACGGTCAGAAATATCACGCATCAGTTGAGAAACCGTTATTACCAAGATAAAAGTGATAAATGGGGATGTACAATACAGTAAGAATAATGAATGGGGGGCAAACTAAGGCCTACAGTTATTATAGTTTCGCAGCAGAAACTAGTGAGCCAACGATTCAAGTGTTGAATGTGCATAGTGAACAGGAGTGAATGGCTAATTATTAACGCCTAGAAGCCACACAGGCCAGAACCGAAACCAGTTAAGAGTGAAAGCAAACTCCAATGAGAATTCTTGGTTTAGGAACTAAACCGCCAATATGGTTAAGATCCTCTAATTAGAATGCATTGTATAATAGACTGCATGGAAGATAAAGTACTTCACGACGCAGAACGTTTTAAACCAATGATTCAGTGATGATGATTACGGGGGTAATCCCTTTTAAGGGGGGTAGAGCGCAAAACCGCTTAGTGTGTTTTACCGTACAAGAATACATGAACTATGTTGTGCATAGCACAAAATAATTTGTTTGGATGATGGGTGCGTGCGTTACATAAAACATACACATTCATTCATGGTTTAATTGTGGTAATTTTGCACAGAAGATGCGAAATACCATTGTGATTGTGATAAGTGTGTTTATTCGTTAACAGTTATGTGAGATAGTACAAGTGTAGGGAGTAAAGAAACTCCCGGGGAACAAAAAACCCCGACAGTGAATAAATGTGAAACGGTGTGTTGTATTTTGATAAAATATATGTGTATGTATACAATATAGTGATTCATGAAAAGGGTATGAAACCAACATAGAACCCTAGTGAGAATAAGATTCCCTAGGTAACAGGATTAAAGTGAACGGAGATAACTGGTAGACGGAGTCTCTCCTTTGGAGATGTAATGATTATGACTAGAAAGACTAAAAGATAGAAAATTGGAAATGAGTGTATTACTTGATGCTTGAAAATGAAGTGGGAAGTGGAACTTGATTTGCATGCAATCAAGGGAAGCCGAACACAAATTGGGGGTGGAAGGATATAGTTCAACACTGATGCTGATCACATCAGGGTTGGATGATTCTTGAAGCTCCCTGTAAGTGGTCACAAATAACCACGCTAAGAAAGAAGCAAAGAGCATAAGTTGGACTTGGAGTTGTATATGTTTTCAAAAGGATTTTGAATTGGTATTTATAAAGCGTAGATAGATACCTTACATTATGGAAGTACTTTTACTTAACCTTAACAAAGAATATTCTTGTAGTACTTGCCGGTGACATGGGAAGCATATGTTAAAGATTAAGTGATTGTTTTGATCTCCCAAAGGAACGGGGACGGAAGGTGTCCATCGCGACCGGGTTCTGCGGGATCACAGTATATGTAAAAGATATTTTTGATTGTTATACATGCTATGACATGTTGTGTGGTATGTGAAATAAATACTATTTTGACCTTGAGTCCTAATGTGGTTGAGTTCCGAAAGTCGTTATGTTACCTAGACCTATATGTCTAAATGTTGTATGTTACCTAGACCAATGTGTCTAAATGTTGTTGTGTTACCCAGACCTGAGAGTCTAAGGATTGTTATGTAAGTATAATGTTGATTAAGGTACCCGGACCACTAAGTCCGAGGTTATCATGTAAGTATGTTGTGTTATGTTATGTTATGTATGGATGTGAATATGTTACCCGGACCATTAAGTCCGGGGGTGTGATGTAAAGTAGTATGTTTGTTATGGAAGTTATTTCCAAGTGATCCCGTGTTCTAATCCAAATAATGTGTGGGAAGTGTGAACTTCGAGGACGAAGTTCTTTTAAGGGGGGTAGATTGAAATACCCAAAAACCTTGATATATTGTTTAAATACTAAACTATGATATTTAAAGGCTAAAAAGTGCCTTAGAAACATCAGTGTACAATTTTAAACCATGGTGAAAACAATAAGTACCATGAATACGGCTTGAGCAAAAACATGCTCTAAGCTTGGAGTGAACTTGGTTGGGACCCAAAGAACCTAACAAGACTAAATAATAGTCAATTATGATTTAATAAGGCTAATTAAGTCCTTAGGAAACCTTGGTAGACAATTAAACCAAATAAAACACAAATAAATACCTTAAAGTCAATATGGGCAAAAATGTGCTCTAAGCTTGGGATAAGTTTGCATAAGACCTAAAGGTCATACCTATACCTTAATTATATGTTAATGAACATATAAACCCAATTACAAAAGAAACCAAGCTTGAAAACAAGTTAAAACACAAATGTGCTTTAAGGAGTCTTAAAGCACATTTTTGAAAAAATTGTCTGTAAATGAGTTTTGAATGGCTAAATGTCCATCATTACTCTTTAAATAACATGTGTACTACTTAGTATCACATTTGGAAGTCTAAATCAATGGGAAATAAAAAATTTCACAAGTATGTGCCTGTTTTTTTGTGAATAGTAACTAAAATATGCTAGTTTATGACATAAGTCAATATAAGTAAGTTAATTGGTCAACAAAGACCAAAACACCCCTAAGTAATATAAGGGGGCCAGTTTTTGTAAGGTGAGTCACCACCATTTGCAAATCAATTAAAGAAAGGAAGAAAAAAGTAAAGTACTTCTACTTTATTACATAAATATCTAAACAAAGGTAGACTCTCACCTCATTCTCTTCTTTTCTCCTTGTTCCCACCGTCTTCAACCTCTCCTCTCTTCTTCAAAAACGATGGGCTATAGTAACCTCTCTCTCCATCTTCATTTCCTTGCCAATCCAACTCCATGCTCCAAATCAAATCCTAAGACCATATTTGTCTTAGTTAGACCAAGCTCTACACTTCTATCTTTTCAAATCTTCAAGAACTCCATTTCGGTGCCATGGAGATTCACCATTGAAGGAGCTTGAGCTCATATTTTCATGCCATGTTATTCTCTTTGCTTCAAGGTAAGGAATAACCAAAAAAAAAAAAACAACATTCCTTCATTTTTTATTACATGTCCAAAATTCACCATTAATGGTGTCTTCTCTTGTTCTTTCATAGCCCCATTTCAATCTTTAAAGGACAAGGAGGTGTTGTCTCTTGATGCTTATTCAGCTCTCTTTGTTTCCAAGGTAAAACAACTATCCTAAAGTGTTAAAACAATATATATGACCTAGGGTTTACAATGAGTTTAAGCATGAAGCTTGAATGCTCATTGGTTTTACTTGTGTATTGATTAGAACATTGACAAGTAGCCAAGTATTGCCGATTTCCAAACAAGGAAGAACAAGAGTGTTCAAGTAAAAATCTTGAAGAAAAGGAGGTAAACAAACTATCTCAATGTAGTTTAAATGCCTAGGAAAAATGAGCTTGATTTGCTTAATAAAATACCTAAGGAGCCAATGGCAAATGAGCTAGTAAAATGCTCTCAAGGAGTTTATTAAGGGCATATGTATTGTTGGGTGTATTTGCAGGTCAAAGGCAATATATACATGTGGAAATTCAGTGTTTATGGTTTATGCAATTTAAGGGCCTAAGAGCCATGTTATTTAAGGGCCTAAGTGCCAAGCAATTGTTTATGCACTATATTGTGATGTAGTGTAAATTTGGTGAAGTTGTGTGTGAGAAGGTTCTTGATGGATTTAAGAGTTCTTGAATGATTTAAAGTGAAAACCTAAGTGTTTGGGTGTGAGAATATACAGAGAAGCTATGACAAAAATTTAGTCGACAAACAAAGGAGTTCATGTATTCTAATGGGATTTTATGACCTATAGGTATTAGGAATTTGTTAGTGAAGTGTGTGGATGTGAAACAAGTGAAATATGGTGTTCTTAAGTGTATGATGCCTTGGGCATAGTCTTGGAGGATTTAGAAATCAAAGGGGTGTTGTCAACACACTAAAGTTATGTGGTATGAAATGCTAAGTCTTGTGCAAGTTTTGGTGATCAAAGGAAAAAATAATGCCTTTGAAGTAGTGATACTGGTGGTAAGGAACATTGTAGGATAGTGATTGTCATAAGTATAAAACACCACTTAGAAATCTAAGGAAAAACACTACAAGTGTTAGTATTTATAAGAATTGTGTAATGCTTGAGGAAGATCTTAATGGGTAATTTAAGGAGTTTAATGGAGGTCTTAAGGTGTGTTTGAGGTGGCCAAATGTGGTTAGAACATACTAGGATACATGAGGTGAAGTTGGAGTCAAGTCAAATGGAAGTAGAGAAACAAAGGTCTAGAGCGACCGACCTTAGGGACCGGACTTGTAAGGTTGGTCGAGCTCAGTTTACACTACGGAAAGAGTTTCTGGAATGGACCGACCTTGGGGGGGACCGGACTTGCAAGGTCGGTCGGGTTTATATTTTGGTACGAATTAAGTTTCTGGAATGGACCGACCTTGGGACGGACTTGCAAGGCCGGTCGTGTCTAAATTTGAACGGGAAATTGTTTCTGGAATGGACCGACCTTGTGGACCGAACTTGCAAGGTCGGCCGGAGTAGAATTTTTGGACGGTAATGTGTTCTGGAATGGACCGACCTTGTGTAAGGTCGGTCGGTACGGTCGGTCGGACCAAAAACTTGTAAAAAAAAAAAAAACAAGAGTGACTTAAGTAGTAAACCCTAGTGGGTATAACAAGGATAATCAAGTGTGAATTAAGTAAGGAAACATGACATATATCATGTTAAAACACTTAGTATTCAAAAGTTAAATAATAATAACCGACATTACTAATCATGTTTAGGAACTACGTTTGGCCGGGACTCGTATGCAGCAAGGGCCAAGGTATGGTTTTCTTGCAACCTGTGTCCTACCGGATTAAACGGCTGTATGCCAATGTGTTTTTCTGTATGTTTGCCATGTTATAAGAAATCATGAAACGAGTTTACAGTCGTTATTGTTGTGGTGTGTGTGCGTACGATACCGGTAACCTCGAATGCGCACGGAAGGCTAGTTAACCATTATTTAGGTAAACGTAAGAGAACGGTATCCGGTAATAACGTTTCCAACCTAAGGAACGTTCTAACCATGGCTATGCGTGAGTTAGTCATGTGATGTTTGTGTGTGATGTTTGTGTGTGAATGTATGAACCTCCCTTGTGTGTGTCTAACTAGACCTAACCATCTATTTGAGAATTAATGTACTAAGTCCAATAAAGGGACTCCTAACAAGTGCTAACCGGGGAGTGAGGAGTCCGGTCTGTTTCGGCCACGCGTGTGAGTATGGGGGTCGTTGTCATATCAGGTTCGATCCTCTCTGTATGTTATGGTTGTTTTCCAATTTGGTTTCCAATCTTCCCTTTAGCTTAACCAAAGCTATTTTACTGACTCACGTCGGGCCACAAGGGCATACTATGTTTGTTCGGTGTGCTTGGGTTACTATATCCGACGCACCTTGGTGTTAAGTTATCCGTTCATTTAACGAGACGGTAACGAGTTATGTAACGAGCTTATCATGAGTCTGGCAACATTCTCTAGGCTCTACAAGTGAACTGACTATGTTTGGGCCGGTTCGTAAAAGGGAACCGTTCCCGTTATGTTAAGTATTATTGTTGTGCTGCAATCTTATTGGGATGTGATGTTATATGTTGTTAAGATGTGGAGTATGTGGATCATGGATATGAACTCCAGTTTATTGTAAGAGGCGTTTGGGAATAACCCGATTGGTGGGCAAATGTCGTCTATTAAGGAAATAACTCCATTAAAGGAGAAACACTCTAGGGGTTAAAGATCACAATGAGTGATTTATTAAGTGATGATGTTTGGCTGTTTTATTGAGCCATTGTTGTGCAGTGTAATGTGTTGTGTATTTGTAGTTTACGTGCATGATTTAAATAAAATCAACAGCATGCTTAGACGACAAATAGTTGTGCGTGGCCCGGTAGCATGCGGGCTGCGGGATTACCATACCAGCAAAGGTGCTGAGCCCCTGGGGGGCCACCCTTTCTCTTCTTTTCCTATTTCTGGTACTAGGAGCTGGAAGCCGTTCGAGAGTAGGACGGGGTAGTCGTTTGTACATGGGTAATCACTTAAGTTGTATGTGTACAGTAGGTGTAGTAAGACCGAAATTGTTATCGGCATCAGCTTGTAAATACTCGGTATAGTTGGAAGGTATGTGTATGTCTTGTTGTTAATGGAAAGAGATAGTAATGTGTAGTCTCTCGGGAATCTAGTCCATCAGACCGATACAATGTGTATGTAATAGCCTTGTTAGCCACGTGGGTGGTTAACGGCGTGTAACACCAACGAGTTAAGTAATGTGATGAAGTATGTTTTCCGCTGCAGTTTGTTGTACGTGTGTTAATGTTGGATGGGGTGTTACACTCAAGGACTTAAGAATTTCCAAAACTTCTATTAATTACAAACTAACCCCGAATAATATTATTTCTTTACTATAAATTACTTATACCTTTATAACATATAGTTTTAATTCTTAATTCCTTAAATCACAATTTCTTTTCTAATCCCACCAAATATCCACATAGGACTTAATAACATTTTTTTAATTCCAATGAAACCCTTATATTCTCGGTTATTACAATATAACCCCAAATATTTTAAAACTACATTATACTCCAAAATACTTTATATTACTTAGTTTTATTTTCTTAATTAATATTTCACAAAAACCACCACTATAAATTCGGTAATTATAATTTGGACACCTTAACTTTTATAAATTACCAAATGGCCACATAAATTTCCGGCCTTAACATATATCTTCTTATAATTACATTTTAACCCCCAAAACTTTATAATTGTTATATATTACTTATAAACTATAGTTTTAATATTTAATTTCCTTAATAACCAAGTGGACACTTATATTTCTACTAATTTGCATCCGCCCCTATTTAAATTCCAGATTTACATATAAATTTTTATAAATTACAATTTCACCCCAAAACTTTTATAAACTTAATCTTTTATGTCTTAATTCATTTTAACTCTAGGTTTTTGGTCAACACTTTGACCAAAGCCTAATTTCATACTTAATACATTATTGAACCCAGCAAATCATTCTTAATTCGGTTATACACCAAATTTTCCAGAAATTACAAAATAGCCCCAAAACTTATTAAATTGTATATTTAACTCCTTAATATTTATCTAACTTATCCAAAATTATTAATATGAGTTCATACACTATATTATATCAAAATTCACCAAATTTAATATATGATTTTTGGCCATAATTAATCTAGCCACCAAGTTTTGGTAAATTACATATTTTACCTTTAAACTTATAAACTTAATATCTTAGGTATTAAAATACCTAATTAACCTATCCAAATATTATATAACATCTTAACATATAGTATTAAGCTATAATATACCAATTTAATTTGGAAGATTAAAATACCTAATTAACCTATCCAAATATTATATGACAACACTGGCATGCGTCTCCTCGGTATATTGAACACCGCCGAGTCATCCTCCGCTACCATTGGTGGTGCTGGTACTTGAAACGCCGGGTCGTTGGAAGATTGACCCGGATGGAAAGATGAATGGCGTGCTGCTTCCATGCGGGGGGCAGGATTACTCGGCCCTTCACCAGGAGCATGTGCACGACGACGGTACGAGGCCGTCATAGCCTGCTCACACCCCGGTCTTTATTCTTCCTCTTCGTGACATGTCTCACTGCTTTTTTCAAACGATCCATCACTGCATACGAATATCACATAGTTATATTCCTCATTCATAACATAAAAATTCAAACATTTATAATCATATCATTCACAATATTAGTTAGAATTCAAAAAAATAACAAATTAAAACATTTAAAAATCATTCACAATATTAGTTAGAATTCAAAAAAATAACAAATTAAAACATTTAAAAATCATTCACAATATTAGAATTAAAAAAATAACAAATTAAAACATTTAAAAATCATTCACAATATTAGAATTAAAAAATAAACAAATTAAACATTTAAAAAATCATTCCAAATATTAGAATTAAAAAAAAACAAATTGGTTCGAGGAGCACAGCTCCTCGTCGTCGCCTGGGTCGAGTAGACCCGCTCCTCGCCGTCGCCTGGGTCGAGTAGACCAGTTCCTCGCCATCGCCTGCCAAGAGTAGCGCCGGTCCTCGCCTCCACCACACGCGAGCAGCAGCGGTCCTCGGCACCGTCTTCGGGCGCGCGCAGAAGAGGACGCGAGCACCAGGGGTCCTCGCCGGTGATGAACTCGAGCACCACCAGTCCTTGCTAGCGTCTGGAGCGAGCAGCGCCGGTTCTCGCCTGTCTCCGGGTAGAGCAGCGGTGGTGCTCGACTGGGTTTTTTTTTTTGAATATTTTCGAATTTTTCATGCTAGATCTAGCTCAAATGATGTTGAATTTCAAAAAACTAACACCGAATTCATACTCAGGACACCCAAATCTATAAGTTGCAAAAAAAAATTCGAAAAACTCACTGGAAAATTTTTCCGTGGTGGTGGCCGGCGGTGGTTGGTGGCGGCGGGTGGCGGCTCCGGCGGCGGTGAAAACCCCATAAATTAATTTAAATTAATTTAGGGGATTTCTTTTGGTAAACCCTAAATGAAACTATTAAATATTAATTTATTATATGGTATTACGAATTTAATAGTGAGATTTATAAGTCAATAAATCTTGGGAAATTTCAAGACACTCCAATTATATTATAAAGATTTTAGAAATACTTTGAACATTGATTTAAGGCTTAAAAGTCAAAATAAAATCATAGAAACCTTGAAGCTTCAAAAGCCTTGCTAGGATTGACTTTTTGAGAATGGTCAAATCAGGCCATGAAAAACTATACCAATAAAAAGGTTATGGAAAACCAAGAAGATCGATAAAAAGAACGTTAAAAACGGATCATCCTAGCAAAAGTTATGATAAATTGAAGTTTAGAGCCAAAATTTTGAAGGATGCTGACGTGTCCAGGGCTAGGGACACGTGTCGCGCCCTGTCAGCTCTGGGTCACTCAATCGGTTGAGTTTCCAGCGGTTTTGGCATGTCATGGGGCGATCTTTAGACACCTATATCTTTTTCCCTACTCCACCATTTGGTATGCCGTTGTTTCATTCGATTCTCCTATCTTTCCTCTTTCAACCATTACTCACACACCATCTAACTCCTTCTACAATGATCGGAAAGTTGATCCAAAGTTGCCTCCTCGCGAGTTCGTAACCCAGAATTCCGGTTTTCCTGAGATCGGGTAAACTTCGTCACGCCATAACTTCTTCATTTCTCATCCAAATTTCGTGTTCTTTAGCTTGTTTGAATATCTCTAATCCCTCTATAACTTTCATGTTGATGACCAAGGCTGATTCGCACTGGTTTGGGAGATAAATCTGTCTAAAGTTGCCTACTCGATCACGGTGGTAATTCTGCCCAGTTCATCCCGAAACCAACTAGGTAAACACGGATCTTGTGGGATCTGTAACTTTCTCCCTAGTTCATCAAAATCATAATTCTTCCACTAACATCTAGAGTTACATGTCTAGTTTGGATTGTGATAGGTTCCATGAATCAAATCTCTCTCAGTTGGTGCGAGTTGATTCGAGAAGAGGCATACCTGAACCACACATAAAACACCGATTTCCAGAATTCTCGATTTGGTTTCACCCCGTTAATGCAATTCCGGTAAGTTTCTGATCAAATTGCTCCGTTGATGCCATTCGAAATTTCATCACCGATCAAACCCACATGCCAATTTGGTCTATTATGCATTACAATGGGAGAATTTGTATGAATTGCAATCGAATTAAATTCTGTACCGAAATAAACCCTAACTCTCGAATCGATAGGAACAAGAATCACTCGATTTCGTTCTGTAGATTGTGAGAAAAACGAGATTTAGTACTCGATCCCCGTATTACCTTCGCTGATGAACTCCGGAGTACAGGGTCGTCCGATCTCGCTTTATGAGATTGGACGGCCGAGATTAAAACATTCCAGAATAAGTTTATAAAGGTTTTTATAATTCCAGTAAATAGTCTTAACTTGTTGGGTTAATTAAATATCTTCTCGAATGTATTTTGACTTGAAATTTTAACCATAGATTCCATATTTAATCTAGTATATTTTGATGTAAATTAATATGGGTTTTGAGTTTTTAAACATAAGTTATGATTTTTGCAAGTTACGAGTATTATGGAATTATTTAGGTAATTTAAAAAGATGTTTTATGAAATAATAATTTATAATATGTATAAAATGTTATAGTTATTATATATTACATTTGGGATTTTTGGACAGGGTAAATAGGTTTAAAAATTATGTTTGGAATTTTCATAAGAATAACTTATAATATATGGTTTTGAATGTAACAAAAATTAAAGTATGGTTTGTTAATAAGCTTTTAGGTTGGGGAAAATAATTAAACCTAAATTAACATTTTACATCAGTATGTTATAAATATTTTGGGTATTATCTTTTAGGTGAAGTAAAATTTGTTTACACATAATATACTTATATGAGAAAAATAAAATAGGAACTTATGTTAATCGAGATATTAAACTAAACTACATATATTATTATTGAGGTTAATATGCTTAATTAAACGAGGGCAAACACTTTATTTTATAAACCATATATCAGTTGTGGATATGTCTAAAAGGTATTGAATATAATTAAATACAATAAGAATTTCTTAAAGAATGTTTTGGATAAATCCTAAGGAAAATATAAGTGTATATATAAATACATTAGAAGTAAATAAAAGTAGTAACATACCTTGTGGGAAACGTATTAAGAGGGGAAAATTGGGATAAACCTTATTCATACGTGACACTTAAATATATATATATATATATATCAAAGTTAATGTGACATCTAGGTGGACTATTAGGGGGAAATACATACCTTAAACCTTGAATAGGTGATAAAGTAAGTTAGCCAAACGTAACCAAAGGGTTTAATTAAACTAAACTATAATCAGGAGTGGGTAAATGGAATAAGTTAATGCATTAAAGTTTTAATTACGAGATCTAGCCAGACCCTAGGAGGGGAGTAACGGTAAAACAGAACTATAGACTAATAGGAATGGAGGATGTGTAGCATTATAGTACCTTAACTAATCAATGCTTGGAATACTCTAATTATAGGTGATTAGTGGAAGTAGTTCGCATTTTCAAGTTTGGTTACTGCTACTACATATACCAGGTACGATTTCTCGTACTCAGATGCTTTTGGTGACAAATTTTATGGAATGTCTTGAGAAACGCTAAATGAGTTTGAATGAATCTTGAAAGGAAATTGTTTGTGTGACTAACTCAGCCTGTTGTGACTGACTGAGCCTTGAATGTACAACTTTCATGATTATTGGTTCCTCATTTCTGGTTGTCTCATTGGATATTAACTGCTGAGGGTTTACGCTTCTGCACTCTTTAGGACTGAGTGTATTGGTATTGCACTCGTGCAGTTAATAGTCTAGTGGGAATATGGGAAAATGTCAATCTTGGTATATATTGGGTATGGATTCTTTATATTAAGTGGTGCACACACTTCACACGATGACTGAGAACGGGTCGGTGGCAGCGGAGGTCTGCTATACCTCGTCCAAGTGGACAACTGACAGCGGAGGTCTGTTTACCTCGTCCTTGTGACAACTGACTGGCGGTGGGGGCCATCTCTCCCAATTGGTTTATTCCAATCTTGAGTTATGGGTCTTGGATCTCTTCTTTCATTCCTAGTCCTTGTGACTACTTGGGTCTTTCTACTCCTAATTGGAACTGAATCTAACACAAGCAATGGATGTTCACTAACTTATGGTGTGGTTTTTTTTAATTGCCTAACTTTACCTTCCTGTTATTTATCTCTCTTTGACTTGTTACCTTTGACTTGGTGATTTGGATGTGCCTTCTTATTCTGTTTTTGTTTAAGCATTTGACTTCAAGTTATTGTTTATTCAAGCGTTCTGTTTTAAACCTTTGTTTTGGAGAGTTGTACCAGTTCCATTCCAGGGAACTAACTCACCCCTCCGGGGTGGGCTGCTTTGTTTCATCTTGCAGGTACGAATTGTTATACAGGTGGCCACGAAGAGAGTGAGTGTATGGGATGGGAATTAGGAATTTGGAGAGCTATTGTATTTTGTTATTATTACTTTTATGTTATGTTTTCTCGAGTTCAGACCGTAGCATTTGTAATATCATAAGCTGTAATTGGTGAGGTTTGGTGCCGGGTGCTTGGAACCCGATGGTCTGTAATCGCCTTAGTATTTTATTTCCGCTGCATTATGATAAATAGGGGTGTTACAGAAAGTGGTATCAGAGCGTAGTTACGCTCTGAGCCCGAGAAAACAAGCCGAGTGAAATACTTAGAATATAGGTGTCCTTAAAACTGGGGAATCGGGGTAGAATTGGGAAGTGAGGATTCCTGAAAGGTACGATACCCTTACCCCATACTTGACCTTATTTACATTACTCATGAACACTCTAACTACATACCGTCCCTGGGTAGTTATGAAACACTTTGCACGTTACTGCATAGATGTCTAGATTTAACATACAACTTCTGAACAACAAACACATCCTTAGCAGCTAAATGTCTCAAAGAGGAGGACGCGGAGGAAGAGGAGGAGAGGGAGCGGAACCCCCAGGTGGTTACGGACCCGATGCTGTTACCCCTGAGGTCATAGCTCAGATTGTTACCGCTGCATTAGCTCAGCAGCAGGCTCAGATCCCTCAACCACCGCCACCACCACCCAACGGTCCACGAGAGTTTAACTGGTTGAAAGCGGTCAACGATCTTCGTCCCCAGCCTATGAGGGCCAGCCAGTACCAAAAGCTCTGGAGAAATACATCGCTGAGATTCAAAAGGCTTTTACCTCTCTACATGTCCCAGCAGATCGCCAAGTGGACATAGCGGCCTACTTTCTCCAAGGGCCAGCTCATCGATGGTGGCAGACAGCCAGAGCCAAGCTGACACCCAAGCGAACTTGATTTCCAAGCTTTTCTGGTGGCCCTGAGAGCTAAGTTCTACCCATCCTACCTACAAAAGAGAATGAGAAGTGAATTTGAGCAGCTGAAGCAAGGGACTTCTTCTGTTGCTGAGTACTATGACAAGTTTGTGGAGTTGCTGCTGTCATTGGAGAGGGAGCTTACGCTCCGGGTACCTGGTGGATAAATTTCATACTGGCTTGAACTTCAGGATCATGACCATGATCGGTTCCACCAGGGGAAAGACTTTACAGGTATGGAATATGACTTTGGAATTTAGGTTCGATAAGATTTTCCCACTAACACATATTGTAACGACAGGAACTAGCTGATGATGCAAACGACTGCGAAACCACCATTGCCTATCAGGATTCTGTGCTAGGCAAGAGGAGAGGGAGATGCTGGAGGAGGTAGTGGAGGAAAATCTTCCCAGAACTATGAGAGGAAGGGCAAGTTCTACAAAGGGGAAGAATGAAAAGGCCATAGTCCCTTTACATACCGATGCTGAGCCAATCCGCTCCCAGCACCTAGTGGTAAGATAAACATAATCTACAATGTGGTTACATATTGCTATCACGTCACTGACCTTGAATTGGAACAGGAAAACCACCCGTAAGAAGATACTTCGCAGGAAGTAGTGAGAGGGACCATCCAGGAAGGAGGTGTGACGGAACTCTGGGACGTGTCACCACTGTGGCAGGAAGGGGCATAGATCCTTAGAGTGCTTCTCAAACCCGGATTCTTCCAGGAACTACAAGCCACGCACCGGGTCAGCGACTAAAGCCCCAGCTACTAATACGAATGGAGGAGGAGGTAGAGGTGGCACCGGAGGTGCTGGACCATCTACCCATCGCCCTGCCCAGAACTACCCTCAGAGGCCAGGCAAAGCACCAGCTCTCAACCTGGTGGACCGTGTCGAATCAGCGAGTGATGACCCGAGTTCGCCTGGTGAGGAATACTTTCCTACTGAAGAAGCTTAGACCTTCGTTTTGCTTTATTTCTTCAAGTAATTTTTCCTCTGCATTGTAAAGGGATGAACTATAAATCCCTCTTTCTTTTACATCTTTGTGCTAAGACCAGTTTGAACCTTGACTTGTTCACTTAATGGCAATTGTTGTTTTCGTTCAGCTTTCGATTTGCTTTCCTGTATTGCCTATTTCCACACCTACCATTCCCTTTGAAGCCAAACCACACCCACCAGAGAAGTGTGAGATATTGAGACCTGGGATGGTCTTATTACGAGAATTTTTGACCCCAGCTGACCAATATGCATTGATCCTCAAGATCAGAGAATTAGGTGTGAAAGGAGGAAACTTTTACACCCCTACCTTCAAGAACGGTGCAACCATGAAGGTGAAGATCATGTGCCTAGGTAAGAAGTGGGACCACACCACTAGAAGCTATGAGGAGGTGGAGGTGCCACCAATTCCAGGAGAGTTGCAGACCATCATTGGAGCTGCAGTTAAAACAGCCCAGGAATTGGAGGATGAGCCAGTCCCAGACCTAACCTCAGACGTGTGCATCATCAACTTCTATGGGAAAGAAGGTAAGCTAGGAATGCATCAGGATAGGGACGAGTCTCTGGAGTCCATCACCAGAGGAGTTCCAGTGGTGTCCATATCACTTGGAGACGACGCGGAATTCCTATTTGGAGATCAGAAGAGAATGGATCTTGCTACAAAGATCCTCCTGAAGTCGGGTGATGTGCTGATTTTCGGGGGAGCAGCCAGACTTATCTACCATGGGGTGAAGAGAATTAAGCCCCACACAGCCCCCACATCCATCATCAACCAGACCCACATGAAACCTGGCCGTTTAAACCTGACCTTTAGACAGATCTAGCCTTGTAATTTATGCAATTTCAGCATTGTAATCATTAAAATGCTCATGAAGACCTTAATAAGAGTGGAAATCTTATAAGTTTGTTTCGTCGTTGTAGGGGTTGGGAACTCAGAGATCAGGTTGACTGTGTTGAACCAGGCTCAAGCGAAGAGCAATGGGATGGTCATCACAGGTATAACTACTAGCCTGATTTATTACCTTGGAAGTAATGCCTGAGAATCTTAGAATTTACTCTGCGGTTTCAGCACGTTCTTAATTAATGAGGTGGAAGCCATTGTTCTGTTTGATTCTGGAGCCTCCCATTCATTCATATCCCAGGCATTCCATGCTAAGATAGATGCCCCTACAGAGGATATCCATGACTGCTCAGTTTTATTGCCATCCAGAGAGTTAATCAAGTGCAGTAAGCAATGTAAGGACTTGAATATACGCATCAAGGGAGCAGATTTCCTCTTTGATGCCATTGTCTTCCCTGGCATGGGGTTCGACATAATTGTGGGCATGGACACACTACAGCGATACAGAGGTAGGCTTCACTGTGCAGAGCATCGTCTCCTCTTGAAGTCAGCTACAGGGATCACAGTATCATACCGAATGCAGCCCAAGCAGCCGACTGTGAAGGTTGTATCGGCATTATCCCTGATGAAGGAGGTGTCCAAGGGAGCGACCGCCTACTACTGTTATGCCCAGGATCTGAGGACAGATCCAAAGTTCAAGAGTGACATACCTGTTGTGTCGGAGTACCCCGACGTTTTTTCGGAGGAGTTACCTGGACTACCACCATTGAGGGAGGTTGAGTTCAACATCGACCTCATACCTGGTACAGGACCGATTGCCAAAGCACCCTACCGGATGGGCCCTGCGGAGATGGCGGAATTGAAGAAACAACTGCAGGAGTTACTAGATAAGGGTTTCATCCGACCTAGTGTCTCACCTTGGGGTGCACCTGTGCTGTTCGTCAAGAAGAAGGACGGAAGCATGAGATTATGTATTGACTACAGGGAGTTGAATAATGTCACGATCAAGAACAAGTACCCACTGCCCAGGATCGATGACTTATTTGACCAGCTGAAGGGAGCGAGGGTGTTCTCCAAGATCGATCTGCGTTCCGGATATCATCAGATAGCAGTAGCTGAGCCAGATATAGAGAAGACAGCGTTCCGAACCAGATACGGCCACTACGAGTTCACAGTGATGCCGTTTGGACTGACTAACGCACCAGCGAGATTCATGGATCTGATGCAGAGGGTCTTCAAGCCCAGCTAGACAAGTCAGTGGTCGTATTCATAGACGATATTCTGATCTTCTCCAAGAGTAGGGAGGAACATGAGCAGCATTTGAGAACAGTCTTGGAGACTCTGAGAGAGAGGCAACTCTATGCCAAGTTCAGCAAGTGTGAATTCTGGCTGGACAAGGTATCATTTCTTGGTCATGTGATCTCAGCTGAGGGAGTTTCAGTGGACCCAGCTAAAATTGAGGCGGTGAAGAGCTGGCACAGACCTCGCTCAGTGACTGAGATTCGGAGCTTCCTTGGGTTGGCTGGCTATTATAGACGCTTTGTGAAGGATTTCTCCAGGCTAGCCAAGCCCTTAACCTCTCTGATGAAGAAGGATAGCCCGTTTGTATGGACAGAGGCATGTGAGGTCTCCTTTCAGGCACTGAAGGATGCTCTGACCACAGCTCCTGTATTGGTGATCCCCGAGGGAAATGAGGGATTCGAGGTTTACTGTGATGCTTCAGGCAAGGGGATCGGTGGAGTATTGATGCAAAATGGCAGAGTCGTGGCTTACGCTTCTCGACAGCTGAAGAAGCACGAAGGAAATTATCCCACACATGACCTTGAGCTCCTCGCCATAGTTTTTGCCTTGAAGATCTGGCGACACTACCTGTATGGAGCCACGGTCCGAATTATGACAGATCATAAGAGTTTGAAATACATCTGGACCCAGAAGGAGCTGAACTTGAGACAGCGACGGTGGATCGAGCTACTAGCTGATTATGATATCGACCTCCAGTACACTGAGGGTAAAGGTAATGTCGTGGCAGACGCTCTGAGCAGAAGAGCACACTCACTTCTTGCTCTCATAGAGACGACCACGATAGCTGAGGAGGTATATGCAGCTCAGGACAGTGATGTGTATCTGCAGGGTATCAGGCAGAGATTAGCAGATGGGTTGACTGATGGTCTGAAGTATGACTACGAGCTAGACAGCGAGGGACACCTTCGAGTCAGAGACAGACTCTGCGTTCCTCAGGATGCGACAGAACTTCAGACCAGGATTCTCTCTGAAGCTCATTCCTCTACATTGTCAGTACATCCTGGAGCCACCAAGATGTACAAGGATTTAAAGAAGTTATTCTAGTGGAGCGGGATGAAGAGGGATGTAGCAGACTTCGTCTCGCGATGTCTCACCTGTCAGAAGGTGAAGTTCGAGCATCGGCGACCAGGAGGCCAGATTCAGTCATTACCGGTACCGTGCTGGAAGTTTGACGATATTAGTATGGATTTTGTGGTCGGTCTCCCTCCAGCTAGAGGTGGATTGAACACAATTTGGGTGATAGTGGATAGGTTAACTAAGACAGCTAAGTTCATACCTATAAAGGACACATGGAAGGTGCCCAAACTAGCTGGTGTTCACCACGGAGCACATCCGGTACCATGGGGTACCGAAGACGATCGTCTCCGATCGTGATGCACGTTTCCTTAGTAGATTTTGGCGTCAGGTGCAGGAGGCATTTGGTACTCAGTTGCGACTTAGCACAGCCTTCCACCCTCAAACAGATGGGCAGACCGAGAGGACGATTCAGACACTGGAAGATATGTTGAGAGCGGTCGCCTTAGACTATCAGGGGAGTTGGGTGGAGCGTCTACACTTGGTAGAGTTCTCCTACAACAACTCCTATCACTCGTCTATCGGCATGGCCCCATTTCAAGCTCTGTATGGCAGACCGTGCCGGACACCTTTATCATGGAGTGACCCTGCTGAGACAGTTTTGATTGGTCCAGAGTATATTCAGAGACTACAGGATGACATCAGAGTTATTCAGCAGCACATGAGGGCAGCGCAGTCTAGGCAGAAATCTTACGGGGATCAGCGTACCAGAGAGCTTGAATTTCAGATCAGTGATATGTTTTCCTACGAGTGTCTGATGAGAGGTATCTTCAGATTTGGGATGAGAGGAAAGCTAAGCCCTAAGTATGTTGGTCCGTACAGGATTACGGAGCGCGTGGGCCCAGCAGCATATCGACTAGACCTACATGACGTGTTTCATGTATCTCAGCTGAAGAAGTATGTACCTGACCCTTCTCACGTGCTACAACCAGAGAGATTAGAGATTGAACCTACACTGAGATATGAGGAGACTCCCATTCAGATCCTGGACACGAAGGTCCGGGAAACGAGAGGCAGATCAGTCAAGCTAGTGAAGGTTCTTTGGGAGCATCATGGGGTTGAAGAAGCTACTTGGGAGACTGAGGACTCTATGAGAGTGAAGTACCCACACCTATTCCCATGATATTTCTTGTATTCTTGCCTTTACTGGGTTCTTGTTCATAGCGGTACGAGGGCGTACCTTGGCTCTTTTCGGGGGGGGGGGGGGTCAAGTGCATACTCTTCCTTTATGGGGGGGGATTGATGAACATTCTGGATTCTTGACAGCACACCTGATGTGGTGTGAGTAGCTACTAGTTGGCGTTAAACTTCGGGACGAAGTTTCTTTTAAGGGGGTAGACTGAAATACCCCATAAATTAATTTAAATTAATTTAGGGGATTTCTTTTGGTAAACCCTAAATGAAACTATTAAATATTAATTTATTATATGGTATTATGAATTTAATAGTGAGATTTATAAGTCAATAAATCTTGGGAAAATTTCAAGACACTCCAATTATATTATAAAGATTTTAGAAATACTTTGAACATTGATTTAAGGCTTAAAAGTCAAAATAAAATCATAGAAACCTTAAAGCTTCAAAAGCCTTGCTAGGATTGACTTTTTGAGAATGGTCAAATCAGGCCATGAAAACTATACCAATAAAAAGGTTATGGAAAACCAAGAAGATCGATAAAAAGAACGTTAAAAACGGATCATCCTAGCCAAAGTTATGATAAATTGAAGTTTAGAGCCAAAATTTTGAAGGATGCTGACGTGTCCAGGGCTAGGGACACGTGTCGCGCCCAGTCAGCACCGGGTCACTCAATCGGTTGAGTTTCCAGCGGTTTTGGCATGTCATGGGGCGATCTTTAGACACCTATATCTTTTTCCCTACTCCACCATTTGGTATGCCGTTTGTTTCATTCGATTCTCCTATCTTTCCTCTTTCCAACCATTACTCACACACCATCTAACTCCTTCTACAATGATCGGAAAGTTGATCCAAAGTTGCCTCCTCGCGAGTTCGTAACCCAGAATTCCGGTTTTTCCCGAGATCGGGTAAACTTCGTCACGCCATAACTTCTTCATTTCTCATCCAAATTTCGTGTTCTTTAGCTTGTTTTGAAGATCTCTAATCCCTCTATAACTTTCATGTTGATGGCCAAGGCTGATTCGCACTGGTTTGGGAGATAAATCTGTCTAAAGTTGCCTACTCGATCACGGTGGTAATTCTGCCCAGTTCATCCCGAAACCAACTAGGTAAACACGGATCTTGTGGGATCTGTAACTTTCTCCCTAGTTCATCAAAATCAATGATTCTTCCACTAACATCTAGAGTTACATGTCTAGTTTGGATTGTGATAGGTTCCATGAATCAAATCTCTCTCAGTTGGTGCGAGTTGATTCGAGAAGAGGCATACCTGAACCACACATAAAATACCGATTTCCAGAATTCTCGATTTGGTTTCACCCCGTTAATGCAATTCCGGTAAGTTTCTGATCAAATTGCTCCATGATGCCATTCGAAATTTCATCACCGATCAAACCCACATGCAATTTAGTCTATTATGCATTACAATGGGAGAATTTGTATGAATTGCAATCGAATTAAATTCTGTACCGAAATAAACCCTAACTCTCCATCGATTTCGAAACTTGATGTATACTGCATTATAATTGGGGAAATCGGTACCATTAGAACCGGAATTTGATTACGAATCGATAGGAACAAGAATCACTCGATTTCGTTCTGTAGATTGTGAGAAAAACGAGATTTAGTACTCGATCCCCTATTACCTTCACTGATGAACTCGGAGTACAGGGGCCGTCCGATCTCGCTTTAAGAGATTGGACGGCCGAGATTAAAACATTCCAGAATAAGTTATAAAGGTTTATAAAATTCCAGTAAATAGTCTTAACTTGTTGGGTTAATTAAATATCTTCCCGAATGTATTTTGACTTGAAATTTTAACCATAGATTCCTTATTTAATCTAGTTTATTTTGATGTAAATTAATATGGGTTTTGAGTTTTTAAACATAAGTTATGATTTTTGCAATTACGAGTATTATGGAATTATTTAGGTAATTTAAAAAGATATTTTTATGAAATAAAAATTTTATAATATGTATAAAATGTTATAGTTATTATATATTAAATTTGGGAATTTTTGGAAAAGGGTAAATAGGTTTAAAATTATGTTTATGGAATTTTCATAAGAATAACTTATAATATATGGTTTTGAATGTAACAAAAATTAAAGTATGGTTTGTTAATAAGCTTTTAGGTTGGGGAAAATAATTAAACCTAAATTAAATTTTACATCAGTATGTATAAATATTTTGGGTATTATCTTTTAGGTGAAGTAAAATTGTTTACAATATAAATATACTTATATGAGAAAATAAAATAGGAACTTATGTTAAATCGAGGTATTAAACTAAACTACATATTATTATTATTGAGGTTAATATGCTTAATTAAACGAGGGCAAACACTTTATTTTATAAACCATATATCAGTTGTGGATATGTCTAAAAGTATGAATATAATTAAATACAATAAGTAATTTCTTAAAGAATGTTTTGGATAAATCCTAAGGAAAATATAAGTGTATATAAATACATTAGAAGTAAATAAAAGTAGTAACATACCTTGTGGGAAACGTATTAAGAGGGAAAAATTGGGATAAACCTTATTCATACGTGACACTTAAAAATATATATATATATATATCAAATGTTAATGTGACATCTAGGTGGACTATTAGGGGGAAATACATACCTTAAACCTTGAATAGGTGATCAAGTAAGTTAGCCAAGCGTAACCAAAGGGTTTAATTAAACTAAACCTATAATCAGGAGTGGGTAAATGGAATAAGTTAAGTATGCATTAAAGTTTTAATTACGAGATCTAGCCAGACCCCTAGGAGGGAGTAACTGTAAAACAGAACTATAGACTAATAGGAATGGAGGATGTGTAGCATTATAGTACCTTAACTAATCAATGCTTGGAATACTCTAATTATAGGTGATTAGTGGAACTAGTTCGCATTTTCAAGTTTGGTTACTGCTACTACATATACCAGGTACGATTTCTCGTACTCAGATGCTTTTGGTGACGAATTTTATGGAATGTCTTGAGAAACGCTAAATGAGTTTGAATGAATCTTGAAAGGAAATTGTTTGTGTGACTAACTCAGCCTGTTGTGACCGACTGAGCCTTGAATGTACAACTTTCATGATTATTGGTTCCTCCTTTCTGGTTGTCTCATTGGATATTAACTGCTGAGGGTTTACGCTTCTGCACTCTGTAGGACTGAGTGTTTGGTATTGCACTCGTGTAGTTAATAGTCTAGTGGGAATATGGGAAAATGTCAATCTTGGTATATATTGGGTATGAATTCTTTCTATTAAGTGGTGCACACACTTTTCACCGATGACTGAGAATCGGTCGGTGGCAGCGGAGGTCTGCTATACCTCGTCCAAGTGGACAACTGACAGCGGAGGGTCTGTTTACCTCGTCCTTGTGACAACTGACTGGCGGTGGGGGCCATCTCTCCCAATTGACTTTATTCCACTCTTGAGTTATGGGTCTTGGATCTCTTCTTTCATTCCTAGTCCTTGTGACTACTTGGGTCTTTCTACTCCTAATTGGAACTGAATCTAACACAAGCAATGGATGTTCACTAACTTATGGTGTGGTTTCTTTTAAATTGCCTAACTTTACCTTCCTGTTATTTATCTCTATCTTTGACTTGTTACCTTTGACTTGGTGATTTGGAGGTGCCTTCTTATTCTGTTTTTGTTTTAAGCATTTGACTTCAAGTTATTGTTTATTCAAGCGTTCTGTTTTAAACCTTTGTTTTGGAGAGTTGTACCAGTTCCATTCCAGGGAACTGACTCACCCCTCCCGGGGTGGGCTGCTTGGTTTCATCTTGCAGGTACGAATTGTTATACAGGTGGCCACGAAGAGAGTGAGTGTATGGGATGGGAATTAGGAATTTTGGAAAGCTATTGTATTTTGTTATTATTACTTTTATGTTATGTTTTCTCGAGTTCAGACCGTAGCATTTGTAATATCATAAGCTGTAATTGGTGAGGTTTGGTGCCGGGTGCTTGGAACCCGATGGTCTGTAATCGCCTTAGTATTTTATTTCCGCTGCATTTGTGATAAATAGGGGCGTTACATTGGGAAACAATGCCAGAGAGATGGAAGTCCTCTCTTACTCGGGAATACCCGATCTGGCTGTTATTAAATACCTCTAAAGGTACGGAGAACCTATCAAACGGTAGATCCCGAAAACTGGGAATCCCGGAGACGGTTTCCATCTGAACAATGTTAACCACATTTAATAGCGAAGAATGAAGAATCTTGTGTATAGAAGAATAGAATTTCCGGCAACCTGGGTCGACATGCTGAGCAGTCGAGAATAACCAGCTTGCAACGCACCGACCGTGCAACAGGCAAGAAGTGGATTAATGAAACCCGAGACGAGTGTCTACGGGACCATAGTTGTTAAATGATACACCGACGGTATACCAACTGACAAAGAACTACAACGTAGTGCCCAAACGAGAGACAAGTCTCAGTAACCACGACAAATGTGTGGAACGGGCTACGAAGAAGATACAGTACTAAGTAAAAAGGGGTCTCCAAGAATGGGAGACACCCTAGCTGATGATTATCATGTGAATACAGTGAGAAGTTGCCCAGAGGGTTAATTGTCAAGACTGTAAGATCAAGTGAGGGCCAACAAGGCCACTGATGACAGTGCGGGTAAAAACAATACCATAACCGGTATGTGTTGAACCGATAGCCAGTTAGCATGGCAATGGCAAGTGCTGCTATAACAGGTTGTTCGGGGAAGTTTAACAAATACGAAGAACTTAGTAAACTACCATGAAGTTAAGTGAGATCATCATGACCATGGAAGGGCTTGATAGCCTAACCGTTGTAATTGGAAGTACACCAGTCAGCAAGAGCTAGACTTGGTTAAGGCAAGAAGGCGTTGTGAAACCATGAGAATTTTTCTTTCAAGCTTAGATTTATTTCAAACTCTTTTCTTTCAAAACCAGATTTTCTTTCAAACCAATACTTCTTTCTAACCTTCTTCTAAACCAATCCAGTAAAAACCAAGGGCAGTTGATAAAGATACAACAGTGATAAACTTTCCCTCGATTAAGTTCGGGAAGCACGGAATCCATATTGTCACGGGACAGTATAAGGGAGTTGACAACAGAATACTTCACCTAGGCGTGTGACGAACACTACGAGTGTACCAGCTGTAATGTGGGACGACCGCACTCCGATAGGAGCTTGTGGGCCTGACAGACCTACTTATGGGTTAGTTGGGTAAGTAGCAATGTATCAGCATGGTACCCCACATATGTATACGAGTAGAGTCCGGAACACTGGAGGTAGTCGACTCCGTACTACGGTCAGCAGTGTAAGTCAATCAAGAGCAAAGGATTACCGAGAATGGTTGAAGTAATGGAACTTAGTTAATTTAACGAGACTAAAGGAGTTAGTGAATTTGTTTCAAGGAAATGTTTAAGAGTCAGGGAATATGAAGTGCACTAACTATTATGTAAAGACATCACATATGTCTTAAGATCCCGAGGGGTAAACATGATAGCTGGAATGGTGACCCAGCCTGTGCCTGGCAAGCAGATGCCTAATGTAGACACATTAATGTGCAATGAACGGGATGAAACTCCCAGAATGAGTACCTACACTACCAGGAAATGTTGATCTTCACAGAAGAGGATAATAAGCCAGTTAAGAACGCAAACGGCGTGGCTAACTGAATATACCAATAAGTGCGAACCAGATGTAATGGCATAACTTAGCAACACCCAGGAGCAATCCTTGAAGGGTTTTCACATCAACGATAGTTGAACGAAATAACGTGACAGAAACACAAGGGTTGAAACTAACACCCAGTTTAGACATAAGTTGTCAGGAGACGGACTGACGTCCTTGAAGGGGCATCCCATGAAAACAAGCGTGATGCAACGACCCTGTCATGGAGCCCAATATGATATCCAAACCATGTAATGTGGTACAGAGATGTAAATGTTGTAAACAGCCTACAATGAGCGGAGCTCAAGGCAATAAGGCCTATAAGCCACAACAGGATATGTTATATAACTTAATCAATTGTAGAAGTTTATGTTGTAGAAGTAGACAGAGCGGAGAATGAACCACTGCTTTAAGAGTGGGGATACCTCCTAATATTGTGAGACCGCAACAGTGGTAGTTAGGTGAACTAAGTTCAGGGAATATGTTAAGGGTGGACCAATATGGTTATTACCGGAGGAGGATTTGAATGGGAATGATACGAAAGTAGTGTTTATACCACTTGTGGAGACCGGAAGAGTAACAAGTCTAATAGCAACCACCATAGATGTGTGACGCTAAATGAGTAATGGACAGTGCTCAAGGAGCATTAAGACTCAAAAGACTAGAATATTCAACAATCAGCCAAATGAGTGGCGAACCATAATACGAGTGATGTAACTATATGTGTGGAAGCTAAAATGACAGTGAATACCATATAAGTAGATGTTATATAGTGAGTAAGAGCACGGTATGCAGCAAGCGACCGTTGTATAAGTGTTGTTGAATAATACTATGGCAGATCAGACCAGTTATGAGTAAACTCAGTGGAGATGCAAGGGAAGTGATGATAAATAGACTGGGCAATAAGCCGGTAGCTAGTACTATGAGATAAAAATCTCAGTGAAACACAGTGTAAATTCCTATTGCAATCGCATAAGAGATTTACTGCCAAGAGTTTACGCCTCTCACTCTGTATGACTGATTGTTTTGGTATTGCATTTGCGCAGTGATGATCGAGTGGGATAGCTAGGACTTGGGAAATGTTAATGGTGGTGGAAGTAGAAAGAGACTTATAACGCTATAATGACCGATGCATGGGAAATGCAAGGACGTACCAATGAAAGAGTACATGTACAAAACCAAATGTGGAGGCATGATTAACAGTAAGTGACTACAGTAGCACTAAATACTAGATATCAGTATGGAATATACCTCAAGTGTGGAGAAAAACAGAAAGAGCACTACACATTAGGTGGTAGCTTAATCCCAACCGACAGTAAGTCGGAAGGAAACAAGTCAATCATTGTGAAACACATAACGGTATACACAGTAAATTATTAGAGAAGTGGATGGAAGCTTTGAAACTCACCGAATTTGCTCACGGTCAGAAATACCACGCATCAGTTGAGAAATCGTTATTACCAAGATAAAAGTGATAAATGGGGATGTACAATACAGTAAGAATAATGAATGGGGGCAAACTAAGGCCTACAGTTATTATAGTTTCGCAGTAGAAACTAGTGAGCCAACGATTCAAGTGTTGAATGTGCATAGTGAACAGGAGTGAATGGCTAATTATTAACGCCTAGAAGCCACACAGGCCAGAACCGAAACCAGTTAAGAGTGAAAGCAAACTCCAATGAGAATTCTTGGTTAGGAACTAAACCGCCAATATGGTTAAGATCCTCTAATTAGAATGCATTGTATAATAGACCGCATGGAAGATAAAGTACTTCACGACGGCAGAACGTTTTAAACCAATGATTTAGTGATTGATTACGTGGGTGTAATCCCTTTTAAGGGGGGTAGAGCGCAAACCGCTTAGTGTGTTTTACCGTACAAGAGTACGTGAACTATGTTTGCATAGCACAAAATAATTTGTTTGGATGATTGGTGCGTGCGTTACATAAACATACGCATTCATTCATGGTTTAATTGTGGTAATTTTGCACAGAAGATGCGAAATACCATTGTGATTGTGATAAGTGTGTTTATTTGTTAACAGTTATGTGAGATAGTACAAGTGTAGGGAGTAAAGAAACTCCCGGGGAACAAAAAACCCCGACAGTGAATAAATGTGAAAATGGTGTGTTGTATTTTGATAAAATATAGTGTATGTATACAATATAGTGATTCATGAAAAGGGTATGAAACCGACATAGAACCTAGTGAGAATAAGATTCCCTAGGTAACAAGATTAAAGTGAATGGAGATAACTGGTAGACAGAGTTCTATCCTTTGGAGATGTAATGATTATGACTAAAAGACTAAAAGATAGAAATTGGAAATGAGTGTATTACTTGATGCTTGAAAATGAAGTGGGAAGTGGAACTTGATTTGCATGCAATCAAGGAAGCCGAACACAAATTGGGGTGGAAGGATAGTTCGACACTGATGCTGATCACATCAAGGTTGGATGATTCTTGAAGCTCCCTGTAAGTGGTCACAAATAACCACACTAAGAAAGAAGCAAAGAGCATAAGTTGGACTTGGAGTTGTATGTGTTTTCAAAAGGATTTTGAATTGGTATTTATAAAGCGTAGATAGATACCTTACATTATGGAAGTACTTTTACTTAACCTTAACAAAGATATTCTTGTAGTACTTGCCCGGTGACATGGGAAGCATATGTGTTAAAGATTAAGTGATTGTTTTGATCTCCCAAAGGAACGGGGACGGAAGGTGTCCATCGCGACCAGGTTCTGCGGGATCACAGTATATGTAAAAGATATTTTTGATTGTTATACATGCTATGACATGTTGTGTGGTATGTGAAATAAATACTATTTTGAACTTGAGTCCTAATGTGGTTGAGTTCCGAAAGTCGTTATGTTACCTAGACCTATATGTCTAAATGTTGTTATGTTACCTAGACCTATGTGTCTAAATGTTGTTGTGTTACCCAGACCTGAGAGTCTAAGGATTGTTATGTAAGTATAATGTTGATTAAGGTACCCGGACCACTAAGTCCGAGATTATCATGTAAGTGTTATGTTATGTTATGTTATGTTATGTTATGGATGTGATATGTTACCCGGACCATTAAGTCCGGGGGTGTGATGTAAAGTAATGTTTTGTTATGGAAGTTTATTTCCAAGTGATCCCCGTGTTCTAATCCAAATAATGTGTGGGAAGTGTGGAACTTCGAGGACGAAGTTCTTTTAAGGGGGGTAGATTGAAATACCCCAAACCTTGATATATTTTTTTAAATACTAACTATGATATTTAAAGGCTAAAAATTGCTCTTAGAAAATCAGTGTACAATTTAAACCATGGTGAAAACAATAAGTACCATGAATACGTTTTGAGCAAAAACATGCTCTAAGCTTGGAGTGAACTTGGTTGGGACCCAAAGAACCTAACAAGACTAAATAATAGTCAATTATGATTTAATAACGCTAATTAAGTCCTTAGGAAACCTTGGTAGACGATTAAACCAAATAAAACACATATAAATACCTTAAAGTCAATATGGGCAAAAATGTGCTCTAAGCTTGAGATAAGTTTGCATAAGACCTAAAGGTCATACCTATACCTTAATTATATGTTAATGAACATATAAACCAATTACCAAAGAAAACCAAGCTTGAAAACAAGTTAAAACACAAAATGTGTTTTAAGGAGTCTTAAAGCACATTTTTGAAAATTGTCTTGTAAATGAGTTTTGAATGGCTAAATGTCCATCATTACTCTTTAATTAACATGTGTACTACTTAGTATCACATTTGGAAGTCTAAATCAATGGGAAATCAAAAATTTCACAAGTATGTGCCTTGTTTTTTTGAATAGTAACTAAAATATGCTAGTTTATGACATAAGTCAATATAAGTAAGTTAAATGGTCAACAAAGACCAAAACACCCCTAAGTAATATAAGGGGTCCAGTTTTTGTAAGGTGAGTCACCACCATTTGCAAATCAATTAAAGAAAGGAAGACATAAAGTAAAGTACTATTCTACTTTATTACATAAATATCTAAACAAAGGTAGACCTCTCACCTCATTCTCTTCTTTTCTCCTTGTTCCCACCGTCTTCATCCTCTCCTCTCTTCTTCAAAAACGATGGGCTATAGTAACCTCTCTTCTCCATCTTCATTTCCTTGCCAAATCCAACTCCATGCTCCAAATCAAATCCTAAGACCATATTGTCTTAGTTAGACCAAGCTCTACACTTCTATCTTTTCAAATCTTCAAGAACTCCATTTTGGTGCCATGGAGATTCACCATTGAAGGAGCTTGAGCTCATATTTTCATGCCATGTTATTCTTCTTTGCTTCAAGGTAAGGAATAACCAAAGAAAACAACATTTCCTTCATTTTTTATTACATGTCCGAAAATTCACCATTAATGGTGTCTTCTCTTGTTCTTCCATAGCCCCATTTCAATCTTTAAAGACAAGGAGGTGTCCTCTCTTGATGCTTATTCAATCTCTCTTTTGTTTCCAAGGTAAAACAACTATCCTAAAGTGTATAAACAATATATATGACCTAGGGTTTACAATGAGTTTTAGCATGAAGCTTGAATGCTCATCGGTTTTACTTGTGTATTGATTAGAACATTGACAAGTAGCCAAGTACTCTTGCCGATTTCCAAACAAGGAAGAACAAGAGTGTTCAAGTAAAAATCTTGAAGAAAAGAGGTAAACAAACTATCTCAATGTAGTTTAAACCTAGGAAAAATGAGCTTGATTTGCTTAATAAAATACCTAAGGAGCCAATGGCAAATGAGCTAGTAAAATGCTCTCAAGGAGTTTATTAGGGCCTATGTATTGTTGGGTGTATTTGCAGGTCAAAGGCAATATATACATGGGAAATTCAGTGTTTATGGTTTATGCAATTTAAGGGCCTAAGAGCCATGTTATTTAAGGGCCTAAGTGCCAAGCAATTTGTTTATGCACTATATTGTGATGTAGTGTAAATTTGGTGAAGTTTGTGTGAGAGAAGGTTCTAGATGGATTTAAGAGTTCTTGAATGATTAAAAGTGAAAACCTAAGTGTTTGGGTGTGAGAATATACAAGAGAAGCTATGGCAAAAATTTAGTCGACAAACAAAGGAGTTCATGTATTCTAATGGGATTTTATGACCTATAAGGTATTAGGAATTTGTTAAGTGTTATATGGTGAAACAAGTGAAATATGGTGTTCTTAAGTGTTATGATGCCTTGGGCATAGTCTTGGAGGATTTAGAAATCAAATGGGTGTTGTAAACACACTAAAGTTATGTGGTATGAAATGCTAAGTCTTGTGCAAGTTTTGGTGATCAAAGAAAAAATATGCCTTTGGAGTAGTGATAATGGTGGTAAGGAAACATTGTAGGATAGTGATTGTCATAAGTATAAAACACCACTTAGAAATCTAAGGAAAAACACTACAAGTGTTAGTATTTATAAGAATTGTGTAATGCTTGAGGAAGATCTTTAATGGGTAATTTAAGGAGTTTAATGGAGGTCTTAAGGTGTGTTTGAGGTGGCCAAATGTGGTTAGAACATACTAGGATACATGAGGTGAAGTTTGGAGTCAAATGGGAATGTAGAAACAAAGGTCTAGAGCCGACCGACCTTAGGACCAGACTTGTAAGGTTGGTCGAGCTCAGTTTTACACTACGGAAAGAGTTTCTGGAATGGACCGACCTTGGGGACCGGACTTGCAAGGTCGGTCGGGTTTATATTTTTGGTACGAATTAAGTTTCTGGAATGGACCGACCTTGGACCGGACTTGCAAGGCCGGTCGTGTCTAAATTTTTGAACGGAAATTGTTTCTGGAATGGACCGACCTTGTGGACCGAACTTGCAAGGTCGGCCGGAGTAGAATTTTTGACGGTAATGTGTTCTGGAATGGACCGACCTTGTGTAAGGTCGGTCGGACCAAAACTTGTAAAAAAAAACAAACAACAAAACAAGAGTGACTTAAGTAGTAAACCCTAGTGGGTATAACAAGGATAATCAAGTGTGAATTAAGTAAGGAAACATGACATATAATCATGTTAAAACACTTAGTATTCAAAAGTTAAATAATTATTTAATAACCGACATTACTAATCATGTTTAGGAACTACGTTTGGCGGTCGTATGCAGCAAGGGCCAAGGTATGGTTTTCTTGCAACCTGTGTCCTACCGGATTACACCGCTTGTATGCCAATGTGTTTTTCTGTATGTTTGCCACGTTATAGATAAATCATGAAACGAGTTTACAGTCGTATTGTTGTTGTGTGTTTGCGTACCGATACCGGTAACCTCAAATGCGCACGGAAGGCTAGTTAACCATTATTAGGTAAACGTAAGAGAACGGTATCCCGGTAATAACGTTTCCAACCTAAGGAATGTTCTAACCCGGCTATGCGTGAGTTAGTCATGTGATGTTTGTGTGTGATGTTTGTGTGTGAATGTATGAACCTCCCTTGTGTGTGTCTAACTAGACCTAACCATCTATTTGAGAATTAATGTACTAAGTCCAATAAAGGGACTCCTAACAAGTGCTAACCGGGGAGTGAGGAGTCCGGTCTGTTTCGGCCCACGTGGGAGTATGGGGGTCGTTGTCATATCAGGTTCGATCCTCTCTGTATGTTATGGTTTGTTTCCACTTGGTTCCAATTCTTCCCTTTAGCTTAACCAAAGCTCCTTTTACTGACTCACACGGGCCACAGGGGCATACTATGTTTGTTCGGTGCTTGGGTTACTATATCCGACGCACCTTGGTGTTAAGTTATCCGGTGTTCATTTAACGAGACGGGGTAACGAGTTATGTAACGAGCTTATCATGAGTCTAGCAACATTCTCTAGGCTCTACAAGTGAACTGACTATGTTTGGGCCGGTTCGTAAAAGGGAACCGTTCCCGTTATGTTAAGTATTATTGTTGTGCTGTAATTCTATTGCGATGTGATGTTATATGTTGTTAAGATGTGGAGTATGTGGATCATGGATATGAACTCCAGTTTTATGTAAGAGGCGTTTGGGAATAACCCGATTGGTGGGCAAATGTCGTCTATTAAGGAAATAACTCCATTAAAGGAGAAACACTCTAGGGGTTAAAGATCACAATGAGTGATTTATTAAGTGATGATGTGTTGGCTGTTTTATTGAGCCATTGTTGTGCAGTGTAATGTGTTGTGTATTTGTAGTTTATGTGCATGATTTAAATAAAATCAAAGCATGCTTAGACGACAAATAGTTGTGCGTGGCCCGGTAGCATGCGGGCTGCGGGATTACCATACCAAAAAGGTGCTGAGCCCCTGGGGGGCCACCCTTTCTCTTCTTTCCTATTTCAGGTACTAGGAGCTGGAAGCCGTTCGAGAGTAGGACGGGGGGTAGTCGTTGTACATGGGTAATCACTTAAGTTGTATGTGTACAGTAGGTGTAGTAAGACCGAAATTGTTATCGGCATCAGCTTGTAAATACTCGGTATAGTTGGAAGGTATGTGTAGTGTCTTGTTGTTAATGGAAAGAGATAGTAATGTGTAGTCTCTCGGGAATCTAGTCCATCAGACCGATACAATGTGTATGTAATAGCCTGTTAGCCACGTGGGTGGTTAACGGCGTGTAACACCAACGAGTTAAGTAATGTGAGAAGTATGTTTTCCGCTGCAGTTTGTTGTAAGTGTGTTAATGTTGGATGGGGGTTACACTCAAGGACTTAGAATTTCCAAAAACTTCTATTAATTACAAACTAACCCCGAATAATATTATTTCGGGAATTTTCATGAGAGTCCCTGAGGTTTGATCGATTTCATCAAAATACCCCTACTTTTTAGAAATACTATGAGATACCCTTGAGATTTAGTTTTTAATACGAGATACCCTTCCGTCTATTTTCTCAGTAAACGTCCGTTAACTTTTTCAATTTATTACCCATTTTACCCTTAATCCAATTTTCATGAGATACCCCCACATATTTGTAACGACTACTTTCACCAGATACCCTTGCATGTTTCAAATGGCTAGTTTCACCAGATACCCCTGTAACGGGTACTTTCACCAGATACCCCTGTAACGGGTATTTAACAGACACCACGGTAACATAAAAAAAGCTAGTTCTGACCTATAAAATCAGAAAAAATACAACATTTGACATTATAGTTTTCATAATGTGACAATGTCTTCCTCACAAATCAAGTTACTCGGTCACTACTGTTGCTGGAGGTAGAAGATGCAATTGTGGAAGAGAAGCTGAAGTCATTGTTTCAAGAAAAAAACACTTCATCCGGAAGAATGTACTACAAATGCTTACTTGCAATAGACGGATAGATTGGGCAAAACCACAAAACTAATCAACAGATTCCAATGGCATAAAACATATATCCCCAACCAACAGAGTTAGAAGCAGTGCAACATGAGCTGATGAAAATCAAGGAGGAAGTGAAGGACTTGAAGATGCAAAGTTCAATGGGGGTAGGGTAGGAGTATTTATATGCAGATATCTAGGTATTGTTTTTTGCTGCTGAAAATGTAACCAAATGTTAGAAAGGATGGTTGCTGATGAAAATGTAAAACCAAAGGCATAACAACATTATATCCCCAACAACAGAGCTTAGAAGCGGCAACATTGAGCTGATGAAGATCAAGGAGGAAGTGAAGGAATTGAAAGATGCAAAGTTTCAATGGGGGTAAGGGTAGGAGTATTTATATGCATATTCTATGTATTGTTGCTGCTGAAAATGTAACCAAATGTTAGAAATGTAAAAAAAAAATCAGAAGTATAATAAAGCTGTTACTTTTGAGCTTGATTATTTCACAAAGTTGCAGCAGCTTACACATTAAGCTAGTGCATTTACATAGTTCCAGCAACTAATATTTCAGCTTATAAATAATCCTACGCCCCATTGAACTTTGCATCTTCAAGTCCTTCACTTCCTCCTTGATCTTCATCAGCTCATGTTGCACTGCTTCTAAGCTTTGTTGGTTGGGGATATAATGTTGTTATGCCATTTGGTTACATTTTCAGCAGCAACAATACATTTCTAACATTTGGTTACATTTTCAGCAGCAACAATAAATAGAATATGCATATAAATACTCCTACCCTCACCTCATTGAACTTTGCATCTTCAAGTCCTTCACTTCCTCCTTGATCTTCATCAGCTCATGTTGCACTGCTTCTAAGCTCTGTTGGTTGGGGATATAATGTTGTTATGCCATTGGAATCTGTTGATTAGTTGTGGTTTTGCCCAATCTATCCGTCTATTGCAATGTAAGCATTTGTAGTACATTCTTCCGGATGAAGTGTTTTTTTCTTGAAACAAGGACGTTAGCTTCTCTTCCACAATTGCATCTTCTACCTTCAGCAACAGTAGTGACCGAGTAACTTGATTGTGAGGAAGACATTGTCACATTATGAAACTATAATGTCAAAATGTTGTGTTTTTTCTGATTTTATAGGCCAGAACTAGCTGTTTTATGTTACAAGGGTGTCTGGTGAAAATACTCGTTACAGGGGTATCTGGTGAAAGTACCCGTTACAGGGGTATCTGGTGAAACTAGCCATTTGAAACATGCAAGGGTATCTGGTGAAAGTAGTCGTTACAAATATGTGGGGGTATCTCATGAAAAATTGGATTAAGGGTAAAATGGCAAGAAATTGAAAAAGTTAACGGACGTTTACTGAGAAAATAGACGGAAGGGTATCTCGTATTAAAAACTAAATCTCAAGGGTATCTCATAGTAATTCTAAAAAGGTAGGGGTATTTGATGAAATTCGGTCAAACCTCAGGGGCATCTCATGAAAATTCCCTATTATTTCTTTACTAATAAATTACTTATACCTTTATAACATATAGTTTTAATTCTTAATTCCTTAAATCACAATTTCTTTTCTAATCCCACCAAATATCCACATAGGACCTAATAACATTTTTTTAATTCCAATGAACACCCTTATATTCTCGGTTATTACAATATAACCCCAAATATTTTTAAACTACATTATACTCCAAAATACTTTATATTACTTAGTTTTATTTTCTTAATTAATATTTCACAAAACCACCACTATAAATTCGGTAATTATAATTTGGACACCTTAACTTTTATAAATTACCAAATGGCCACATAAATTTCCGGCCTTTAACATATATCTTCTTATAATTACATTTTAACCCCCAAAACTTTATAATAGTTATATATTAACTTATAAACTATAGTTTTAATATTTAATTTCCTTAATAACCAAGTGGACCTTATATTTCTACTAATTTGCATCCGCCCCTATTTAAATTCCAGATTTACATATAAATTTTTATAAATTACAATTTCACCCCAAAACTTTTATAAACTTAATCTTTTATGTCTTAATTCATTTTAACTCTAGGTTTTTGGTCAACACTTTGACCAAAGCCTAATTTCATACTTAATACATTATTGTACCCAGCAAATCATTCTTAATTCGGTTATACACCAAATTTTCCAGAAATTACAAAATAGCCCCAAAACTTATTAAATTGTATATTTAACTCCTTAATATTTATCTAACTTATCCAAAATTATTAATATGAGTTCATACACTATATTATATCAAAATTCACCAAATTTAATATATGATTTTTGGCCATAATTTAATCTAGCCACCAAGTTTTGGTAAATTACATATTTTACCTTTAAACTTATAAACTTAATATCTTAGGTATTAAAATACCTAATTAACCTATCCAAATATTATATAACATCTTAACATATAGTATTAAGCTATAATATACCAATTTAATCCTTGAAATTTTGGTAATTATATATATATAATCAAATAATTACCTTAAAATTCCTTAAATCAATTTTTAAATCTTAATCCCATCTTTAATTTATCAAAACACATATTTAAACTCTCATTAATTTTGGCTTAAATTTTATATAAGGGTAATTAATGGTTTAATGTTATAAAACATAGTTTAAACCATAGATCTACATATATATACTTAGATAAATTACTTACCCTCTTAGGAAATGATTTTTCCCTTGGTTTCTCCTTGGATCTTGGGCCACACAACCTTGATCTACACTCCTTTGTAGGTGCCTCAAATATTAGGACAAAGATACCTTATGTTAAACCTTGAATTCCTAACTAAACCTTAAGAAATTTACTAAGGTATTATATACAAAATTTGTATTAAAGATTAGGATTTACCTTGTTGAATCAAAGTGGAGTTCAAGAACCCTATAAATTTGGCCTTGACAAGGAGGGGGAAATAAATTAGCTCTTGAAGAGATCTAAGCTTATAACTTAGAAATAACTCTTGTAAACCTTAAAATCAAAGATTTACCTTAAGGAATTTGGTGTAGGCTCACGCCTTGAATGAGTAAGGGTGAATAACTTGTCAAACCATGGAGAAAAAGAAGTTAATAAAGAGAAGAAAACAAGACAATTTCGTCCATGAACTTGTCTTGGAAGAAAATAAGGTTTTAAGGCATTTTTCTTACCTTAAGCCTTTAAGAACCTTTCTTAGGTGTTTCCTTTGATTAGCCACGAAATTCCTATCTTGAGTGATGATTGATGTTGTTCTAGATCAATGGAATGGATTAGAAGAACTCCCTTGGAGCTAGGAACCGAAAATATCTTGAAAATGGCATGAAAATATAACTAGATTAACTTAAGAAATGAGAGCTCTTACCAATGGAACTTACCAAGTCTGGAAGGAGGGAGTTTTGGCATGAGTAAGGGAAGGAGAAAGGGACTGAACTCGGCACTTAGAAGAGGAAGAAGAGACAAGTCTCATTAATTGTCAAGGTTAGGTGAAAAGAAGGCATTTTAGTCAAAAGAGAAGGCAACAAAGTCTAATGCCTTAATTTGTGGGATGATGTGTTGAAAACGGATCCCATGGGACAAGGATCAACCGGCCATGATTATAGGAATTAGACAAATTTGACAATGTGGTAACATTAAGTGAGAAAGTGATTTAAAGACATGAAAATCATGTCTCTTTTGTAGTCAAAATCGGCAGGTATAGGGAGGGTGAGTCATCCTTGTTATCCCCTGATTAATATATTAAACTTAGGTCCTTTTAATTTTATAAAATCGTAGCTAATCATTCTACAAGTTAAATGTGTAAAACGCATTTTTTCGGTACCCGAAAGGTGCGTTTTTGTGCTCTAAGGACATTTTGGAAAATAAATTGTTAAAACAAGTTCCAAGAGTTATAGAAATTTTTTAAGGTCCATTATGGTATACTAAGGTGTTACATTGAGTTATATGGGTTTATATTAACTCATGACACAATTCCCGGGCTACCAGGACACTCCCGGACCAAAACAGGAGCGTTAAGAATTTCTCCCGAGCACTTTGTGTTTAAATGAAAAAGTGGCGTAGGGATCCTCTTATAAATATTGAATAATGGTCAACTAATCATTTGGAGTAAAGAAAACTAAGTTATACCCACTTAGAATGCATTTCCGGGGTCTCCGGGGCTTCTCGTGCTTTAAGAGGCGTGCGGAGCACTCCTGGGCACTTTGCGTTTTTAACTAACTATGGCATGGGGACTATGTTCTTATAGTCATATAATGAGGGTATGGACATTTGGTTTGAGTTTAAAAGGTCATACAAGGTCACGCTTAACGCACGTTTTTAAGGCGTTTTAAAAACATTCTTGTCGTTAAGATGTTTAGTGCGTATTTTTGACCTTTGATGAGTTCTTATGTTTTTATGACATATATAATAGGTGTAACATACGTTTTTACATTTGTTTAAATGTGTATATCAATTTATTTTAGCATTTATAATTGCTTAGGATTCATAAAATTTTTTTCGTTGCTCGTTTGTATACACGCTCGTATTGATCTTTCCTTGTTGACGCTCTCTCTATCGAGCTCATTATGTAAGGAGTTTAATCCTTGTTAATAATCGTACATAACTGTTTTGTACGAGTACGTTAATATGTTTAGTAAAATTACGCCTGTTAGCGTTTATGGTAAAAACAACTATTTTTACGTGACGTTTGCATGCGTGAGTTTGCATGCACACGCGTAATAATATTTACGTAAACGTTTGCATGCAGGAATGAGCATGCGTACGTGAAATGATTTGTACTTAAATTAATTCTTCATTATTTGATAGTTTAACGAGTTATTTAGATTTGGGGTATTTCAATCTATCCCCTTAAAATGGACTTCGCCCCGAAGTCTCATATCTAAGTTCAAATGGTTGTGAGGAAAACAAGTTCCGTTAAGCATATTGTATTTTAGGGATCAAGTCCCAAGTTTCACTACTTTTAAGTTCGTAGTATATATACAACATAATATATCATGTAATGATAATGAAAGGTCATCACCAATAATAACTTCAACGTAGTGCAATGTAGTTCACATAATTCATTCATAGTAGTGTAGTACAGTACATATCACACACTCACAGAGTAATTCCAATATAGTGTAACGTAGTACACATAATCTCGTAGTACCCAAGTAACTTCAATATAGTGTAACATAGTACACATAATCCATTCATAACAGTGTAACCTAGTACACATTGGCAAGTAAAGCTCATAGAATCACAGAGTAATCACAGAGTCACACATGTAAACATACGGATCACAGTGTAACAGTACAACGAAAGTGTACATCTATGTTAAAAAATGCTAAAACGCAGTAGGCTCTCCCCCCCCCCCCCTTAAAAGAGGGGTACGCCCACGTACCCTAGACTAGTATAACTAGTCGGTAAATAGTGAAGAAATCTTCACTCTCATTTTGAACTCATGATTAGTTTTAAAGATAGCCTCTCGGGCTGTAAGACTTTAGGGGGGTAGGGTACATATTTTTGGTTAAGATACGTGAAATACGTTGTGCATTCCCCTTGGTCTCAGTAGGTAAATTTAACTGATGGGTCCACCCGCTTCCGTTGCGCGACTCTGATTAAGTAATGTCCAATCATTCTGGAATAGTCTAAATGTGCTTCGTAGGTGGTATGTTTAAGTTCATTAATGTACGTATATAGGGTTGATGAGTTATGTTCCTCATCACCTTCAATTGATTGTCATTTCTGGTCTTGTCTGGACTTGTGTCCGTTTACGGGGTATGGCCCCCAAGTGCCTATGCATTCTCTAACATGTTTTGTAGTGCATTAATATGCTTTTATGTTGAATCTGTATGTACGGGTGAGGGTGATTTTCCATTCTGTTCATTGCCGATATTAACTCATGGCTTGTTTAAACTGTCGGGTCGACCATAAGGTCTATGGATTCTGGTTCATATACATGTGTAGCACACTTCCAATTGCTTCCTTGTCTTTTCTGATTGACTTCCCATCTGTATATCTCTACGGTTATTACTTAGTGCATGATGCATTTGTCCCTTACATCTCGAGACGTTCTGGTTCATGTATTCATTGATATATCGGGTTATGCCACGGCTCCACATTGCCTTGTTTCTAAGTATTTGTTAGTTGCAACATTGCTTGGTATTTTTTATTGTATATTCCATTACTGTACGTCGGGCTGCCAATAATATTGTAAGGTTTCCCCTGCTTGTGATGCTCATGTGTATGACATGCATCTTCTAGTATCCTCCTTGGGTAATTATAGTCTGTGGTTTCCTCTATGTGACATATACTGTATTAGAGTTCGCCTCCGATTTTGAATTCTTCATCATTGAGATCTTTTCAAGTTTTACTTGGTTGTTTTGTGCCTGTAAGCTTTTCCCTGTTAGCTGTTTATGACAGTGATTTTACTGAGATCTTTCTCGTCATCATTACTGAGGTAGACGCCTTGCTCTTAACAGAGTTTCCATTGCTGTTTTTAGTTACAGTGTTGATTATTTCCCCTGTTCTTCACACTAGTCGCCTTCGCATGTGGGGCACTTTCATGATATATTACTACTTACCTGTCCATCTTAGGATTATTTCATGTCAAGTTCATAATTGTAACACCCCATCCAACATTAACACACTTAACAAAAACTGCAGCAGAAAACATACTTCATCACATTACTTAACTCGTTGGTGTTACATGCCGTTAACCACCCACGTGGCTAACAAGGCTATTACACATACATTGTATCGGTCTGATGGACTAGATTCCCGAGACGACTGCACATTACTATCCCTTTCCAATAACAATAAAAACATACACATAGCTTCCAACTGTACCGAGTATTCACAAACTAACGCCGATAACAATTTCGGTCTTACTACACCTACTGTATTGTACATATATAACTTAAATGATTACCCATGTACAAGCGACTACCCCGTCCTACTCTCGAACGGCTTCCAGCTCCTTGTACCTGAAATAGGAAAAAGAAGAGAAAAGGGTGGCCCCCCAGGGGCTCAGCACCTTTGCTGGTATGGTAATCCTACAGCCCGCATGCTACCGGGCCACGCACAACTAATTGTCGTCTTAGCATGCGGTTGATTATATTTGAATCATGCATGTAAACTATCAACACACAACACATCACATTCCACCACAATGGGCTCAACAAACAGATAACACATCCTTAATTGATAAGTTACTCATTGTGTTAATTAACCCTAGAAGGTTCTCCTCTAGTGGAGCTACTTCCTTAATAGACGACACTTACCTAATAATCGGGTTATCCATAAACGTCTCTTTTATAAGCTGGGATTCATATCCATGATCCACATACACCACATAACAACACTTTTCACGTTTCAACGTGCACATAACATAACATCGCAATGGAAATTGCAGTACAACCATAACACATAACATAACAGGAACGATTCTCTTAGGAACCGACCCAAACATAGTTAATTCACTGGTGAGCCTAGAGAATGATGTCACCCTCATGATAAACTCGTTATACAACACTCATTACCGTCCCAATAGTCGGACGAGTAACTTAAGTTAAGATGGTTCGGGTCTAGTGCCCCGAACACACCACACAAACACATGTTCCCCCTAAACCGATCATAAGTCAGAATAGCTAAGCTTTGGAGTAAGCTAATGGGAGATCGTGACCCGTGAGGGAAACAACCATAACAGAGAGGAGGGTAAAGCTAAGAAGGATACCCACTCCCAAACAACGCGCGACCGGAACGACCGGATTCCTCACCCCCCCATAATATATATATAAACATAGTTAAGGGCTCCACTGTGGAACCTATCACATCCATACACCATGCAGTATTACAACTGGATTAAACACACAAGGGAGGTCCATACATTCACACACAAACATCACACAATTAACTCACGCATAGCCGTGGTTAGAACGTTCCCATGGTTTGGGTCGTTAAATCCGGATACCGTTCTCTTATGTGATCCTAGATTTGGTTAGCTAAGGTATAACACTTTCGAGGTTAAACGGTATCGGAATTGAACACGCCACATAAATGAATTACTATAAACTCATTACATGTTTTATCTTATAACGTGGCAAACATACAGAAAAACACATTGGCATACAAGCCGGTGTAATCCGGTAGGACACAGGTTGCAAGAAAACCATACCTGTCACCGCAGGGAATTACTTTACCGGGTGTTCTCACGCTCCTCGGCTCACACTTGTTCCTCATGTCTTACTCTTGAACCACTATTTACATGTGAAATGGTTCAATTAATATTAAGGTGTTACGGTAGGTACATAATTGCTACTCCCGTACTTACCCCGTTATCCCGTTATTTCGGTTTAACTTTATGTACTTAAACTCACAACTTTCCCAACCACTTCCAACACTAGTTTATACTTCTTAGGACCTTTAAAGGTCACCAAACAAGGCCTTAACAACATCCAAAACCATTACCCATCAATCCACCACCTTTAGAACACTTTAAAACACATTTTAGGCCATTTTGGTCTGGTCCGGGACTTGGTCCAGAACCAAGGTCCCGGACCACCTCTGGAAATTACTCTCGGCTTGTTTTTAGCATTGGTCCTGGACATGGTCCTGGACTTAGTCCCGGACCAATTCCTGCATTCACTCTCGGCATGTTTTTATGGGTGGTCCGGGTACCTATACAAGGGCTAGGTCCCGGACCATGTTAATAACTTGTCAAAACATCATTTTTCAACCCCTAATCCAACCTTAAACCTTACCTAAATATTCCATAATCTTTCCACATGTTTAAACACCTTAAAATAAGCACTAAACTTTCCTAAATCATCACTAACTTGTTACTCAATTCCTTACAACAATACCTAGCACTTATAACATTTTCCTTAGATTTATAAGTGGTATATCATGCCTACTACCTCAACTAACCAAAGTTTTGTCTCACAAACATTACCACCACTCCATAAGCATTATTTCTCACAAACACCTCCTTTACACAACTCTTTCTACTTCCACAAGTTTACACTTATACCTTCACAAGGCATTACTTCTCCTTTGTTTACCAAAACTTGAACAAGACTTAACACTTCACATCTCATAACTTTGGTGTGTATAAAACACTCATTTGATTTCTAAACTCTCCAAGACCATGCCCAAGGCATCTTAACACTTAAGAACACCTTAAATCACCTTCTTTCACCATCTTTACACTTAACCATTCCTAGCACCTTCTAGGTCATAAAATCTCATTACAATACATAAACTCCTTTGTTTATTAACTAAATTTTACCATAGCTTCTCTTGTATATCCTCACGTCCAAACACTTAGGTTTTCACCTTTCGACAACCAAGAACACTTAATCTCTTAATACACCTTCCTTACACACAAACATATTGTTTTTCATCCTTTAACCACCAAAGATATTCATCTTCACAAGTAATGCTCTTTACACACAACTAAACCTTTAAACAACACTACATCACAATATAGTGCATAAACTTAAATTGCTAGGCACTTAGGCCCTTAAATTGCACTAAACTTAAACACTGAATTTCCACATTTAAATGCCTTCAACCTGCGAATACACACAACAATGCTCCCATGTCCTTTTAGTCCACCTTGTGGATAGTTTTCTAGCTCATTTCCCATTGGCTCTTTAAGTCATTTATTAAGCAAATATAACTCAATTTCCTAGTACAATAAACCACATTAAGAGAGGTCATTTACCTCTTTGTTTCCAAGCTTTCTCACTTGTTTCTCATATTTTATTCCTTGATTGAAAATCGGCAAGGAGCTTTATCACTTTTCAATCTTCTAACCAATACACATATAAGGGCAATGAGCATTAAGTTTAATACTTAAACTCATAATTAAACCCTAGGTTTACATAAGTGTCTTAATACACTAAAATTTGATGATTACCTTTGGAATTTGAAAGAGAGCTTGGTTAAGTGGCAAGATATGACTCCTCCTAGTCCCTTGAAGATTGAATTAAGCTAAGAAAATAGCAAGACAAGGCACCATTGTAAGGTGAATTTTTGGCTATACGAAGAAAATGATGGGAACTTGGATTTTCTTTGATTTTCCTCACCTTGAAACAAAGGAGAATGAGAAGGCATGGAAATATGAGCTCAAGCTCCTTCAATGGTGAATCTCCATGGCACCAAAATTGAGTTCTTGAAGATTTGAAAAGAGGGAAATGAAGAGCTCACTCTAACTAAGACAAAGGTAGTCTTGAAATTGATTTTGGAGCATGGAGTCATAAGTTACAAGCATTCAAAGATGGAGAAGGGATACTTGCTGTAGCAAAACGAGATTGAGAAGGGAGGATGAAGATGAATACGGTGGTGAGTGAAGGAAAAAAAGAGAGGAGGTGAGAGGTAAGTCTTTAGTTAAGATATTTATGTTATAAAAGGTAAATAGTAACTTTTACTTACTTTTTTTTTTCTTTAGTTGCTAGCCAAGTGTGATGACTCACACTCTAAAAACCGTGTCCCCTTCCATCATAATGATATTTATGGTCTTTGTTGACCATTTAACTAATTAAAGTTGACTTAAGTCAAAACTAGCACTATTTGAGCACTATTCACTAATTAAGGCACATATTTGTGAAATTTTTGATTTCCCATTGATTTTGACTTCCTAATGTGATACTAAGTAGTACACATGTTTATTAAAGAGTAATGATGGAAATTTAGCCACTCAAAACCCATTTACAAGACAATTTTTCAGAAATGTGCTTTAAGGCTCCTTAAAGCACATTTTGTGTTTTAGCTTGTTTTCAAGCTTGGTTTTCTTTGGTAATTGATTTAATATGTTCATTAACATATAAATGAGGTCTTGGTAAGCTTATTAGGTCTTAACCAAACTTATCCCAAGCTTAGAGCACATTTTCGCCCATATTGGCTTTAAGGTATTTATTCGTGTTTTGTTTGTTTGGTTTAATTGTCTACCAAAGTTTCCTAAGGACTTAATTAGCCTTATTAAGTCATAATATTGAATGTTATAGAGTCTTGGTAGGCTCTTTGGGTCCTAACCAAGTTCACTCCAAGCTTAGAGCATGTTTTTGCTCCAACTGTGTCTTAGTGTTTTATTGTGTTTTACTATGGTTTAAATTATTCACTGATGTTTCTAAGGCACTTTTTAGCCTTTATATACCATAGTTTAACATTTAAAAACATATCAAGGTTTGGGGTATTTCAATCTACCCCCCTTAAAAGAAATTCGTCCTCGAAGTTCACATTTCCCACGCATCATTAGACTAGAATACGGGAATTACTTGCAAATAAAACTTCCATAACTAACATACTTTACATCACAACCTCGGACTTAACGGTCCGGGCAACATATCCACAGCCATACATAACAAACATACATACTTACATGATAACCTCGGACTCAACGGTCCGGGTATCTTAACAACATTTACACTTACATAACAACCCGCAGACTCTTAGGTCTGGGTAATATAACAACATTTAGACTCATAGGTCTAGGTAACATAACAATTTTCGTAACTCTACCACATTTGGACTCAAGGTCAGAAATAATATTTATTACACATACCACACAACATGTCTTAGCATGTATATCAACCAAAAATCTCTTTTACATACACTGTGATCCCGCAGAACCCGGTCGCGATGGACACCTTCTGGTCCCCGTTCCTTTGGGAGATCAAAACAATCACTTAATCTTTAACATATATACTTCTCATGTCACCGGTCCGAAGACAAAGGCTCATGCGTCCTCGGCTCGTGAGCAAGTACTACAAAAATATTCTTTACTAGGTTAAGTATAAGAGAATCCTTTATTTCAAATGTTAACCGACTGTTTTGAAAACACCAATTGAAAATCCTTTTGAAAACACATACAACTCTAAGTCCAACTTATGCTCTTTGCTTCTTTTCTTAGCGTGGTTATTTGCGACCACTTATAGGGTGCTTCAAGAATCATCCAACCCTGATGTGATCAGCATTATTGTCGAACTATCCTTCCACCCCAATTTGTGTTCGGCTTCCCTTGATCGCATGCAAATCAAGTTCCACTTCCCACTTCATTTTCAAGCATCAAGTAATACACTCATTTACAATTTTCTATCTTTTAGTCTTTCTAGTAATAATCATTACATCTCCAAAGGATAGAACTCCATCTACCAGTTATCTTCATTCACTTTAATCCTGTTACCTAGGGATCTCTATTCTCACTAGGTTCTATGTCGGTTTCATACCCTTTCATGAATCACTATATTGTATATATACACATATATTTAATCAAAATACAACACACAGTTTCACATTTATACACTGTCGGGGTTTTTGTTCCCCGGGAGTTCCTCTACTCCCCACACTTGTACTATCACACACAACTGTTAACAAATAACACACTTATCACAATGGTATTCGCATCTTCTGTGCGTAACTACCATAATAAACCATGAATGAATGCGTATGTTTACGTAACACACACACCAATCATCAAAACAAATTATTTGTGCTATGCACACCATAGGTCACGTACACTTGTACGGTAATACACACTAAGTGGTTTTGCGCTCTACCCCCCTTAAAAGGGATTACGCCCACGTAATCAATCACTGAATCCTTGGTTTAAATGTTCTGCCGTCGTGAAGTGTTTTAACTTCCATGCGGTCTGTTATACAATGTGTTCTGGTTAGAGGATCTTAACCATATTGGCGGTTTAGTCCCTAAATCAAGAATTCTTATTGGAGTTTGCTTTAACTCTTAACTGGTTTCGGTTCTGGCCTGTAAGGCTTCTAGGCATTAATAATTAGCCATTCACTCATGTTCACCATGTACATTCAACACTTGAATCACTGGCCCACTAGTTTCTGCTGCGCGACTCTGATAACTATAGAGCTTAGTTGCCCCATTCGCTATTATATATATTTTGTACATCTCCAATATCGCCTTTATCTTGGTAATAACGGTTTTTCAACCGATGCGTGGTGTCTCTCTGACCATGCGCGAATTCGGTGAGTTATAAACTTTCTATCCACTTCCATAATAATTTACTGTGTATACTGTTATGTGTTTCACAATGATTGACTTGATTTCTTCCGACTTACTGTCGGTTGAGATTGAGCTACCACCTAATGTGTAGTGCTCTTTCTGTTATTTCCCACACTCGAGGTATATTCCATACCAATATTTGGTATTTAGTGCTACTGTAGTCACTTGTTCTTAATCATGCCTCCACATTTGGTCCTGTACAAGTACTCTTTCATTGGTACGTCTTTGCATTTCCTATGCATCAGTCACCATGGCGTTATAAGCCGCTTTCTGTTTCCTCCACAATTAACATTTCCCGAATCCTAGTTATCGCACTCGATCATTACTGCACAAATACAATACCAAAACACTCAGTCATACAGAGTGCAGAGGCGTAAACTCTTGACAATAAATCTCTTATGCGATTCGCAATGGAATTCACACTTGTTTCACTGAGATTCTTATCTCGTAATACTGGCTACTGGCTTACTGCCCAGTTTATTTGCTATACTTATCGTTGTATCTCCACTGGGTCTAACTCATAACTCTGCTTATTTGCCATACTATCATTTAACAATACTTCTACAACGGTCACTTTCTGCGCACCGTGTTCTTTCTTCTTGCACAACGCTAACTTACATGGTATTCACTGTCATATTAGCTTCCACACATATACTTACATCATTCGTATTATGGTTCGTCATTCATTTGGATGACTACTGAATGCTCCTTGAGCGTAGCTCACTCGAGTTACAAGCCGCCGTTATTCAGCCCGGTGCTTCACATGCTACTAAACTAACTGTTTTCTCGTAATATCAACATGATCAATCCTTAACATATTTCTTGAGCTTGGTTCACATAACTACCGCTCCAGCGGTTTCACAGTATCGAGAGGTATCCCCACTCATAAAGTAGTGGTTCGTTCTCCACTCTATTACTCGTACAACACAAACTTTTGCAATCGATCAAATTTACATATCACATTTTGCTTGTGGCTTATAAGCCTTATTGCCTTGAGCTCTGCTCATTGTAGGCCGTTCACACACATTTACTTCTCTGTACAACATTACATGGTTTGGATATTACATTGGGCTCCACGATAAGGTCGTTGCATCACGTTTCCTTCCTGGGATGCCCCTTAGGATTGTCAGTCCGTCTCCTAACAACTTATGTCTAAACTGGGTGTTAGTTTCGACCCTTGTGTTTCAGTCACGTTATCTCGTTCAACTACGTTGATGCGAACACCCTTCAAGGATTGCTCCTGGGTGTTGCTAAGTTATGCCATTACATCTGGTTCGCACTTATTGGTATATTCAGTTAGCCACGCCGTTTGCGTTCTTAACTGGCTTATTATCCTCTTCTGTGAAGATCAACATTTCCTGGTAGTGTAGGTACTCATTCTGGGAGTTTCATCCCGTTCATTGCACATTAATGTGTCCACATTAGGCATCTGCTTGCCATGCACAGGCTGGGTCACCATTCCAGCTATCATGTTTATCCCTGAGCACTAGTAGAAAAAAGATTTTAAATGACGGACTTTATACCACGGTTATCAGTGAAACCGTCGTTTAAATTTATAAACCACGGTTACTAAACGAACCGTCATATATGTTGCACGGCTCACTATATAAACGACGGTTTTTACAGAAACCGTCGTTTATAGTTCATCTCCGTATAAGATAAACGACGGTTCCCTTTCTAACCGTCTTATATAATATTCATATACCACGGTTTAATATACAACCGTCATTTATCGGGTACGACGTCGTATTATAAATGACGGTTACCTTAGAACCGTGGTTTATTCCTTTTATGACAAAGGTTTTAAACGACGGGTTTTATAATAACCATCGTTTAAAGTCATTCAATTAAAAACCGAGCTTTTCTTCTTCCTCTTTCTTCTTCCTCCCGCGTTCTCTTCTCTGGCGATTTCCCCGACCCGAACTCCCGCCGTCGAGCCACCCCCCTCCACGTCTTCGACTCCACCGCCCCACTCGCCCCTTCTTCCGGTCGCGACGACAACAACAACGCATTTGAGCTCCCCACCGCCCCGTAGCTGCTCCACCGCGCCTTCCCCGCCCGGCGTTTCTTCCAGTCGCGGCGAAACAGCTCCACCGCCTCCTCTGGTTTTTGTCGGACAGCTCCACCGCCCTCTCTGGTGTCGACAGGCTCCACCGCACCTCCTCTTCTCTGGTGTCGACAGCCTCCAGCTCCACCGCCCTCCTCTCTGGTGTCGACAGCAGCTCCACCGCCCTCCTCTGTCACGCGCGCCTCCAGTGGTCCGCTCCTCTGTATACCGAGCCGTCCATCAATCCCACCGGTAACTAATGTTATAGTTTACTATATATGTTATAGTTTTGATTAATGTAATTAATGTTATAGTTTACTATATATTATAATTTTGATTAATTTGTTTAACTCATGATATGGTTTTAGCTATTTTATCTTTATAAGTTATAACTTACATATCATTATGTGAATATTGTGTTTTGGAATTACATTATGCAACTCGAAACAAAAAACATAACAAAAGCTTTGAGAAGCTACATGTCAACATACGAGATCTGAAAACATATATCGGGTTGAATTGTGTTTTGGTTATGCCAAATCAGGTCGACTTACTCATATACAATGATATATGAGTTTGAGGTTCATATGAAGACAAATTTGGTTTGAGGTTTATTTGGCGACTGCGCAGGTTGAAGTGGAAATATATTACATTATTTGCTTGGATAACCATTGTGTAAGCATTGGAGTTACGATAGCTGTTTTGTGATGAAGTTATCTATCCGTATTATTGTTGGCGGTGTATTAATATTGTTGTAAGTGTTGCTGTTTGTTGTTATTATTCTTGCGTGTGTTATAATTGTTGCATATTATTAATTTTATTGTACTTGTATTGTGTTTGTTTTTGCCGAAAAAAGTGTGGAGTATCTAAAAAAACGCAATGGTCATGCCAAATTTTTTCCAGAATTAACCTTATTCTACTTTTATTGAATAGGTGTTACTACGGTTTAACAATCCCTCTTTCATCACATTTGTGAGTTGATCATCCTTACTCATTAGGTTAGTTTTTAAAAATGTTTCAATAACATGGTTTATTCAAAATATATTCGTTTGGTTATTTGTTCAATTATTCATATTTTTCAAATTAAAACCTTATATTCTAATTTCATTGAATAGGTGTCGCACCATCTGCTGCTGTCAACCTCTGCCACCGGTTTGCCTGATCAGAACCCACGGTAAAACACTTGCGTTTCTGATTATGATTTTAGAAACAAATACTTATATATTGTCACGAATAAACGTTGTACTACATTCTACTTGTATTCTGCAATCATTAGAATATATATTTGCATAGTGTTGTGAAATGTGAGATTCAGTTGAAATGGGGTGGTTGTTTTGTTCATTGATCATATATATTATTATATAGTTGTCTGTCTGATAATAATTCGTATGGTTTGCGGAGAATAAATGTTATTGCTGCTACTGTGTTTGTTTCTGCCTTAAAAAAATGTGGAGTGTCTAAAAATACGCAAAGGTCATGCCAAATTTTTTCCAGAATTTAAGCTGATTCTAATTCCATTGTTTGTTTAATATGTTCAATTATTCAAGTTTTTATAAAATTAAAACCTTATTATTATTTCATTGAATAGGTGTCATATACTACGTGCAAGAACATCTGTCTACTTGTCTCTTCTCTATCTTGTGCTGTTCGCGCTGACCATCCAGTACTCATCAGGTTGGTATTTAAAACGTTTCAATTTATTTTTGTTTTTCTATTAAAACAATGGAAAATCAATTCAAACATAGAATTACCTGTCTGAGATGTACCTGATAGAGGTATGTCTTAGATAGTCCCTGTTGGGACTGTCCAATGATCTTTGATCTCACCATCTAGGTTGTGAATGAGTTAATAATATACAGTAGTTCAGTGATAATTTCAGCAGCATTACCGTAGTGTTCTTCTAGTGTACATATATATATGTGAATTGAAACAATTCATATATATATATATATCTACACTAGGAGAACTGTAGGGTAATGCTGCCGAAATTATCACTGAACTACTGTATATTATTAACTTGTTCCTAGGTGAGATCGAAGGTGATTGGATAGGTTTAGGTTGTTAATCTGTAAATAAAAAAAAGAGGAGATCAATGGAACGAGTTCACGACATCTGGGTGTGTTGGAAAATGGAGATGGAGCGCTCAGTGATGTACAGTGACAGATTGGACATCAAGTACCTAGAAGGGGTCAATAAATTTTGCAAAGTCCTTGTTGACAATCTTAAACCAAGGGATAAGGGATATATTCGATGTCCTTGTGTCGATTGCAAGAACGACTTCAAATACCGAGGTGTGGACAAGATTAAGGATCATCTGATTCGCAGAGGGTTTACAGATGATTATGAAGCCATAACAATACTGCATGGTCAACATTCAGTACAAGTGTTTGAATGTGCTGATAACGTCGTTGCAGAACAATCAGAAATGGATGCTTCACACGATTTTGGGGATACTCAAGATGATTCACTAGGTAGTGATTCAGATGATCAAGAGGACCTTAATGCAATGATGGAAGATGTTGAACAACATTTTTCCAAACAAACCCAAATCATTCGAAAATCTGATGCAAGCATCAAAGGAACCGTTGTACAGTGGATGTGAAACGCAAACACAAAACAAATTGAGCGTTGTCCTAAAACTATTCAATCTGAAGGCGAGACATGGATGGAGTGATGTCAGTTTTACAGATCTTTTACAACTGCTGAAGAATGTACTACCAAAGGACAATGTGATACCCACAACAACTTATGAGGCAAAGAAGTTAATGTGTCCGATGGGTATGGAATATAAAAAAATACATGCTTGTCCAAATGGGTGTATGTTGTATTGGAAGGAGAATGAGTTGGATGACCATTGCTCCGAATGTGGGGAATCACGCTATGTAAAAAGGGTGACAGAAACCACATAAGCACTAAGGTGGGCTTTCCTGCGAAGGTGTTGTGGTATCTACCGATAATTCCCCGATTCAAACGTTTGTTTGCAGTTCAGAAAGATGCTGAGAACCTCCGATGGCATGCTACCCATAGAAAGGATGATGGTAAATTGAGACATCCAGCCGATTCACCACAATGGAGAAACATTGACAGAATATACCCTCAATTCGGTACAGACCCAAGGAACTTAAGACTTGGTTTATGCACTGATGGGATGAACCCTTATGGCACTTTGAGCAGTATACACAGTACTTGGCCTGTTTTATTGACAATATACAATCTGCCACCATGGTTGTGTATGAAACCCAGACATATTCTCCTCTCTCTGTTGATATCGGGTCCAAAACAACCGGGAAACAAAATTGATGTGTTTTTGCAACCACTTATTGACGATTTAAAATTGTTGTGGATTGAAGGTGCGACTGTGTATGATTCATATGGTATGGAAAACTTCACGCTCCGGGCTATGTTGTTTTGTACGATCAATGATTTCCCTGCATACGGTAACCTCTCGGGATACACAATTAAAGGAGCTCTAGCGTGCCCTATATGTGGAGATAGAACTTGCAGTATACGGTTAAAACACAGTGGAAAAAATGTGTACATGGGCCATCGGAAATTCCTTCCTAAAGGGCACAAATACTGTAAGATGACAAAAGAGTTTGATGGAAAAACGGATCATGCAGTCGCTCGACCACCACTATCTGCTGCTGAGACTTACAATCAGTTGAAGAATGTTGTGAACAACTTCGGTCCACTAATTAAAGCCACTGAAAAGAGCATCTGGAAGAAAAAATCAATATTTTGGGAACTTGAATATTGGCAACATTTAGAGGTGAGACATTGCATTGATCCTACACCGACACCTACTACTCCTACACCGGTGTCTACTCCTACCGCGACGGCGAATACATCGATGGTGGCCGTGTCTCCTACACCGGCACCTACTGCTAGACCGACGTCTGCTCCTACCACGACGGCGGATACTGTCGATGATCCTACACCGACGTCTGCTCCTACCACGACGGCGGATACATCGATGGTCGATCATCCTGCACCTTATTCTCCTACCAGAGACACATTTCCTTATCAAAACCTTTCGGTTTGTTCTTTTTTCCTCCTTAGTTATTTTAACATTACTTTTAAAACAATATAATTTTATTAGCTTGCTTACTGTTGTGAGTTGATGTAGATGGCTAAATCATGTCATCTATTTCAAGTGTTGGATGGTGGGACTATGCATGTTGCATTCGGTCGGGTTTTACAGACCGGACCGAACACTGTAGTACATTTCAAGGTCATCCCACCTCTCCACGCTCGTGTGATGGTAGACGATATTGTGCAAGGTCATGAGGACTCTCCCCTTCCGTTAGAGTGGAATGAGTGGAGTAAAATAGGTCAAGCAAAATCTTCAGTTGTTCCATGGCCATATTCTCTCATTGATGTCAGTAGTGACAAGGTAAACTATTTAATTACATGCTTACTGTTTAGTTTTTAACTTGACTGTTGACTGATATGTTTATTATTTAAATTTTGTATACTATTAGATTGATAAGGAATTAAGACCGGTTAAGAAGAGGAAAGTGGATAAGGGGAAGGAAGTTGTGAAATCAAGTGAGGAGAGTCAGAGGGTGAGAAAGGAAGTGGTGAAACCTTTCGATATGACTCCTAGGAGATCCCCCATTCTGACACCCAAGTATCTGAAGAAGTTGACAGCCAAACAAAAAATGTTGTATGACTTTTTCATGACGAGGCCGCAGTCTGTCACCAACTTCAACATGAAAGTGTCTAAGCATGTTTTCCACTCCTCTGAGCCCAGAGATCTGATGATTACCGTGAGCGATCTACGAGAATTTTGGATGGGAGACCTGCTTAACATCTCTGTGATTCAGGCCTATTGTGTGTAAGTATCTTTCAAATTATTACATTATCTTTCATTTTTTTAAGCTATTTAACATATCTTATGAAAAAATGTTGTTTAGGTGTTTGACTAGTAGACTGCTAGCGAGCAAGAGATTATGTGCCCTCTCTTTCTTGTGTCCGCAATTGATGTCAACAAATCAGGCCGCATTGGATGAGCAAGGATGTGTACAGCATGTGAGGCAGGGATTTTGTACTGCGGTGCGAAGAAAAAGCAAATATTTGCTGATCCCATATCATCAGATGTAAGTACACAATAACTGGAATTTTTTGCTTCCTAATTGTGATATTTAATAATTGTTGTACAAAACATTCTTTGTTTTATCTGTGGCAGCAATCATTGGATGTTGTTTGTGTGTGTATCGACACCTCATGCTTATTGATACTAGACCCATTGGGCGGCCCTGATGACCTTCGAGAGATCGCTGTAGAGAAATATTTGAAGGAGTGAGTATTCAAAATTTTAATGCATTCTGTATTTATTTTAAGCTTGTCCTAGATTATTGACAATAAAATGGCTTCATTTTAAAATGTTGTATTTATGCAGGGGCCATAAGCTTGGTTTAAGTGATGAAAAGAAACCATTCTCCATCTTGGACTTCCACTACATACGTGTAAGTAATCATTTAATTTATGCATTTCTGTATTAAAGTTAAACGTTTAATTTTTTGATCTGTCTAAAGTTGGTAATCCATGGATGGTGTGATGACAGTGTCCTCAACAGCCTGATTCAAAAAGCTGTGGCTATTATGTGATGCGGTACATGTTCGAGATGGTACAAAATATTGACACGCTTACGGATGATGACAAGGTAACCCATACCAATCAAAGTTTCAGTTAAAGTTATTGCATTTTAAATAAAATTGTGTACTAATGATGATCAGTTTCTTTTTATGGACAGATCGTTTCTTATTTCACACAAGCAGGGAGCACGTATTCCAGAGGGGATCTCGACTTTGTAAGAGATCATTTATCGCAGTTTTGGTGTAAAAATTACTTGAGTGTTCCTTAGATCTTATATCCTAGTGTACGTAGTTAGACTTAGACTTTTGTTTTTGCTGAAGCAACTCTCAAAGTTTGTAAAGTTCAACTCTCTCTTATTTTTGAAAGTTTGAATGGGTTTGTTTGCAATTCGTTTTCAATGTTGCAATTCAAACTGGCAACTTGGTTTATGGTCATAGTGTGGTTGGTTATCAAAGGGCAATACCAGTTGGATGCCCTGTACAGGTTGTATATACGATTGTAAATTGGGTTGTGTTGGAAAACATATGTGGTAGATGCTAAAAAAACAAAAAAAACTAAAAAAAAAAAAACTAAAAAAAAAAACACGGTTCACTTAAAACCGTGGTTTAAAACTCAATGGAACGGGAGTATAACCACGGTTTATTAAAGAACCGTCGTATAAAGTACTCATATACCACAGTTAACTACCCGAACCGTCGTATAAAACGCAATGGAACGACATTAAATACCACGGTTTCCGTCATAACCGTGGTATAAGTCGTCTGTATTTCCCGTGCCACAACGGGCTTTAAACGACGGTTTTACGAACCGTGGTTTATAATGCGTATTTTAAACGACGGTTTCAAACCGTGGTTATATGAATTTTCCAATATACCACGCGAGTATAAACCACGGTCTCAAACCGTGGTATATGAGAAAAATAACCGTGGTAAAAAACATTTTCTGCACTAGTGGAGGATCCTTAGGACATATGCTATGTCTTTACATAACAGTTAGTGCGCGTCGCACCTCCTGACTCTTATACATTTTCTTGAAAGGAATTCACTATTTCCTTTAGTCTCGTTAACTTAACTGAGTTCCTTTACTTTAACCATTCTTGGTAATCCGTTGCTCTTGCTTGACTTTTACTGCTGACCGTAGTATGGAGTTGACTACTTCCCGTGATCCAGACTCTACTTGTATACATATGTGGGGTACCCTACTGATACATTACTACTTATCCAACTAACCCATAAGTAGGTCTGTCAGGCACAAGCTCCTATCGGAGTGCGGTCGTCCCACATTACAATTGGTACACTCGTAGTGTTCGTCACACGCCTAGGTGAAGTATTCTGTTGTCAACTCCCTTATATTGTCCCGTGACAATATGCATTCCGTGCTTCCCGAACTTAATCGAGGGAAAGTTTATCCACTGTTGTATCTTTATCAACTGCCCTTGGTTTTACTGGTTTGGTTTTAAAGAAGGTTAGAAAGAAGTATTGGTTTGAAAGAAAATCTGGTTTCGAAAGAAAGAGTTTGAAATAAATCTAAGCTTGAAAGAAAAATTTTCATGGTTTCACAACGTCTTCTTGCTTTAACCAAGTCTAGCTTCTTGCTGACTGGTGTACTTCCAATTATAGAGGTTAGGCTATCTAGTCCTTCAACGGTTATGATGACCTCACTTAACTTCATGGTACTTTACTAAGTACTTTGTATTTGTTATAAATTTCCCAAACATCCCTGTTATAGCAGCACTTGCCATGGCAAGTGCGCCATGCTAACTGGCTATCGGTTAAACACATACCGGTTGTGGTATTGTTCTTTACCCGCACTGTCATCAGTGGCCTTGTTGGCCCTCACTTGATCTTATAGTCTTGACAATTGACCCTCTGGGCGACTTCTCACTGTATTCACATGATAATCATTAACTAGGGCGTTTCCCATTCTGGAGACCCCTTTTTCTTAGTATTGTTTCCTCTTCGTAGCCCGTTCCACGCATTTGTCGTGGTTACTGTGACTTGTCTCTTGTTTGGGCACTACGTTGTAGTTCCTTTGTCGGTTGGTATACCGTTGGTGTATCATTTAACAACTGTGGTCCCGTAGACACTCGTCTCGGGTTTCATTAATCCACTTCCTGCCTGTTGCACGGTTGGTGCGTTGCAAGCTGGTTGTGCTCGACTGCTCAGCATGTCGACCCAGGTTGCCGGAAATTCTATTCTCTTATACACAAAATTCTTCATTCTTCGCTATTAAATGCGGTTAACATTGTTCAGGTAGAAACCGTCTCTGGGATTCCCACTCTTCGGGATCTACCGTATGACTAGTTCTCCGTTCTCACAGAAGTACTTAATAACAGCCAGATCGGGTATTCCCGAGTATGAGAGGACTTTCATCTCTCTGGCGTTGTTTCCCAAGTTATAAACAGGGATTGTGGAGGGTGGGATGGATATCGTAGGTTTCCAGTACACACTGATAATACCTAACTAGCGTATCACTCACGCTATCACTCAACCCTTAACCCAAAGTACTTAAATCCTAACTCGGTACTGCCTAAGCTCGGTAACTCAGTCATCAGAGCGATACTTTGCTCTGATACCACTTTTTGTAACACCCCATCCAACATTAACACACTTAACAACAAACTGCAGCGGAAAACATACTTCATCACATTACTTAACTCGTTGGTGTTACACGCCGTTAACCACCCACGTGGCTAACAAGGCTATTACACATACATTGTATCGGTCTGATGGACTAGATTCCCGAGCGACGGCACATTACTATCCCTTTCCAATAACAACAAAACATACATATAGCTTCCAACTGTACCGAGTATTCACAAACTAACGCCGATAACAATTTCCGTCTTACTACACCTACTGTACTGTACATATATAACTTAAATGATTACCCATGTACAAGCGACTACCCCGTCCTACTCTCAAACGGCTTCCAGCTCCTTGTACCTGAAATAGGAAAAAGAAGAGAAAAGGGTGGCCCCCCAGGGGCTCAGCACCTTTGCTGGTATGGTAATCCCGCAGCCCGCATGCTACCGGGCCACGCACAACTAATTGTCGTCTTAGCATGCGGTTGATTATATTTGAATCATGCATGTAAACTATCAACACACAACATCACATTCCACCACAATGGGCTCAACACATAACACATCACATCCTTACTTGATAACTTACTCATTGTGTTCATTAACCCTAGAAGGTTCTCCTCTAGTGGAGCTACTTCTTTAATAGACGACACTTACCTAATAATCGGGTTATCCATAAACGTCTCTTTTATAAGATGGGATTCATATCCATGATCCACATACACCACATAACAACACTTTTCACGTTTCAACGTGCACATAACATAACATCGCAATGGAAATTGCAGTACAACCATAACACATAACATAACGGGAACGATTCTCTTAGGAACCGACCCAAACATAGTTAATTCACTAGTGAGCCTAGAGAATGATGTCACCCTCATGATAAACTCATTATACAACACTCATTACCGTCCCAATAGTCGGACGAGTAACTTAAGTTAAGATGGTTCGGGTTTAGTGCCCCGAACACACCACACAAACACATGTTCCCCCTAAACCGATCATAAGTCAGAATAGCTAAGCTTTGGAGTAAGCTAATGGGAGATCGTGACCCGTGAGGGAAACAACCATAACAGAGAGGAGGGTAAAGCTAAGAAGGATACCCACTCCCAAACAACGCGCGACCGGAACGACCGGATTCCTCACCCCCCCCATAATATATATATAAACATAGTTATGGGCTCCACTGTGGAACCTATCACATCCATACACCATACAGTATTACAACTGGATTAAACACACAAGGGAGGTCCATACATTCACACACAACATCACACAATTAACTCACGCATAGCCGTGGTTAGAACGTTCCCATGGTTTGGGTCGTTAAATCTGAATACCGTTCTCTTATGTGATCCTAGATTTGGTTAGCTAAGGTATAACACTTTCGAGGTTAAACGGTATCGGAATTGAACACGCCACATAAATGAATTACTATAAACTCATTACATGTTTTATTTTACAACGTGGCAAACATACAGAAAAACACATTGGCATACAAGCCGGTGTAATCCGGTAGGACACAGGTTGCAAGAAAACCATACCTGTCACCGCAGGGATTACTTTACCAGGTGTTCTCACGCTCCTCGGCTCACACTTGTTCCTCATGTCTTACTCTTGAACCACTATTTACATGTGAAATGGTTCAATTAATATTAAGGTGTTACGGTAGGTACATAATTGCTACTCCCGTACTTACCCCGTTATCCCGTTATTTCAGTTTAACTTTATGTACTTAAACTCACAACTTTCCCAACCACTTCCAACACTAGTTTATACTTCTTAGGACCTTTAAAAGTCACAAAACAAGGCCTTAACAACATCCAAAACCATTACCCATCAATCCACCACCTTTAGAACACTTTAAAACACATTTTAGGCCATTTTTGGTCTGGTCCGGACCCAAGGTCCCGGACCACCTCTGGAAATTACTCTCTCGGCTTGTTTTTAGCATGGTCCTGGACTTGGTCCTGACTTAGACCGGACCAATTCCGCATTCACTCTCGGCATTTTTTATGGGTGGTCCGGTACCTATACAAGGGCTGGTCCAACCATGTTATAACTTGTCAAAACATCATTTTTCAACCCCTAATCCAACCTTAAACCTTACCTAATCATTCCATAATCTTTCCACATGTTTCCTACATGTTTAAACACCTAAAATAAGCACTAAACTTTCCTAAATCATCACTAACTTGTTACTCAATTCCTTACAACAATTCCTAGCACTTATAACATTTTCCTTAGATTTCTAAGTGGTATATCATGCCTACTACCTCAACTAACCAAAGTGTTGTCTCACAAACATTACCACCACTCCATAAGCATTATTTCTCACAAACACCTCCTTTACACAACTCTTTCTACTTCCACAAGTTTACACTTATACCTTCACAAGGCATTACTTCTTGTAACACCCCAACAAACGCCCCTACCATCTACCGAAATCGCAGCGGATTAACCAACCAAACAATAACTATTCGCTTTGGTGTTAACACAACGCCGTTAACCACCCACGTGGTTACTAGGCGAATAAATACAAGTGTATCGGTCTGATGATCAGACTCCCGAGCATAGTAACTAACATCCATATAAATCATAACCAACCATACCGAGTATTTAATTTACAACACATCTCCAAACCATAATCATCCAACCTGTTTAACAACGGTATCAAAATGTAACACCTCGGAGCACAGGCGCATCCCGGCTCAACAACCTACTTATCCAAAAGTATATCAACAACCTAGGACCTAGAGCCACTCTGCCTCTTCGATCCTCATCCTGCAATAAAAATATGGAGCCCCCGAGGGGGTCAGCACCTTTAGTGGTATGGCTAACGCGCAGCCCATCGACTACCGGGATACGCGCAACCATTGTCATAATAACATGGCATTCATTTTAGAACATCCACATATATATATATACCATAGCATAGCAAGGGAAATTGCATAGCATCACAACATCAATACATAACACCATAAATTCGGTTTCACAAGGAACCTTCCTCCATAGTTAGTATACCATGTGAGCCTAGAGATTATTACTAATCCCATGTTAAGCTCGTTACCATCCTCGTTACCGTCCGGTTATGTAGAACGGTTAACTTATACCAAAGGTGTGTCGGATATAGTAATCCCAAGCACACCGAAATAACATACGTATGCCCCTATGGCCCGACGTGAGTCAGTAACTAGCTTTGGATAAGCTAAGGGAAGGTAGAAACCCAAATTGGAATACCACCTATACATACACCAAGAGAGCCGAACCGGATATGATATCGACCCCCATCCATCACACGCGTGGCCGGAACAACCAGACTCCTCACTCCCCCCGGTTAGCACTTGTTAGTGATCACACAACATTTTGTCAAGTCACATACAAGCAAGCGTTTAGGTCTTGTTAGACAACCAAGGGAAAGGAGTCATAACCTTACAACATCATAATGTATAACAACTGTAAACTCTTTTCATGCCTTAATCTTATAAGGTCGTAACACACAGAAAGCAAACAACACCCAAGCCGGTGTAAACCGTTAGGCAACAGACTGCAAGAAAACCATACCTTGGTCCTTGCCTCGTTTCGTTTCCACCTTGAGAGAATCCTATACACATTAGTAACGTCGGTTAATCAACGCCTAATCCATTATTAACATTATCTACTCACATTACTAGTTTATTTATTTTACACTTGTTACATCTTTTCATCCTTTTTAATTGCCTTTAAAAACCCACCTAACATGTCTCACATAACCTTATAATATCTTTACTAACCAACTACTATTTTTAGGTAACAATTCCCATCTTAAAACAATAATTTTTGGTCCATATAGTGGCCTGTCCGAACTTGTGTCCGAGCTTCCAAGTTCGGACACCAGCCGTGACTTTAAACCCAAAACACACACATGTCCGAACTTGTGTCCGGACTTCGGAAGTTCGGACATGAGTCGAGGAAAATCCAAGCAGAATTCTATGTGTCCGAACATGTGTCCGGACTTCCCAAGTTCGGACACTGTTGAGGATAATTCCCAAAGAAATAACAGGTGCGTCCGAACTTCCAAGTTCGGACGGTAGTTCGGACACTACCTAAAATCCAGAAAACTGTAAGCGTAACAGGGCATGTCCGAGCTTCCAAGTTCGGACGGAAGTTCGGACGTGCCATTATACTCAATTTCTAAGTCTTTAAACACTTAACCAAATTGCTCCAAAGCCTCCAACACTTATAGTGTCTTCTCCTTAGTTTCTAAGTGGCATTCCTTGCCCATTCCAATCATTATTCCTAGATATTTCTTCCACACCACATCATTACTTTAACATTGTTTCTTACAAACTAAAACTCCTTAAGTCATTCTTGAAATCCCTTTTCCTAAGCTTACACTGCTCCTTATTTACACAAAGTTAGCCTAAGCCTTCATCTAAGTCCAAAATGACTTTGGTACATACTAAACCTCAAGATCATACCTAAGTCCTTATTACACTCTAGAACACTTCCTAGTTCATCAAAATTCCTTTAAACATCATGAACTCCTTATTCATTTCCTAAGTTTTCTAACTCACCAAACCTTATGTAAACACTTAGAACTTCTTGTTTCTTACCTAAATTTTGACATGGGTTCCCCTTGAACATTACTAAGCCTAAACACTTTGTTTTCTCCTTTAACACACAGAACATCTAAAATCACCAAGAACACTTTCTTACAACTTCTTCACCAATTCACACTACAATCACAATATAGTGCATAACTTAAATTGCATGGCACTTAGGCCCTAAAATGCATGGCTCTTAGGCCCTTAAAGTGCTTAAATCATAAACACTGAATTTCCACAATATATATGCCTTTAACCTGCGAATATACACTCAACACACATATATGCCCTTTACTAGTCTCTTGAGAACACTTACTAAGTCATTCACCATTTGCTCTTTAGGTAGTTTTAATAAGCATCTATAAGCTCATTTCTCCTAAGGCATTAAACAACATTAAGTTAGTAGATTTACCTCTTTTTCCAAAACACTTCCTCCTTGATTCCTTATAAAACCGTATGATAATTTGATTCCTTGTCAAGTTCTAGACAATATACAACCATTATAATGAGTATTCAAGCTATAAGCTTCATCTCATTGTAAACCCTAATTTGACATTGTTTCAAAAACATTATGTAGTTGTTTTACCCTTGATCTTTGAAGAGAGTTTGAATATATAGCAAGAGAGGACTCTCCACCTAGTCCATGGGGAAGAGTTGAAATGAAGCTAGAACAAAGTCACACAATGAGCTATATCAATGTGTATTTTCGGACATGACAAAACAAGGAGGAAACTTGATTTTTGTTTGAGATTCCTTACCTAGAAGCAAAGGAGATAGTAATATGTCAAAATATAAGCTCAAGCTCCTTCAATGGTGGAACACCTTGGCACCGAAATGGAGCTTTTGGAGTTTTGAGAAGATAGGAATGAAGAGCTTGATGAGAGGAAGAGATTGGTGGTCTTTGTTTTTTTTTGGACAAGTGAGCTAGATTTAGCAAGTGGTCAAAGTTGGAACTTCCATGGTGGTAGTAGTATTACCGAGAGAGAACAAGAAGAAGGGAAGAAGAGTGGTGTTTGCAAACCGTGGGAATGAAGGAAAGAAATGAGAGTGAAGATAGAACTTGCTTTTAGGAGATATTTATGTTTTATAAAGTAAAAAAAAGCTTACTTAGTTTCTTTACTTACTTATAATATTAACTAGAGAGTGGTGAGTCACACACTTATAAAAACCGGCCCCCTTTATTAGTGTGAGGGTGTTTTAGTCTTTGTTTGTCAATTTAATTACTTAATACAACATATGTTATAAACTAGCTTATAAAAAGTACTATTCACCTAAACAAGGCACTTAGAAGTGAAATTTTTTGATTTCCCACTAATATAGCCACCCAAATGTGATACTATATAGTACACATATATATTTAAGAGTAATGATGGACATTTAGCCACTCAAACTCATTTACAAGACAATTTTTCAAAAACGTGCTTTAAGACTTCTTAAAGCACATTTTGTGTTTTAACTTGTTTTCAAGTTTGGTTTTCTTTGGTAATTGGTTTAATATGTTCATTAGTATATAAATGAAGTCTTGGTAAGTTCATTAGGTATTAACTAAGTTTTCCCAAGCTTAGAGCACATTTTGCTCTTATTGACTTTAAAGCACATTTTGTGTTTCCTTTTGTTTAAATTTGTTTACTAATGTTTCTAAGACTCTTTTTAGTCTTAATAAATCATGTTTTAATGTTTAACCAACATAGCAAGGTTTGGGGTTTCAATCTCAATCTACCCCCCTTAAAAGAACTTTGTCCCAAAGTTCATACTTCCCACATCTTACTATTAGAACACGGGAAAATCTTATAACACCACACTTCCAACATCATTACCAACCTTTCCATCATTCTTACACCACAACGGACTCAAGGTCCAACCACTTAATACCATTCAGACACAACGGTCTGTAACATAACATAGACAATGTATACATATACATGTCGTATACAACCATAACCGAAACGGCTCTACCCCCCTTAAAAGGGGTACGCCCCGTACCCTATACATATGAACACTAAGAAGCAAACAATGACGGGTGCTTCGCCTTCATCTTTCTTCCAGCTCCCAAGTGGCCTCCTCAACGTCCTGGTTAGACCAGAGGACCTTCACCAGTCTCACGGACTTATGGCGAGTGTCTCGAGTCTTAGTATCCAGAATCCGTACCGGAGTCTCCACTGATCGCATGGTCGGCTCTAAAGTTAGCCTTTCAGGCTGAAGCACATGAGACGGATGAGACATATACTTCTTCAACTGGGACACATGAAATACATCATGTACCTTGCCCAGCTCGGCGGGTAAATCAAGCCTATAAGCTACCGGGCCGATCCGCTCCGTCACAACATAAGGACCCACATACTTCGGGCTCAACTTGCCCTTCTGGCCAAAACGAAATACTCCCTTCATGGGGATACTCTCAAAAATACCTGATCGCCCACGGCGAACTCCAGGTCACGTCGGCGCACATCTGCGTACGACTTCTGTCTATCCTGAGCTGCTTTCATATTAGCCCTGATCTGGCGAACTTCTGCCTGAACTTGCTCAAGATACTCTGGTCCTATAATGACCGTCTCACTCGCTTCATCCCAGCATATGGCGTGCGGCATGGTCTACCGTACAATGCCTGGAAGGGAGACATCTTGATCGATGCATGATAACTGTTGTTGTAACTAAACTCGATCAGATGTAACTTATCAATCCAGCTGGTCTGAAAGTCAAGTGCACATGCACGTAGCATATCCTCAAGTGTCTGTATGGTGCGCTCACTCTGACCATCGGTCTGTGGGTGAAACGCCGTACTCAATTTCAGTTCAGTACCAAGTGCCTCTCGTGTAGACTTCCAATATCTGGATAGGAATCTGGTATCTCTGTCGGACAATCGTCTTTGGTACACCATGATGTCTTACAATCTCTTTATCGAATAATTCCGCCAATCTTGCCACTTTCCAGGTGTCCTTCATCGGAATGAATCGAGACACCTTGGTCAGTCGGTCAACTACCACCCAAATCATATTCAGACCTCCCCTTGTAGGCGGAAGCCCTACCACGAAGTCCATAGATATGTCATGGAACTTCCACTCCGGCACTGGCATTGGCTGCACCATACCACCAGGCCGTCGGTGCTCAAACTTGACCTTCTGACAAGTGAGACACCTCAACACATAGTCATTTACATCCTTTTTCATTCCAGCCCACCAGAAATATCTTTTCATACCTTTATACATCTTTGAAGCTCCGGGGTGAATCGAAGTAGTAGAACATGGGATTCACTCAATATGCGCTCCTTCAGCTCAGCGCTACTCCTGGGTATACACAATCTGCCATTAAGCCTAATCAGGTCATCATCGTGGAGTCTGAAGTCATACTTCTGACCCTCGAATGTGCCATCAATAGCTTCTGTCTAATCTCCATCATGTACTGATCCGTCATCTGAGCACTCCGCACCTCTTCAACCAAGCCAGTATGAGAGACTAGCGAATGGAGAGAGTGTGCTCGGCGACTCAATGCGTCAGCTACCACATTTGCCTTACCCTCCTTGTACTGTAAATCGATGTCATAATCATTCAAGAATTCAACCCACCTTCTCTGCCTCATGTTCAACTCTTTCTGAGTGAACAAGTATTTCAAACTTTTATGGTCGGAATAGATTGTCACGCTTACCCCATACAAGTGATGTCGCCATATCTTCAATGCGAAGACGATGGCCCCCAATTCTAAGTCGTGGGTAGGGTAGTTCTCCTCATGCTTCTTCAGCTGTCGGGAGGCGTAAGCCACGACCTTCCCGTGTTGCATCAACACACAACCCATACCCCTGCCTGATGCGTCGCAATAGACCTCAAAACCATCTGGACCGTCTGGTAATGTCAGAACCGGTGCAGATGTCAGAGCATCCTTGAGACTCGTGAAAGCTCTCTCACAGTCGACTGTCCACTCGAATGGTGCATCCTTTTTCATCAAGGAAGTCATCGGCTTCGAGACGCTGGAGAAGTCCTTCACAAATCTCCTATAATAACCTGCCAGACCGAGGAAGCTCCTGATGTCGGTAACTGTCTTCGGCCTAGGCCAGGTGCGCACTGCATCATCTTTGCCGGATCAACAGCGATCCCGGCCTCAGAAATCACATGTCCAAGGAATGATACTTGGTTCAACCAAAATCACACTTAGAAAATTTAGCATACAGCTGATTCTTTCTCAATGTTTGCAATACATTTCTCAGGTGGCTTTCATGCTCACCTCTCGATTTCGAATACACAAGTATGTCATCGATGAAGACTACCACTGATTTGTCCAACTGATCTTGGAACAAACGGTTCATTAAGTCCATGAACTTTGCTGGTGCATTTGACAAGCCAACGGCATAACGGTGAACTCATAATGCCCATACCTAGTTCTGAAAGCTGTCTTTTCGATATCACTGTCACGGATGGCAATCTGGTGATATCCGGAACGTAGGTCTATCTTGGAGAATACTGATGCTCCCCTAAGCTGATCAAATAGATCGTCGATGCGTGGTAAAGGGTAACGGTTCTTCACCGTAACAGCATTCAGCTCCCGATAATCAATACATAGGCGGAGGCTACCGTCCTTCTTCTTCACGAAGAGGACCGGCGCTCCCCATGGTGACACACTAGGGCGGATAAAGCCCTTGTCGAGTAGGTCTCTCAGCTGCTCCTTGAGCTCTGTCATCTCTGCTGGAGCCATACGGTAAGGTGCTTTCGCAATGGTCCGGTGCCCGGAACTAGATCAATCTCAAACTCAACCTCTCGTGCTGGCGGCATGCCCGGCAGTTCCTTAGGAAATACATCAGGAAACTCCGACACTACCGGCACATCTGGGCTAAACTCAGGGTCTCTCTCCATGTCCTGGACATAGCAGAGGTATACATCATTTCCGTCGCAACTCATGATACATGGCCATGGCGGTGATGATCTGTGTCGAAGGCTCCCTGGGCCTCTGGCGGTATGATATAGTAACCCCAGATGGACTCCTAAGAAGCAGTCGATGCTCGGCACATAGGATTCTACCCTTGTACCGCTCCAACCAGTTCATCCCGACAATCACATCAAAACCTAGTCCGTCGAACTCTATCAAGTCGATCGGAAACTCCTCATCCCTGATTCGAACAACAGCATCTCGGTAGTAGCGGGTACATCTGATCTGCTCTTTCGACGGGAGAGTGACCACGAAGTCTGGCATCTCTTCACCATCTAACCCCAGCCTCTTCGCAAATGATAGCGAAATGAATGTGTGTGAGGCTCCAGAGTCGAACAAAATCGATGCATCCACGCCATTCACTGGAAAGGTACCGGTGAGGATTGTGCCGCTCTTGCCGGCTTCTGCCTTATTGCAGACACTCAGTATACCTCCCGTTCCGAGTGCACAGCCTAATCATTGGCAAACTAATAAGTATTGGGTAACAACACGTTGATATACTCCAAACAACATTCCTTTATTCATTAACACGTCTTTACACCATAATTGGTTACATTGTAGACATTGCTAGATATAGCTCCTTTGTCAAACCACTGGCTTAATACATTACATACATGATTACACAAGGCTCAAAACTGCCTGAAAGTCAAATTTAAACGTCCAGGTTTCATGTGTGTGGCATTGATCACTGCCGACGGTGCGGTATTCAGTTTGATCTTTCTGATGCCATGGTATAGCATCCTGATTGCCCACCCATGATTAATACATCCCCCGATTTCAAAAGTAGCTTCTTTGCGAGATCAGCACGCTTCTGCTCGCCATATACAAATACTGCGGTATCACCAATGGACCAAGACACCACGGGTACTCCCTTACTTAGAGACTCGGGTGACTCGTCCTTGTCTTGGTGCATACCCAACCGTCCACCTTTCTGGTAGAAGTTTACAATGCATAGATCTGTTTCTACACTTGGAATTGATTCCGTTTCAACTTGCTGAGCAATTCCCACGGCGTGGTTAACGACCGCATGGAACTCCTCTGGTATACATGGTACTGTCGCTCCATCTTCAGCTCGCACTTCTTGATATGACTTGGTGTAAGGATTCCAGTCCTTACCCATGCACATCATCTTCAATTGCATCCTTGCTCCGTTCGGGTATTCGGGTGTGTAGAACCTTCCTGGTTTTGCTCCGAGTTCGTCGCATCGTCTGATGATGTGGATTTGTGCTTCCGGTGTCAGGTATCCATTTAGAAGTATCATACCTGGTTGGATGACCTGACATTGCTCCAAGGAAAAGTCGGTGATGTTGATGGCGGTTTCTTCTTCAGGTTTGGTGTGGGCGGGATTGGATAGCAGATATTGAAGGTTCCTAAGTTGCAAATTGCCTAATTTTAGGTGTTTTCCACATTACATTCTAACTCTTTACTTATATGTTTATACCCTTAGACTTGCTAACACTCATGCATGAAATGCGGTAAGCAATCACTTTTTCATTTATCAGTTTAGGCGGTACCTGGTCTCGAAGAGGATCCTGGTGCCTCAGACCGGTCCACCCATTCAGGGTGGCCTTGCCGGACCCCGTAGCCTTCCCCTTCTGGGATTCAGTGTACTTCTTGTCAGAAGTCTGCTGAGTAATCGCCTTCGGGCCTTCAGTGGTCGCGGTAGTATTACCCTTCCACTGCCCTTTTGGCTTGTAGTTCCTGCTGTGGGGTTCGTCCAACACTCAAACTCACGGTGCCCCATCTTCTGGCAGTGACGGCACCTCACATCGTTCCCCTTGCAGTCTTTGCCGGGGTGGTCTCCATTGCACCACTTACAGTAAAAGTGGCGCTCCGGTCCAGAACCCGCGCTAGCTGCTATAACAACACATAATCAATACTCACTTTCCATCTCAACAACATACAGCTCAACTAAATACACATAGTTAAGTAATTACCCTTAGGCGGGTAGGAGCGTAGAGGCTTCGCCGCATACGCATACGTGAGCTTCAGTGGCTCATCAGATGTGGTGGTCTGGGCTTGGCCCTTGTCACCCTGGTACTGGCCCTTCTGGGGCTGAGGGTAGGGTTTCTTTTTCTTTCCTCCCCCATACCCTTGCTGATTCTGGCCCTCGTTGGTGGCCTTGCGCTTGTGCGCATTTTCCTCGTCCCTCAGACGGACGGTAATCTCAACCTTAGCAGCGGCATGATAGCACTCCTGTATTTTAGGATGTCAGTCATGCCCCGCAAAAACAACTTACCAACTCACATTAACATTCACTCATGGTATAAATGGATTCACAACAAGGTACTCTAATTACCTGCAAGGTGGTATACTCAGCTGGCCCCATCCCATAGCGGAGACGGTGGCTCAGACCATTGTAGAACCGGTTCACCAACACCCGGTTCGAATACCCAAGGTCTGGTAACAGGTGGATAAGGCCGGTGAATGCGGTATAGTAGTCATCAACCGACATCTTATCCCCCTGCTTCAGACTATCCAGCTCGAGGCGCTTGGCCTCCTGCACATGTACCGGGTAGTACTTGGCTCGCAGTAGAGCCGTGTACTCCCTCCATCCAAAGTCAGGATCAGCCATCCTGTCCTCCTTCACAACTTCCACCAACTCTGTGCCGTACCTTCAAGTAGTGGCAGCAAGACTGTAACACCCCCTAATCTTAAACTGGTAATGACGTCATAACTCGTAGCATAATAGATAGCAAATCGCAGCGGAAAATAAAACTAACTACCTTGGTGTTACACGCCGTTACTCACCCTTGTGAGTACAAGGCATCCTTACTCTTTCCAACATTACAACTTCTAACGCTGTGATGAACAGATACTGAGCACTTCTAAATATTACAAACCAAACCAACTAAATGAGCAACTATCTGAAATACAACAACACTCCAAAATATAATACATAACAATCCACAAGTGTTTATAAAAACACAGCGGCTACCCTGTTCCCCGCACTCCGGCTTGTGTATTCCTCAGTGACCTGAAATGTTTGGCCCAATGAAGGGCTCAGCAAACTATGCTGGTATGCTAAATGTAGTCCTAAGTCTTCTAGATCCCTTAAGTCGTTTTAGCCATCTTGATATTAGATTCTTTAAATGAGAAACCGGTTTATAATGATAACAGTAACAACTGTAAACAATTAACAACACACACTAATCCATCCACCTGTAAACACCAGTGTACAATAGTACACAACACCAATATCCACACAACAATAACCACACAACAATAACCAATAATCACACATTAATAAACATAACAATAATCAAACAAGATACACGTAATAAATTGTACTTGTTAGTTAGTCACTTGGCTCTTACCCTTTAACCAATCATTTAACCTTCCCAATTAATTTCCATCACAAGTGTCATGATAAGACAAACCTTAGTAATCTGTGAAAATGGACAGTGTGTCCCACTGGGTTCCAAAGGAACCGTTACCAGCAGACCTTATGGCCCTGGATAAATATATGTAATGACCGATCCGGTCGAAACTGTGCACCAACGGCAGTGCATTCCGCCATCCCCGAATGTGGCTGATGGATTTGGAGTGACTCCCTTCTTGAGTCTCTCATAGTGATCACAATGCGCAACCAGAAGGTCGAAACGATCTGGATTCCTCTCTTTATAAGTTAGCCTTTTTGTCAGTGACATAATAACCAATACTTGAAATAAGACTATCACATTTGACCCTTGTTAGGTTCAATAATACCTAGAGGTCTGTTAGTCTTTTTTTTTTTCAGTTTAGATGTATAAACTTTAGTCACAGGCATTCGCGTATAAAATACAACGCAACAATTTGAGCAATCCCACGTACAATATCATTCACATAAAATCACAGATATCGTTCTTAAACATTTAAACACACAATGTCTGGACCTCAGGATAATCCTTAGGACATTCAGACCACACAATTAACATACCGTTCACCGTGACAACAGCTAGCTTGACAGTTCACGCTCTAGTAACCTTTCCCGTACGCTGTTATTTATACATACAATAACGGGTATATTAATACGACTATCCACTAAATATTACAGTATTGTCTCTGTATAGTTTATTCTCGTCGTATAATAACTCTGTATGTTATTTATTTTCCCCTGTTATTTTAACAGTGGTTCTAGATAACCAACCAGTTCATTATTTTATGTGAACTCACATGTGATAATGAATTATCATTTATACGGTATATCTTTGCCTCATTAATTATATACTTATAATTATTTCCACCTATCATTTATATTATATCCCTTGGTCATTTTTATTATAACCAAAATTATTTTATAAACTTTATATTATATTCCTAAATATACCATAATACATTATATTACCTAGTTTACCTCCTTTCCTTATTAAATTACCAAACCAATCTTAATATTCGGTATTTATATATTATACCCAACACCTAGTAAATTACTAAACAACCACATATAAATTTCCGGTAAACATATTTGATCCCATTGACTTTTACAACTTACCAAATAACCATATATCTTTATAATTTACTAAATTCCCATATCAATTTCGGAAATTGCAAAACAATAATATTATCTTCTATAAATTGCCAAATAACCTTATAACTTTTATAATTCACTATTTACCCACATTAACCTTTGTAAATAATAATTAACCATCTTACTTTTACAAATCACCAAATACTCTTATTATCTCGGTAATTACAAATTAATACCACCAATTTTTAATAAATTACCAATTAAGCCCATAAGCTCTTTGGTTTAATCATATAATTTCTATATTCATACTTTTAACCCCAAAATTTTATATAAGTTACATATTAACTTATAAACTATAGTTTAATATTTTATTTCTTTAAATAACCTAAGTATCCAATATCTTTTCTTAAATTACATATCCGCCCACATTAAATTCTATTCTTCATATATACTTCCACAAATTATATATTCACCCTTAAACTTTATAAAATGTTATTTTAACACTTAACCACTTATTTAATTCACCAAAACCCATAATATTAATTCCTACCTTATATTATAACATAAGTATACCAAACAACCCCTTTAATTCTCGGCAATCCATTTAATACACCAAACTCTTCAAAATTTACATTTTAACCACATAACTTATTAAACTAGCCATTTAAATACTTGTAGCTATTTTTAATATTCCCAAAATTTATAACATAAATTAATATACTTATATATTTCGAAAATCACCAATTTAAGCTTTAACTCTCGGCTTTAATTTCATTTTATTATATAGTTTCCAAAACTTTATTTAAACCTTATAATAAGTACATATAAATGTATATAAGCCATATACACTTCCAAAAATTAAGCTAGTGACTTAGAATGTTTATAAACTCAAAATAGGACATTTAATCCTCAAATATTTCGGTTTGTATATATATGCATCTTAATTAATTTTTTTGTGACACATATTTATACCTTAAGGTAATAATCTTACCTTATATGTTATAATTTATTTTCTTGACATTATACCCATGTATTTTCGGCCTTAATTATTTGGGGGTCATATATATTTTTATACCAAAGTTTGAAGCTTAATTCAAGCTTAAACTAATAAACTTTAATTAAATAAACTTACCCTTAAATCAAGACAATCTTTTACTTGATTTTTCCTTGAATTCCAAGCTCTCCAAATGCTATTTTGATGAAGGTATTTTCGGCCTCCTTATACACATGTTGGAGATCTATTGTTAGACTTCTAACAAAAAATTATAAATAACATTTGTAGTAATTTTACAAGAGTTTACCTTAGGAATCTATCAAGGTATTTTTGATACACCTTGTGATGATTGAAAATCCAAGTTTCCTTCATGAAATGATGAAGAGAACATAGGTTTAGAAACTCTAAAATTCGTCACTAATTATAGACACCATATGGAGGAAGATAAGGATCACCTTATCTTACCGAAATTTCCAGATTGCGCACTCTCTGCGGTTTTGTCACCCAGAACTGAAATGACCACCAACAATTAATGATCCTTATATGTCTGGAAAGCTAATTCAGAGAGGAACAACTTTGGTGTTGAGAAGATTTGAGAAAACTTACGGAAAATTCAGAATAACTCCCGAGAGAGACCTATTGAACAGATTTTCTGCTGTGAACCACTTCGCCTTCTTTTGTTCACCCAGAACGGAATACACCATGAAAATTAATGATCTTTATATTTATGGAAAGCTAATTCGAAGAGGAACAAGTTTGATGTTGGAAAAATTTCGAGATAACTTACTGAAAATTACAGAATTGCTCCCGAAGTCAGACCTCTTGTACAGATCTGCTACTTGATTCTTGTTTTGTAGAATTAGCTAGGAATTTTGACATTAAATGGAGTTAGAACTTAAACCTCCATTGCTGGAGCTTGAAGCTAGAAGGGAAGAAGAAAAGAGAGAGAGAAAGGAGAACTCACCATCGGCCAGGAGAATGGCAGAGGAAGAAAAATGCTAAACTCACGTAACATAAAGGCTTGGCAAGGTAAAATTTATTTGACAAAGAATTGTCCATTTGTTTAGTCTTTTTCTTGGTATAATTGCTTTCATTATTGGCTCTAAAAAGTCTCTCAATTCAGAATGGACATACGGTTGATTGCAAGGAGAATAATGAAGATTGATTGTCAATTGACATAAGAGGACAAGAGACAAGTTAGGTGAGTGTTTTCTTTTGATTTTCTTTAGTTTAGTCACATGTTATTTTTATCTTGTTTTGTGCTTGTATTTTCGGTAATGATTCAGCACATAGGCCACCGATTTCCTTTGTATTTATTGAGACATAAGATCATGCTATATTTGCTAGGTAGTTTATTTAATGCTGCTAAATTGTCTTGTTCTTGCATGTGAGGGAGGTCGGCAATTATGGAGCAAATAAGAGTTCCCACTCCTCACGTACTACATATGCTAGTATAGTTAGATTTTTGTTTTGTAAATTGTTAATATAATGATCTTGGTTATTAGGTACCTATCCCACTAGTTTAATTATTGGAAATCAAATAGCATTCAGTCCCCCACTAATTGATTTTAATCGACACTAGCATGTGATAGTAGGCAACTTGTTCTATTAAGTAGTCTAAAGTAGATTAGCTTTACTTTTACTATTTCACTTTCATTATTTCATTAATCTAATCTATCTTGTCTTTTCTTTGCAGGTTTTACGTATGGAGAAGGCTCCAACAACAGCAATAATGATACATTATTAAATAGTAAAGGTGGAGATGAGTCATTATCTACTAAGGTAATTATTTTGTTAAAACTAGCCAAAATGACTAGTATTCACGCCCACATTGGAGGTCAAATGAGGCTTATTTTTCATTTGATTTTTGTTACACTATATTGTAATAAGACCATACTAATTTGTGTAATAGGTTCTAGCATTTAATTTGTACATTTTTATTATGGTAAAGATGAAAGTGTTAAGGTAAAAATGCTGATTTTAGGTACCTTTTTGTCCTAAAAATCGCCCCTATTTAAACTATGAGTTTAGTACTGCCATCAATTGATTTAGATGGTCATTTTATCCACTTTTAAGATTACTAACTCGTGGCTCCTCAAAAGCTTTAAGGTATTTGCGTAAAACGCATTTTCATGACACCCGAAGGTGCGTTTTTGTGCTTTAAGAATATTTCCAGGAATTAATTAGTCGCTATGACTTCCAAGTGTTTATTGACATCATTTATAGTCAATAATAATATATTAAGGTGTTACATTAAATTATATGGGGTTATATAAACTTGTAACTCAATTTTCGGGCTAAAGGGGGCACTCCCGAGATAAAAGGAGCGTTAAGAAATTTCCCCCGAGCTCTTTGTTTATTTTTGAAGAAGTAACTTGGGAATCATCTTTAGAACAATTAATAATAATTTTAGGAACTCTAAGAATAATTTTATGGGGTTCGTGCCACCTTGGCACTCCTCCTAGGCATTCCCGGGCCTTTATGGGGCCCACATCGGAAATTTCCGAGAACTTTGTATTTTTACTCAGTTTTAACTGAGAACTTGTATTTTAAAGATCATAAAGTGATCCTTGGTTAAATTCATGTAATGTCCATAGCTTATATAATTATTTAACTTAAGGTCGGGCTTTTAACGCTCGTTTATGACCTTAAGGAGTTTAGGTGCGTTTTAACGCCCAAGTGTTTATATGTTTTCTTAGGGTTTAATAAACCCCCAAATAATATTTATATTCTTCAAACAATATTTATTTACTTATATTTAATTATTTAAATGTTAGGGGTATTTCAGTCTACCCCCCTTAAAAGGACTTCGTCCCGAAGTCATAATTTATATTTGTTCCTCCTATGGAATCAAGTTCCTCATATCTACTCCTGTCTACTTATCATTCTTGGGTGTCAATACTGTATTGACACTACTATATTCCATCACTACTCTGAGTGTATATAATTTCTACAGACAAATATTCTCTATTCGTGATAATAATATATCACTGCATAATAACTTAATAAATACTGTAAAACCATACATGTTCCAACTTCCTAACTATCCCACTCGGTCATCACTGCACAAGTGCAATACCAAATCCTCAGTCCTACAGAGTGCAGAGGTGTAAACCCTTGGCAGTGAATCTCTTGTGTGATTGTAGGAATATATAAAATATACTGTAAAATAATTAAGTGCTTCATAAACATTCAAGTGTTACATAGAACACACAATAATCATTCAAGTGTCACATAGGACATATCATAAATCACCAAATGTCACATAGGACATAACCATCTAATTAATTGCACACATGCGCAACAAACAAACACAAATAATCATACACAAAACCAATATAGACTGCAGATATGCAAGTCGCATGTGGTGCTCTACCCCCCTTTAAAAGGGTTACGCCCACGTACCCCTACAAGTATACACAAAACGAAAAGCAAATTGTTGGATACTTGTCTCGCATGGAGTCTTCTAACTCCCATGTCGCCTCTTCAATGTCGTGAGTTTACCACAGAGTTTTGACCATTCTAATGGTCTTATTCCTTGTCTCCCTAGTGTTGGAGTTTAACATGTGAATTGGGGTCTCCTCATATCTAGATGTAGGATTTAGCTCGAGTGTCTCGGGCTCTAAGTTATGTGATACACATCGTGCACTCTTTCAACTCGACATATAAGTCTAATCTGTAGGCTAATGGGCCCACTCGCTCCGTAATAAGGTACGGTCCTACATACTTCGGCTAAGCTTGCTCTTCTGCCCTAAATTTAAAGGTTCCCTTCATGGGTGAAATTTTAAGGAAGACTCGATCGCCTATTGCGAACTCGAGATCTCTCCTATGGACGTCAGCATATGACTTCTGTCCGTTTACGAGGTCTATCCCTCAAGGATCTATGTATTCCTTGATATGTTCTCTAGAGCATTAGTATGCTTTTATATTTTGGAACCCGTATGTATGGGTGAAGGTGATCTACTATCTTGTACATTGCCAATCTTATTTTATGGCTTGTCTAAACTATTTGTGTATAACACACTTCCATTAATCGCCTCTTAGTTGTAATCTTCGGCGCTCGTGTCTTTGTATTAGTATTGGGTATACTTATAATCCTTTTTCTTTAGGTTATCATCTTGTGATTCTGGTATTTTAGTTTGCTTTCGCAATATGCGGCGTTCATTTTCAATGTAATGTATGAGCTATGATTGAGCCGTGTATCTTATGTATATTATAGAAATATTGTTTTATATTGTTGATTCACCTACGATTGGTAGTATATACACGATTGTTATCGTCTGTTCATCAGGTATACCACAATAGGGTTCCTGTTAAGGTTTCAAACAAGGTGTAGTTTCCTCTCAATTAAACATGTTCTGGCTGTTGTGAAACAACTCTAGTGAGTATTAGTATAATGTTTATACTCTTTATATTCTACCATGTTTATAGGTAGGTTCCCATTTAATATATTGGGTTTGAATTTGTAAGAAAGACATGGAAGTCGATCTTTCCTTTCAGATGGCAATTTGACCATAACCTAGAATATAGCTAGAGAATACTGTTATTATAGGTAATTTTCTCTTGATCTAATATTTGATTTATTAACACGTTTCACGGAATAATAATAGTTAGTATTTCCCTCATAATTGACTATTTTTCCAACATACGCGGAGTTGTTTTAGCTATTAAATCTCCTTAGGGTAATCTAGACAATTTAACTCTTAACTTACACCTTCCACAACTAATATGCTTCATTTATTAAATCTTTATATTAAATTTAGGATTAAATACTTACTTATCACAGAAATATTTGTGACCACTTGTACGGAGTCTCAGAAATCATCCAACCCTGACGGGGTCAGCGTCAGTGTTGAACTATCCTTCCACACCATTTTGTTTGGTTTTCCCTTGATCTGACCAGGATCAAGTTCGACCTCCCCGTCAATATCAACCAATCACATAATTGTCATCTTCCAAATTTTATCTTGTTAAACTTTATGACGTGGTGAGTACTACATTTTCTCTTGACCATAGTATAACTAATCCAATATCTGTTATAACCTATACTTGAATCTAGGGTATTACCAAAATCCCCAAACAATATTCCTTGGATCAAATCATCAAGCGGGAAGCCAGTTTTTCCTCTTGGCATTAAAGATAAAATCTTATTAAGCATCTAGGCTCATACTTTCTAATAACTATATCCATCAATCAATTTAACTCTGAAATCCATCATACAAGTAATAAATCCTGTCATGGACTTGCATACTTTAGAATATCCTCTTCTCTTTAAAAAGGCTTATCTAGTATTTCACTTATCAGGGCTTGATTATTGCCTATACTTGATTATCATCAGTTGGAGCAAAGACAGTCACAGTTAGACTCAAGAAAAGTTTTCATGTCCCCATCCACAACTATAGTTCCATAAAGTATCATTTCCTCCACCCTAAAGCTTAGCTTTTTCCTTATTCCATCTAAAATCCAAAATCTGGTGAATCATTTGTTAACCTCGGATATGTATCTCTAATATTAGTACCATCTTACACAAGGGCTTCCAGAAATAAGTCGGTTAGGTGTGTCAAATAGAGGATTTAGAATCACCACCGGGTTTAGCATATAACGTTAGGACGGTTCACGTGTAAAACAGTGGTTACAAACTAAAGGTATGTTTTCCTACTTTACTTTTAATTTACACTCATTTTTGTGTATATATTGTTTCAAACTCTTATATAACTTACACTGCGTTTATTGCAAGTGTCAAGGGAGTTATTCTTTACTATGTTCATACTAAAATTTATATTACATACGTTTTAACCTTAGTTGGTTTACTGCGATCCTTTATTCGCATTCATAATTTGAGCTGTTATAGCAGGCATATACTCGTATAATTCATAAGGTTAGTGTAGGACATGTGTCTCAAAATAGGGTAGGTATATTCTATGGTACTCAACCCTCTGAAATGTATTAATACCCTCAATGTTTAGGTTAATAACCTCCAAATTATATTTATATCTGTAGCATTTGGTAGTGCTAATTAGGTAATTCCCCCCACTTTAGAAAGTATATATTCAAAGTTTGTTCTCTCTCCCCTTTATTAATTAGGAGTCCAGCGTTGTTATATATTGGTACTAGCTGAGACCCTTGGTATTTGCTCAGGTATTTTTAGAACCCGTGCTTATCCGTTATGGATTTTTAGTTATATATTTGAGATTCTGTTTCTCAATTGTCATATTTCAAGGTTTCTCACTATCTTCTCTTGGAGTTTATAAGAGATTGTAAGATTTCCTAGACTCGCACTGAGCGTAAAGCTCGGTGCCTGGGTATCCCATAAAATTTCAGTGTTTGCTCTTTACGTGAGCTCTTTTGACAGTTCATGTAGTCTTAAGTATTTTATATCAATTAATGTATTTCCGTTCATGACATCTGCTCGTCATTTAGGCAGGCCATATTTTATAGTTACAGAAAGTTTGGACAGTTGTTAATGTCCTTCGGCAATCCAAGTAAATATTAACTTACTATTCCTCACTGTACTATCTCACATACTGTGTCTCAATCCTTATCCATACACATCGTATTTATTTTAAGTTTTGATCCACTCTTGTATCCTGGAACATATAAAATCTTCCAAGGCTTACCCCCAAGTTCTACATTTATTCCTAACAGTTATTTGTTCATTATAGTTAAGTATGTCTCGAGTAGGATCATACCGGGTCAAAGTACTTGGCATTATGCCTCGGTATATTCCTGACCCTCGCTCATAGGCTCAGGTAACCACGGTCTCTTAGGTAACGTAAAACAATGTTGAAGTATCCTATTATGTGAGAGGTTACCTAATTTAGGTCTCTCTAGAGTTGATACTTACTAGTCACATATAAGTCTCATGGATTGATACTATAAACACATATTTATGCATCATGCATTTAGTTTAGGTTCTAGGCTTACCGGTGTCGCGCTAAGCGCTAGCTTCAGCGCCTGAAGTTCCCACTGAGTACAGGGCATTTCTTTCTGGAATTATCTCCTTTCCCTTCTGGATATCGGATGAGGATGGCTGTCCTCCCGGTCCTGTAGTATAAGTATTAGTCTGCGGCGCTTGACCTCCTCCGGGTCCGCCAGTTTCCACAGCCGGTGTTCTCTGCGAACCTCTAGCTCCTTTGTATACTCGACTCCCTGGATTGGAAAAGCATTCATACTCCCGGTGACCCTCCTTTTTGCAATAACGGCACTCCACCTTTCTTCCTGCGCAATCTACGCCTGGGTGATCTTTTCCACAACGTTTACAGTAATAGTGACGTCAGGTTGGCTTGTTGCCTCTAGGTGGTGCTATTCTTAGTGGCTGAGCATCAATAGCTGAGCCGGTCAACGAGGGACCTGCTCCTTCGTCTTCTGACCATGAAAATTCCTCTGTCCCTTCCTCCTTTCAAAGGATTTCTTCCGCTTCTTGCAGTAACCGCCAGAGGTTGCTCCATCATCATCTCCTTCAGTATTCTTCCTTTTCTTTCTTCCTGAGTCAGAGTGGTTGACTCCTGGTATATTGTCCAATAAACTGGTGATCCGCACGTAGTACTGGTCGACCGTTTGACTCCCTTGGACTAAGGACTTGATATCCTGCCTTTTTCTCTCTGTTTTAGGTGTTCGGGGTAGTACTTCTCCTCCCGCAACACTTCTACAAACTCAGTCCATCCAAATTCCGGTGTAGCTCTACGGTGGCCCTCAACAGACCGCCACCAAATGTCAGCTGCGCCCTTCAGGTTGTATGCAGCGATGTCGACCTGTCGGTCTTCTGGAACTCTGACAGCCTTGAACGCCTTCTGGTGCTCTGCAATGAACTTCTCCAGTTCGGCGGGGTCCGGTTCCCCTGAATAAGTTGGTACTTTCGCGTCTGCAACGCTCTTCAACCAGTTGGTTTTCTCTGGGCCGCGGCGGGTGGGGTATGGCTCCTGTAAATTGTACTCCTAGTTCCGGCGCGAAAGTTGCCATGGATGCTGTTAGGTATTGTACTGTTGGAACATCCGCCGGTGTCTCGCTACTGCGTCCACTGCTGTCTCCTCGTGGTCCTTCGCTAGTCGACATCTAAGATAGTATATTTTATTCCTACTCGGTTGCTACACCGTATCACATACACAATCAAATATGTAAGTAAGCTAACTACTAGCAATAAATATCCCTAGGGTTTTTCTTTCTAGGTCACGAATCCTCACGGACGTTTCCCGTAACCCAATATTCCTATGCTCATTGTCCTAGACTCAGTATCTTTCATCAGAGCGGTACTCCGCTCTGATACCACTTTTTGTAACACCCCTAATCTTAAACTGGTAATGACGTCATAACTCGTAGCATAATAGATAGCAAATCGCAGCGGAAAATAAAACTAACTACCTTGGTGTTACACGCCGTTACTCACCCTTGTGAGTAACAAGGCATCCTTACTCTTTCCAACATTACAACTTCTAACGCTGTGATGAACAGATACTGAGCACTTCTAAATATTACAAACCAAAACCAACTAAATGAGCAACTATCTGAAATACAACAAACTCCAAAATATAATACATAACAAATCCACAAGTGTTTATAAAACACAGCGGCTACCCTGTTCCCCGCACTCCGGCTCTTGTGTATTCCTCAGTGACCTGAAATGTTTGGCCCAATGAAGGGCTCAGCAAACTATGCTGGTATGCTAAATGTAGTCCTAAGTCTTCTAGATCCCTTAAGTCGTTTTAGCCATCTTGATATTAGATTCTTTAAATGAGAAACCGGTTTATAATGATAACAGTAACAACTGTAAACAATTAACAAACACACAATAATCCACCTGTAAACACCAGTGTACAATAGTACACAACACCAATATCCACACACACAAATAACCACACAACAATAACCAATAATCACACATTAATAAACCATAACAATAATCAAACAAGATACACGTAATAAATTGTACTTGTTAGTTAGTCACTTGGCTCTTACCCTTTAACCAATCATTTAACCTTCCCAATTAATTTCCATCACAAGTGTCATGATAAGACAAACCTTAGTAATCTGTGAAAATGGACAGTGTGTCCCACTGGGTTCCAAAGGAACCGTTACCAGCAGACCTTATGGCCCTGGATAAATATATGTAATGACCGATCCGGTCGAAACTGTGCACCAACGGCAGTGCATTCCGCCATCCCCGAATGTGGCTGATGGATTTGGAGTGACTCCCTTCTTGAGTCTCTCATAGTGATCACAATGCGCAACCAGAAGGTCGAAACGATCTGGATTCCTCTCTTTATAAGTTAGCCTTTTTGTCAGTGACATAATAACCAATACTTGAAATAAGACTATCACATTTGACCCTTGTTAGGTTCAATAATACCTAGAGGTCTGTTAGTCTTTTTTTTTCAGTTTAGATGTATAAACTTTAGTCACAAGGCATTCGCGTATAAAATACAACGCAACAATTTGAGCAATCCCACGTACAATATCATTCACATAAAATCACAGATATCGTTCTTAAACATTTAAACACACAATGTCTGGACCTCAGGATAATCCTTAGGACATTCAGACCACACATTAACATACCGTTCACCGTGACAACAGCTAGCTTGACAGTTCACGCTCTAGTAACCTTTCCCGTACGCTGTTATTTATACATACAATAACGGGTAATATTAATACGACTATCCACTAAATATTACAGTATTGTCTCTGTATAGTTTATTCTCGTCGTATAATAACTCTGTATGTTATTTATTTTCCCCTGTTATTTTAACAGTGGTTCTAGATAACCAACCAGTTCATTATTTTATGTGAAACTCACATGTGATAATGAATTATCATTTATACGGTATATCTTTGCCTCATTAATTATATACTTATAATTATTTCCACCTATCATTTATATTATATCCCTTGGTCATTTTTATTATAACCAAAATTATTTTATAAACTTTATATTATATTCCTAAATATACCATAATACATTATATTACCTAGTTTACCTCCTTTCCTTATTAAATTACCAAACCAATCTTAATATTCGGTATTTATATTATACCCAACAACCTAGTAAATTACTAAACAACCACATATAAATTTCCGGTAAACATATTTGATCCCATTGACTTTTACAACTTACCAAATAACCATATATCTTTATAATTTACTAAATTCCCATATCAATTTCGGAAATTGCAAAACAATAATATTATCTTCTATAAATTGCCAAATAACCTTATAACTTTTATAATTCACTATTTACCCACATTAACCTTTGTAAATAATAATTAACCATCTTACTTTTACAAATCACCAAATACTCTTATTATCTCGGTAATTACAAATTAATACCACCAATTTTTAATAAATTACCAATTAAGCCCATAAGCTCTTTGGTTTAATCATATAATTTCTATATTCATACTTTTAACCCCAAAATTTTATATAAGTTACATATTAACTTATAAACTATAGTTTAATATTTTATTTCTTTAAATAACCTAAGTATCCAATATCTTTTCTTAAATTACATATCCGCCCACATTAAATTCTATTCTTCATATATACTTCCACAAATTATATATTCACCCTTAAACTTTATAAAATGTTATTTTAACACTTAACCACTTATTTAAATTCACCAAAACCCATAATATTAATTCCTACCTTATATTATAACATAAGTATACCAAACAAACCCCTTTAATTCTCGGCAATCCATTTAATACACCAAACTCTTCAAAATTTACATTTTAACCACATAACTTATTAAACTAGCCATTTAAATACTTGTAGCTATTTTTAATATTCCCAAAATTTATAACATAAATTAATATACTTATATATTTCGAAAATCACCAATTTAAGCTTTTAACTCTCGGCTTTAATTTCATTTTATTATATAGTTTCCAAAACTTTATTTAAACCTTATAATAAGTACATATAAATGTATATAAGCCATATAACACTTCCAAAAATTAAGCTAGTGACTTAGAATGTTTATAAACTCAAAATAGGACATTTAATCCTCAAATATTTCGGTTTGTATATATATGCATCTTAATTAATTTTTTTGTGACACATATTTATACCTTAAGGTAATAATCTTACCTTATATGTTATAAATTATTTTCTTGACATTATACCCATGTATTTTCGGCCTTAATTATTTGGGGGTCATATATAATTTTTATACCAAAGTTTGAAGCTTAATTCAAGCTTAAACTTAATAAACTTAATTAAACTTACCCTTAAATCAAGACAATCTTTGTACTTGATTTTTCCTTGAATTCCAAGCTCTCCAAATGCTATTTTGATGAAGGTATTTTGGCCTCCTTATACACATGTTGGAGATCTATTTGTTAGACTTCTAACAAGAATTTATAATAACATTTGTAGTAATTTTACAAGAGTTTACCTTAGGAATCTATCAAGGTATTTTTGATACACCTTGTGATGATTGAAAATCCAAGTTTCCTTCATGAAATGATGAAGAGAACATAGGTTTAGAAACTCTAAAATTCGTCACTAATTATAGACACCATATGGAGGAAGATAAGGATCACCTTATCTTACCGAAATTTCCAGATTGCGCACTCTCTGCGGTTATTGTCACCCAGAACTGAAATGACCACCAAAATTAATGATCCTTATATGTCTGGAAAGCTAATTCAGAGAGGAACAACTTTGGTGTTGAGAAGATTTTGAGAAAACTTACGGAAAATTCAGAATAACTCCCGAGATGAGACCTATTGAACAGATTTTCTGCTGTGAACCACTTCGCCTTCTTTTGTTCACCCAGAACGGAATACACCATGAAAATTAATGATCTTTATATTTATGGAAAGCTAATTCGAAGAGGAACAAGTTTGATGTTGGAAAAATTTCGAGATAACTTACTGAAAATTACAGAATTGCTCCCGAAGTCAGACCTCTTGTACAGATCTGCTACTTGATTCTTGTTTTGTAGAATTAGCTAGGAATTTTGACATTAAATGGAGTTAGAACTTAAACCTCCATTGCTGGAGCTTGAAGCTAGAAGGGAAGAAAAAGAGAGAGAGAAAGGAGACTCACCATCCGGCCAAGGAGAATGGCAGAGGAAGAAAAGAGCTAAACTCACGTAGACATAAGGCTTGGCAAGGGTAAAATTATTTGACAAAATAATTGTCCATTTGTTTAGTCTTTTTCTTGTATAATTGCTTTCATTATTGGCTCTAAAAAGTCTCTCAATTCAGAATGGACATACGGTTGATTGCAAGGAGAATAATGAAGATTGATTGTCAATTGACATAAGAGGACAAGAGACAAGTTAGGTGAGTGTTTTCTTTTGATTTTCTTTAGTTAGTCACATGTTATTTTTATCTTGTTTTGTGCTTGTATTTTCGGTAATGATTCAGCACATAGGCCACCGATTTCCTTTGTATTTATTGAGACATAAGATCATGCTATATTTGCTAGGTAGTTTATTTAATGCTGCTAAATTGTCTTGTTCTTGCATGTGAGGGAGGTCGGCAATTATGGAGCAAATAAGAGTTCCCACTCCTCACGTACTACATATGCTAGTATAGTTAGATTTTTGTTTTGTAAATTGTTAATATAATGATCTTGGTTATTAGGTACCTATCCCACTAGTTTAATTATTGGAAATCAAATAGCATTCAGTCCCCCACTAATTGATTTTAATCGACACTAGCATGTGATAGTAGGCAACTTGTTCTATTAAGTAGTCTAAAGTAGATTAGCTTTACTTTTACTATTTCACTTTCATTATTTCATTAATCTAATCTATCTTGTCTTTTCTTTGCAGGTTTTACGTATGGAGAAGGCTCCAACAACAGCAATAATGATACTTTATTAAATAGTAAAGGTGGAGATGAGTCATTATCTACTAAGGTAATTATTTTGTTAAAACTAGCCAAAAATGACTAGTATTCACGCCCACATTGGAGGTCAAATGAGGCTTATTTTTCATTTGATTTTTGTTACACTATATTGTAATAAGACCATACTAATTTGTGTAATAGGTTCTAGCATTTAATTTGTACATTTTTATTATGGTAAAAGATGAAAGTGTTAAGGTAAAAATGCTGATTTTAGGTACCTTTTTGTCCTAAAAATCGCCCCTATTTAAACTATGAGAGTTTAGTACTGCCATCAATTGATTTAGATGGTCATTTTATCCACTTTTAAGATTACTAACTCGTGGCTCCTCAAAAGCTTTAAGGTATTTGCGTAAAACGCATTTTCATGACACCCGAAGGTGCGTTTTTGTGCTTTAAGAATATTTCCAGGAATTAATTAGTCGCTATGACTTCCAAGTGTTTATTGACATCATTTATAGTCAATAATAATATATTAAGGTGTTACATTAAATTATATGGGGTTATATAAACTTGTAACTCAATTTTCGGGCTAAAGGGGGCACTCCCGAGATAAAAGGAGCGTTAAGAAATTTCCCCCGAGCTCTTTGTTTATTTTTGAAGAAGTAACTTGGGAATCATCTTTAGAACAATTAATAATAATTTTAGGAACTCTAAGAATAATTTTTATGGGGTTCGTGCCACCTTGGCACTCCTCCTAGGCATTCCCGGGCCTTTATGGGGCCCACATCGGAAATTTCCGAGAACTTTGTATTTTTACTCAGTTTTAACTGAGAACTTGTATTTTAAAGATCATAAAGTGATCCTTGGTTAAATTCATGTAATGTCCATAGCTTATATAATTATTTAACTTAAGGTCGGGCTTTTAACGCTCGTTTATGACCTTAAGGAGTTTAGGTGCGTTTTAACGCCCAAGTGTTTATATGTTTTCTTAGGGTTTAATAAACCCCCAAATAATATTTATAATTCTTCAAACAATATTTATTTACTTATATTTAATTATTTAAATGTTAGGGGTATTTCAGTCTACCCCCCTTAAAAGGACTTCGTCCCGAAGTCATAATTTATATTTGTTCCTCCTATGGAATCAAGTTCCTCATATCTACTCCTGTCTACTTATCATTCTTGGGTGTCAATACTGTATTGACACTACTATATTCCATCACTACTCTGAGTGTATATAATTTCTACAGACAAATATTCTCTATTCGTGATAATAATATATCACTGCATAATAACTTAATAAATACTGTAAAACCATACATGTTCCAACTTCCTAACTATCCCACTCGGTCATCACTGCACAAGTGCAATACCAAATCCTCAGTCCTACAGAGTGCAGAGGTGTAAACCCTTGGCAGTGAATCTTGTGTGATTGTAGGAATAAATATAAATATACTGTAAAATAATTAAGTGCTTCATAAACATTCAAGTGTTACATAGAACACACAAATAATCATTCAAGTGTCACATAGGACATATCATAAATCACCAAATGTCACATAGGACATAACCATCTAATTAATTGCACACATGCGCAACAAACAAACACAATAATCATACACAAAACCAATATAGACTGCAGATATGCAAGTCGCATGTGGTGCTCTACCCCCCTTTAAAAGGGTTACGCCCACGTACCCCTACAAGTATACACAAAACGAAAAGCAAATTGTTGGATACTTGTCTCGCATGGAGTCTTCTAACTCCCATGTCGCCTCTTCAATGTCGTGAGTTTACCACAGAGTTTTGACCATTCTAATGGTCTTATTCCTTGTCTCCCTAGTGTTGGAGTTTAACATGTGAATTGGGGTCTCCTCATATCTAGATGTAGGATTTAGCTCGAGTGTCTCGGGCTCTAAGTTATGTGATACACATCGTGCACTCTTTCAACTCGACATATAAGTCTAATCTGTAGGCTAATGGGCCCACTCGCTCCGTAATAAGGTACGGTCCTACATACTTCGGCTAAGCTTGCTCTTCTGCCCTAAATTTAAAGGTTCCCTTCATGGGTGAAATTTTAAGGAAGACTCGATCGCCTATTGCGAACTCGAGATCTCTCCTATGGACGTCAGCATATGACTTCTGTCCGTTTACGAGGTCTATCCCTCAAGGATCTATGTATTCCTTGATATGTTCTCTAGAGCATTAGTATGCTTTTATATTTGGAACCCGTATGTATGGGTGAAGGTGATCTACTATCTTGTACATTGCCAATCTTATTTTATGGCTTGTCTAAACTATTTGTGTATAACACACTTCCATTAATCGCCTCTTAGTTGTAATCTTCGGCGCTCGTGTCTTTGTATTAGTATTGGGTATACTTATAATCCTTTTTCTTTAGGTTATCATCTTGTGATTCTGGTATTTTAGTTTGCTTTCGCAATATGCGGCGTTCATTTTCAATGTAATGTATGAGCTATGATTGAGCCGTGTATCTTATGTATATTATAGAAATATTGTTTTATATTGTTGATTCACCTACGATTGGTAGTATATACACGATTGTTATCGTCTGTTCATCAGGTATACCACAATAGGGTTCCTGTTAAGGTTTCAAACAAGGTGTAGTTTCCTCTCAATTAAACATGTTCTGGCTGTTGTGAAACAACTCTAGTGAGTATTAGTATAATGTTTATACTCTTTATATTCTACCATGTTTATAGGTAGGTTCCCATTTAATATATTGGGTTTGAATTTGTAAGAAAGACATGGAAGTCGATCTTTCCTTTCAGATGGCAATTTGACCATAACCTAGAATATAGCTAGAGAATACTGTTATTATAGGTAATTTTCTCTTGATCTAATATTTGATTTATTAACACGTTCACGGAATAATAATAGTTAGTATTTCCCTCATAATTGACTATTTTTCCAACATACGCGGAGTTGTTTTAGCTATTAAATCTCCTTAGGGTAATCTAGACAATTTAACTCTTAACTTACACCTTCCACAACTAATATGCTTCATTTATTAAATCTTTATATTAAATTTAGGATTAAATACTTACTTATCACAGAAATATTTGTGACCACTTGTACGGAGTCTCAGAAATCATCCAACCCTGACGGGGTCAGCGTCAGTGTTGAACTATCCTTCCACACCATTTTGTGTTTGGTTTTCCCTTGATCTGACCAGGATCAAGTTCGACCTCCCACGTCAAATATCAACCAATCACATAATTGTCATCTTCCAAATTTTATCTTGTTAAACTTTATGACGTGGTGAGTACTACATTTTCTCTTGACCATAGTATAACTAATCCAATATCTGTTATAACCTATACTTGAATCTAGGGTATTACCAAAATCCCCAGAACAATATTCCTTGGATCAAATCATCAAGCGGGGAAGCCAGTTTTTCCTCTTGGCATTAAAGATAAAATCTTATTAAAGCATCTAGGCTCATACTTTCTAATAACTATATCCATCAATCAATTTAACTCTGAAATCCATCATACAAGTAATAAATCCTGTCATGGACTTGCATACTTTAGAATATCCTCTTCTCTTTAAAAGGCTTATCTAGTATTTCACTTATCAGGGCTTGATTATTGCCTATACTTGATTATCATCAGTTGGAGCAAAGACAGTCACAGTTAGACTTCAAGAAAAGTTTTCATGTCCCCATCCACAACTATAGTTCCATAAAGTATCATTTCCTCCACCCTAAAGCTTAGCTTTTTCCTTATTCCATCTAAAATCCATAAATCTGGTGAATCATTTGTTTAACCTCGGATATGTATCTCTTAATATTAGTACCATCTTACACTAAGGGCTTCCAGAAATAAGTCGGTTAGGTGTGTCAAATAGAGGATTTAGAATCACCGGGTTTAGCATATAACGTTAGGACGGTTCACGTGTAAAACAGTGGTTACAAACTAAAGGTATGTTTTCCTACTTTACTTTTAATTTACACTCATTTTTGTGTATATATTGTTTCAAACTCTTATATAACTTACACTGCGTTTATTGCAAGTGTCAAGGAGAGTTATTCTTTACTATGTTCATACTAAAATTTATATTACATACGTTTTAACCTTAGTTGGTTTACTGCGATCCTTTATTCGCATTCATAATTTGAGCTGTTATAGCAGGCATATACTCGTATAAATTCATAAGGTTAGTGTAGGACATGTGTCTCAAAATAGGGTAGGTATATTCTATGGTACTCAACCCTCTGAAATGTATTAATACCCTCAATGTTTAGGTTAATAACCTCCAAATTATATTTATATCTGTAGCATTTGGTAGTGCTAATTAGGTAATTCCCCCCACTTTAGAAAGTATATATTCAAAGTTTGTTCTCTCCCCTTTATTAATTAGGAGTCCAGCGTTGTTATATATTGGTACTAGCTGAGACCCTTGGTATTTGCTCAGGTATTTTTAGAACCCGTGCTTATCCGTTATGGATTTTTAGTTATATATTTGAGATTCTGTTTCTCAATTGTCATATTTCAAGGTTTCTCACTATCTTCTCTTGGAGTTTATAAGAGATTGTAAGATTTCCTAGACTCGCACTGAGCGTAAAGCTCGGTGCCTGGGTATCCCATAAAATTTCAGTGTTTGCTCTTTACGTGAGCTCTTTTGACAGTTCATGTAGTCTTAAGTATTTTATATCAATTAATGTATTTCCGTTCATGACATCTGCTCGTCATTTAGGCAGGCCATATTTTATAGTTACAGAAAGTTTGGACAGTTGTTAATGTCCTTCGGCAATCCAAGTAAATATTAACTTACTATTCCTCACTGTACTATCTCACATACTGTGTCTCAATCCTTATCCATACACATCGTATTTATTTTAAGTTTTGATCCACTCTTGTATCCTGGAACATATAAAATCTTCCAAGGCTTACCCCCAAGTTCTACATTTATTCCTAACAGTTATTTGTTCATTATAGTTAAGTATGTCTCGAGTAGGATCATACCGGTTCAAAGTACTTGGCATTATGCCTGTTAAATTTCCCGACCCTCGCTCATAGGCCTCAGTAACCGGTCTCTTTAGGTAACGTAAAACAATGTTGAAGTATCCTAGTATGTGAGAGGTTACCTAATTTAGGTCTCTCTAAGTTGATACTTACCTAGTCACATATAAGTCTCATGGATTGATACTATAAACACATATTTATGCATCATGCATTTAGTTTAGGTTCTAGGCTTACCGGTGTCGCGCTAAGCGCTAGCTTCAGCGCCTGAAGTTCCCACTGAGTACAGGGCATTTCTTTCTGGAATTATCTCCTTTCCCTTCTGGATATCGGATGAGGATGGCTTCCTCCCGGTCCTGTAGTATAAGTATTAGTCTGCGGCGCTTGACCTCCTCCGGGTCCGCCAGTTTCCACAGCCGGTGTTCTCTGCGAACCTCTAGCTCCTTTGTATACTCGACTCCCTGGATTGGAAAAGCATTCATACTCCCGGTGACCCTCCTTTTTGCAATAACGGCACTCCACCTTTCTTCCTGCGCAATCTACGCCTGGGTGATCTTTTCCACAACGTTTACAGTAATAGTGATGTCAGGTTGGCTTGTTGCCTCTAGGTGGTGCTATTCTTAGTGGCTGAGCATCAATAGCTGAGCCGGTCAGACGAGGGACCTGCTCCTTCGTCTTCTGACCATGAAAATTCCTCTGTCCCTTCCTCCTTTCAAAGGATTTCTTCCGCTTCTTGCAGTAACGCCAGAGGTTGCTCATCATCTCCTTCAGTATTCTTCCTTTTCTTTCTTCCTGAGTCAGAGTGGTTGACTCCTGGTATATTGTCCAATAAACTGGTGATCCGCACGTAGTACTGGTCGACCGTTTGACTCCCTTGGACTAAGGACTTGATATCCTGCCTTTTTCTCTGTTTTAGGTGTTCGGGGTAGTACTTCTCCCGCAACACTTCTACAAACTCAGTCCATCCAAATTCCGGTGTAGCTCTACGGTGGCCCTCAACAGACCGCCACCAAATGTCAGCTGCGCCCTTCAGGTTGTATGCAGCGATGTCGACCTGTCGGTCTTCTGGAACTCTGACAGCCTTGAACGCCTTCTGGTGCTCTGCAATGAACTTCTCCAGTTCGGCGGGGTCCGGTTCCCCTGAATAAGTTGGTACTTTCGCGTCTGCAACGCTCTTCAACCAGTTGGTTTCTCTGGGCCGCGGCGGGTGGGGTATGGCTCCTGTAAATTGTACTCCTAGTTCCGGCGCGAAAGTTGCCATGGATGCTGTTAGGTATTGTACTGTTGGAACATCCGCCGGTGTCTCGCTACGGCGTCCACTGCTGTCTCCTCGTGGTCCTTCGCTAGTCGACATCTAAGATAGTATATTTTATTCCTACTCGGTTGCTACACCGTATCACATACACAATCAAAAATATGTAAGTAAGCTAACTACTAGCAATAAAATATCCCTAGGGTTTTTCTTTCTAGGTCACGAATCCTCACGGACGTTTCCCGTAACCCAATATTCCTATGCTCATTGTCCTAGACTCAGTATCTTTCATCAGAGCGGTACTCCGCTCTGATACCACTTTTTGTAACACCCCTAATCTTAAACTGGTAATGACGTCATAACTCGTAGCATAATAGATAGCAAATCGCAGCGGAAAATAAAACTAACTACCTTGGTGTTACACGCCGTTACTCACCCTTGTGAGTAACAAGGCATCCTTACTCTTTCCAACATTACAACTTCTAACGCTGTGATGAACAGATACTGAGCACTTCTAAATATTACAAACCAAAACCAACTAAATGAGCAACTATCTGAAATACAACAAACTCCAAAATATAATACATAACAAATCCACAAGTGTTTATAAAAACACAGCGGCTACCCTGTTCCCCGCACTCCGGCTTGTGTATTCCTCAGTGACCTGAAATGTTTGGCCCAATGAAGGGCTCAGCAAACTATGCTGGTATGCTAAATGTAGTCCTAAGTCTTCTAGATCCCTTAAGTCGTTTTAGCCATCTTGATATTAGATTCTTTAAATGAGAAACCGGTTTATAATGATAACAGTAACAACTGTAAACAATTAACAAACACACAATAATCCACCTGTAAACACCAGTGTACAATAGTACACAACACCAATATCCACACAACAATAACCACACAACAATAACCAATAATCACACATTAATAAACCATAACAATAATCAAACAAGATACACGTAATAAATTGTACTTGTTAGTTAGTCACTTGGCTCTTACCCTTTAACCAATCATTTAACCTTCCCAATTAATTTCCATCACAAGTGTCATGATAAGACAAACCTTAGTAATCTGTGAAAATGGACAGTGTGTCCCACTGGGTTCCAAAGGAACCGTTACCAGCAGACCTTATGGCCCTGGATAAATATATGTAATGACCGATCCGGTCGAAACTGTGCACCAACGGCAGTGCATTCCGCCATCCCCGAATGTGGCTGATGGATTTGGAGTGACTCCCTTCTTGAGTCTCTCATAGTGATCACAATGCGCAACCAGAAGGTCGAAACGATCTGGATTCCTCTCTTTATAAGTTAGCCTTTTTGTCAGTGACATAATAACCAATACTTGAAATAAGACTATCACATTTGACCCTTGTTAGGTTCAATAATACCTAGAGGTCTGTTAGTCTTTTTTTTTCAGTTTAGATGTATAAACTTTAGTCACAAGGCATTCGCGTATAAAATACAACGCAACAATTTGAGCAATCCCACGTACAATATCATTCACATAAAATCACAGATATCGTTCTTAAACATTTAAACACACAATGTCTGGACCTCAGGATAATCCTTAGGACATTCAGACCACACAATTAACATACCGTTCACCGTGACAACAGCTAGCTTGACAGTTCACGCTCTAGTAACCTTTCCCGTACGCTGTTATTTAACATACATAACGGGTAATATTAATACGACTATCCACTAAATATTACAGTATTGTCTCTGTATAGTTTATTCTCGTCGTATAATAACTCTGTATGTTATTTATTTTCCCCTGTTATTTTAACAGTGGTTCTAGATAACCAACCAGTTCATTATTTTATGTGAAACTCACATGTGATAATGAATTATCATTTATACGGTATATCTTTGCCTCATTAATTATATACTTATAATTATTTCCACCTATCATTTATATTATATCCCTTGGTCATTTTTATTATAACCAAAATTATTTTATAAACTTTATATTATATTCCTAAATATACCATAATACATTATATTACCTAGTTTACCTCCTTTCCTTATTAAATTACCAAACCAATCTTAATATTCGGATTTATATATTATACCCAACAACCTAGTAAATTACTAAACAACCACATATAAATTTCCGGTAAACATATTTGATCCCATTGACTTTTACAACTTACCAAATAACCATATATCTTTATAATTTACTAAATTCCCATATCAATTTCGGAAATTGCAAAACAATAATATTATCTTCTATAAATTGCCAAATAACCTTATAACTTTTATAATTCACTATTTACCCACATTAACCTTTGTAAATAATAATTAACCATCTTACTTTTACAAATCACCAAATACTCTTATTATCTCGGTAATTACAAATTAATACCACCAATTTTTAATAAATTACCAATTAAGCCCATAAGCTCTTTGGTTTAATCATATAATTTCTATATTCATACTTTTAACCCCAAAATTTTATATAAGTTACATATTAACTTATAAACTATAGTTTAATATTTTATTTCTTTAAATAACCTAAGTATCCAATATCTTTTCTTAAATTACATATCCGCCCACATTAAATTCTATTCTTCATATATACTTCCACAAATTATATATTCACCCTTAAACTTTATAAAATGTTATTTTAACACTTAACCACTTATTTAAATTCACCAAAACCCATAATATTAATTCCTACCTTATATTATAACATAAGTATACCAAACAAACCCCTTTAATTCTCGGCAATCCATTTAATACACCAAACTCTTCAAAATTTACATTTTAACCACATAACTTATTAAACTAGCCATTTAAATACTTGTAGCTATTTTTAATATTCCCAAAATTTATAACATAAATTAATATACTTATATATTTCGAAAATCACCAATTTAAGCTTTTAACTCTCGGCTTTAATTTCATTTTATTATATAGTTTCCAAAACTTTATTTAAACCTTATAATAAGTACATATAAATGTATATAAGCCATATAACACTTCCAAAAATTAAGCTAGTGACTTAGAATGTTTATAAACTCAAAATAGGACATTTAATCCTCAAATATTTCGGTTTGTATATTTATGCATCTTAATTAATTTTTTGTGACACATATTTATACCTTAAGGTAATAATCTTACCTTACATGTTATAAATTATTATCTTGACATTATACCCATTTATTTTCGGCCTTAATTATTTGGGGGTCATATATAATTTTTATACCAAAGTTTGAAGCTTAATTCAAGCTTAAACTTAATAAACTTTAATTAAATAAACTTACCCTTAAATCAAGACAATCTTTGTACTTGATTTTTCCTTGAATTCCAAGCTCTCCAAATGCTATTTTGATGAAGGTATTTTCGGCCTCCTTATACACATGTTGGAGATCTATTTGTTAGACTTCTAACAAGAATTTATAAATATTTGTAGTAATTTTACAAGAGTTTACCTTAGGAATCTATCAAGGTATTTTTGATACACCTTGTGATGATTGAAAATCCAAGTTTCCTTCATGAAATGATGAAGAGAACATAGGTTTAGAAACTCTAAAATTCGTCACTAATTATAGACACCATATGGAGGAAGATAAGGATCACCTTATCTTACCGAAATTTCCAGATTGCGCACTCTCTGCGGTTATTGTCACCCAGAACTGAAATGACCACCAAAATTAATGATCCTTATATGTCTGGAAAGCTAATTCAGAGAGGAACAACTTTGGTGTTGAGAAGATTTTGAGAAAACTTACGGAAAATTCAGAATAACTCCCGAGATGAGACCTATTGAACAGATTTTCTGCTGTGAACCACTTCGCCTTCTTTTGTTCACCCAGAACGGAATACACCATGAAAATTAATGATCTTTATATTTATGGAAAGCTAATTCGAAGAGGAACAAGTTTGATGTTGGAAAAATTTCGAGATAACTTACTGAAAATTACAGAATTGCTCCCGAAGTCAGACCTCTTGTACAGATCTGCTACTTGATTCTTGTTTTGTAGAATTAGCTAGGAATTTTGACATTAAATGGAGTTAGAACTTAAACCTCCATTGCTGGAGCTTGAAGCTAGAAGGGAAGAAGAAAAGAGAGAGAGAAAGGAGACTCACCATCCGGCCAAGGAGAATGGCAGAGGAAGAAAAGAGCTAAACTCACGTAGACATAAGGCTTGGCAAGGGTAAAATTATTTGACAAAATAATTGTCCATTTGTTTAGTCTTTTTCTTGTATAATTGCTTTCATTATTGGCTCTAAAAAGTCTCTCAATTCAGAATGGACATACGGTTGATTGCAAGGAGAATAATGAAGATTGATTGTCAATTGACATAAGAGGACAAGAGACAAGTTAGGTGAGTGTTTTCTTTTGATTTTCTTTAGTTAGTCACATGTTATTTTTATCTTGTTTTGTGCTTGTATTTTCGGTAATGATTCAGCACATAGGCCACCGATTTCCTTTGTATTTATTGAGACATAAGATCATGCTATATTTGCTAGGTAGTTTATTTAATGCTGCTAAATTGTCTTGTTCTTGCATGTGAGGGAGGTCGGCAATTATGGAGCAAATAAGAGTTCCCACTCCTCACGTACTACATATGCTAGTATAGTTAGATTTTTGTTTTGTAAATTGTTAATATAATGATCTTGGTTATTAGGTACCTATCCCACTAGTTTAATTATTGGAAATCAAATAGCATTCAGTCCCCCACTAATTGATTTTAATCGACACTAGCATGTGATAGTAGGCAACTTGTTCTATTAAGTAGTCTAAAGTAGATTAGCTTTACTTTTACTATTTCACTTTCATTATTTCATTAATCTAATCTATCTTGTCTTTTCTTTGCAGGTTTTACGTATGGAGAAGGCTCCAACAACAGCAATAATGATACTTTATTAAATAGTAAAGGTGGAGATGAGTCATTATCTACTAAGGTAATTATTTTGTTAAAACTAGCCAAAAATGACTAGTATTCACGCCCACATTGGAGGTCAAATGAGGCTTATTTTTCATTTGATTTTTGTTACACTATATTGTAATAAGACCATACTAATTTGTGTAATAGGTTCTAGCATTTAATTTGTACATTTTTATTATGGTAAAAGATGAAAGTGTTAAGGTAAAAATGCTGATTTTAGGTACCTTTTTGTCCTAAAAATCGCCCCTATTTAAACTATGAGTTTAGTACTGCCATCAATTGATTTAGATGGTCATTTTATCCACTTTTAAGATTACTAACTCGTGGCTCCTCAAAAGCTTTAAGGTATTTGCGTAAAACGCATTTTCATGACACCCGAAGGTGCGTTTTTGTGCTTTAAGAATATTTCCAGGAATTAATTAGTCGCTATGACTTCCAAGTGTTTATTGACATCATTTATAGTCAATAATAATATATTAAGGTGTTACATTAAATTATATGGGGTTATATAAACTTGTAACTCAATTTTCGGGCTAAAGGGGGCACTCCCGAGATAAAAGGAGCGTTAAGAAATTTCCCCCGAGCTCTTTGTTTATTTTTGAAGAAGTAACTTGGGAATCATCTTTAGAACAATTAATAATAATTTTAGGAACTCTAAGAATAATTTTTATGGGGTTCGTGCCACCTTGGCACTCCTCCTAGGCATTCCCGGGCCTTTATGGGGCCCACATCGGAAATTTCCGAGAACTTTGTATTTTTACTCAGTTTTAACTGAGAACTTGTATTTTAAAGATCATAAAGTGATCCTTGGTTAAATTCATGTAATGTCCATAGCTTATATAATTATTTAACTTAAGGTCGGGCTTTTAACGCTCGTTTATGACCTTAAGGAGTTTAGGTGCGTTTTAACGCCCAAGTGTTTATATGTTTTCTTAGGGTTTAATAAACCCCCAAATAATATTTATAATTCTTCAAACAATATTTATTTACTTATATTTAATTATTTAAATGTTAGGGGTATTTCAGTCTATAACCCGATAAAGCCAATTCCAACATATTTGTAGACGGTATAGTTTCCCATAGTAACGCTACCTCCAACCTGCTTATACGTTGAGAACCACTCCCTATTTGGACAAATATGATTGAATGCCCCAGAATCAAGAACCCACACATGTGAATAATATGACTGGTTACCAATAACTAGGGCTAGATCTTCTTCAGAATTCGTGTTACTGTATGCCACATCGGTTGAGCCTCCTTTCCTTCCCTATTGCTTCAATTTCTTGGGACGCTCATTTTTTTTCATTGCCCTTTCTCCTTGCAGCAGTTGTAGATATCATTCGGCTTGAGACCCTTTGAAGACAAACTCTTACTATTTGATTTCTTTTTATCGGATTTCCCCAATCCATTACCTCATGTAGCCACCAGTCCAGATGCCTGATTTTCTGTACTCAAAGCAGATGCTTTATGACAGACCTCTCTGGTATGAAGTGTAGATCTTACTTCTTCAAGAGTCAGACTGTCTTTCCCAACAATGAAGGATTCCACGACATTCTCATGACAAGGGTAAAGACACCAACAGAATTAAGGCAACATCCTCATCTTCTACCTTAACATCAATATTGAGAAAATCCAAGAGAATCGTATTCAACTAATCCAGATGATCCATTAGAGACCTGCATTTGCGGGCTGAATAGACGTCGCTTCAGGAGTAACTTATTGGTCAAAGACTTCATCATGTACGGATTTTTGAGCTTCAACCACTGACCAGCGGCAGTATCCTCATCAGCAATAGGGGTGTCAAAATCAGGTTTTTGGTCGGGTTAAGCTCAACCCGAATCCAACTTGAAAATAGTTTAGGTCAACCCGACCCGAACCCGGATGAAATACCCACGTATTTTAGGTTAGGAATTACATATTAGCTGAGTAATACAAGTGGGTTTAATTCTATAATGGGTCGATCATTGAGTTACCGAGTTAATCCATGGTTAGTGATTATTATTGGGCCCAGGGAAGTCAAAATAATTATTCTACTTTCTTTTTTCTCTTTTCTAAATTAATCATATTTTTAATATCTTCCTTTCCTTCGCCTAAATTAATTAATATTACTATCCCCATCTTCTACTAACGTAATAACGCTCCCCTACTTCTTTTAAATTAATTATTCAATCTATTTTATCTCTTTCTAAAAATAATTATCTCCCTTCTTAAGATAACTGCACTCGTACTTATCCCTTCTTAACGGCTGATTAATTTTACTTCTTATCTTTTTATTAAACGTTGTATTTCTTATTTTGTTGATCGACCGTTTACTTCCGTCACTTATAAACTAATTAATTAGTTACCACTTATTCCTTCTAATTAGTTACTCAAAAATAATTTATTCCTTCACTTAAATTAATTACATTATCATCTTCCTATTTTATTTCCCAATAAACATTCTATTTGTACCACGATCCCCACCTCCATCTCCTCGTCGGTATTACAACACATCACGCTCTCATCTTCTCCAATTACAAATCTCTCGTTCTTCCTTTTTTTCTCCAAGTTCTTCCCTGGTGCCAAATTAGAGTTTAGAAGGGTAAGGTTTACTACCTGGGTAAGGTTTCGTCTTGTTTTGATTGTGGATTTGTAGATTCTGATTATTGGTTATTATGAATCTAGACCCTAAATTCGTCGGCGGACGCTACCAGTGACTTTGCTGAGCCGCTCTCATAAGTGGTGTGTGTAGTCAGGTAAATTTTGTGCTCATGTTTGCTTCATTGCGTAAATTGTGATTATCGAAAGATGTTGTAGAAACCCTGATTAGGGATTTGGAAATTGGGAAATTATTTCCCTACGTTGTGAACTAATGGTGGAATTTTACAACTGGAGTTTCGTTTCTATTTCGTTTTGAGAGCCTTTCACTGGAAATTGATTACTTGTTAGGGCTCTTGGTGCTCCCTAATTAAACATTGATTATTGGTACTTTGTACCTGACTATACATTGATTATTGGTACTTCGTACCATCACTATGTGTTAATTATTGGTACTTTGTACCCTGACTATTCTTTTGCGCTGCAAACATTGAACTGCAGTTAAGCTCTATTGTAACACCCCAACTCTAGATCCCGTAATTAACGTCTAATGACCTCCAACATAATTAACAAACCGCAGCGGAAATAACTTAAACAGATTCGGTGTTACCGCCGCCAGCCACCCACGTGACTGACAAGGTCTTTCCTCCCAACACGTTACGGTCCAAATGACTGGAAATACATTACAATCCCTTTAAAATACATACCGCGTTACTAAGTCCGAATTAATACAACACAAGTCTAAATACATCTTATACCAAAATCATAATGCATCCCAAGTCCTAAGTGTACCCCACCTACTCTCGGTCGGGTCTCATCTCCTTCATGTACCTGTGAAATACCCCAAACCTTGATATGTGGTTTAAATATCAAACCATGTTATATAAAGGCTAAAAAGTGCCTTAGAAACATCAGTGGACAATATGGAATGTAGTAAAGTGCAATAAAGCACTAAGACACAGTATGAGCAAAAACATGCTCTAAGCTATGAGTGAACTTGGTTAGGACCCAAAGAGCCTACCAGGACTTGATAACATTTAATTATGATTTAATAAGGCTAAATAAGTCCTTAAGAAACTTTGGTGGACAGTTAAACCAAATAAAACATAAGGTAATACCTTAAAGTCAATATGAGCAAAAATGTGCTCTAAGCTTGGGATGAGTGTGTATAAGACCTAATGGTCATACCTATACCTTATTTATATGGTAATGAACATATTAAACCAATTACTAAAGAAAACCAAGCTTGAAAACAAGTTAAAACACAAAATGTGCTTTAAGGAGTCTTAAAGCACGTTTTTGAAAAATTGTCTTGTAAATGAGTTTTGAATGGCTAAATGTCCATCATTACTCTTTAATTAACATGTGTACTATATAGTATCACATTTGGGTGGCCATATTAGTGGGAAATCAAAAATTTCACTTCTATGTGCCTTGTATTTGTGAATAGTAATTTTTACAAGCTAGTATGTAACATATAATGTTATAAGTAATTAAATGAGTCAATAAAGACTATATTACCCTTCTATTATAATGGTGGCCGGTTTTTGTAGTAAGGTGAGTCACCACCATGTAAAATCAATTAAAGGAAAGGAAGGAAAAGAAAGTAAAAAGAAGAAAGTTACTTTAGTACATAAATATCTCCAAAAGCAAGTGTTATCTTCATTCTCTCATTCCTTCCTTCATTTCCCACGATGGTTCTTCTTCCTCCTCTCTCCATCGGTTTCCAAACAGCCCACACTCATTCTTCATCTTCTTTCACTTGTAACTTGTGATTCCCTTGGCCAAATCAAATTCCAAGACCATATTTGTCTTAGTTAGGTCAAGCTCTACACTTCCCTCTTTTCAAATCTTCAAGAACTCAATTTTGGTGCCATGAAGATTCACCATTGAAGGAGCTTGAGCTCATCTTTTCACATATTCTTGTTCTCCTTTGCTTCAAGGTAAGGAAACTCAAAGAAAAATCAAGTTTCCTTCATGTTTTGTGTTGTCCGAAAATTCACCTCACCATGGTGTGTTTATCTTGCTTGTTTTAGCTTCATTTGGATCTTCCAAGGGCTAGGAGGAGTCCTCTCTTGATACTTATTCAAGTTCTCTTCCAATTCCAAGGTAAAACAATTACCTTAATGTGTTAAAACAATATGTGTAACTAGGGTTTACAATGAGATGAAGCATAATGCTTGAATACTCATTATGTTGTTTGTAATGTATAGAATTGACAAGGAACCAAACCCCACCGGTTTAAGGAAACAAGAAGAAGTTTGTGAGGAAAAAGAGGTAAACAAACTATCTCAATGTAGTTTAAGTGCCTTAGGAAAATGAGCTTGATTGCTTGATAAAATACCTAAGGAGCCAATGGTGAGTGACCTAGTAAATGTTCTCAAGGAGACTAGTAAAAGAACATATGTTTTGGTGTATGTATTTGCAGGTCAAAGGCATTATTTATGTGGGAAATTCAGTGTTTAAGGTTATGCAATTTAAGGGCCTAAGAGCCATGTTATTTAAGGGCCTAAGTGCCAAGCAATTTAAGTTATGCACTATATTGTGATGTAGTGCTAAATGTGTGAAGTTTGTGTATAAAATGTGTTTGATGGATTTTAGGTGTCCTTGAGTGAAATAAGGTAAAAACCTAAGTGTTTGGATGTGAGTGTATACAAGAGAAGCTATGGCCAAATTTGGGAAATGTGTAAGAAGTTCTAAGTGTTGTAAGTGAGTTTGGTGAACTAGGAAGTGTTAAAAGTGAATGAATGTTTACTTGAGAAGAAAACATGTATTAAGGTGATTTAGAGTGATGCAAGGATTTAGGTGTTGTCTTTGAAGTTCTAGGAATTCAATGTGTGTTTTGTGAATGTGTTAAAGTCGTGGAGAAGTTGTTTAAGGTTTAGGTAAGGTTGGTGTTCAAGGAACAAGTGATGTTTAGGAATGATGTGAAAAAGGAGATTTAGTTTGTAAGAAAAGAAGTTGAGAGATGATGATAAGGTGTAGAGGAAACACCTTGGTATTGTGGTCATTATAGGTGAAGTGCCACCTAGAAATCATAAGGAGAAAACATTGTAAGTGTTAGGAATTTTGTGGAGATATAAGTGAAGGTTTAAGGAATTAGGAAAAAATAGTTTCGTGAGTGTTTAAGAATATCTTAATGGTGTGTTTGAAGTGCCAAAGGATGTTAGAACACATTAAGAGGCCTTAGGAGAAGTTGGGTGAGATTGGCAAAGTTTGGGCAAGTATATAAGGCGACCGACCCAGGGGCCGACCCAGTTTGTGGGTCGGTCGAGCCTCTGTAAAATGTTTGGAATGTGTTCGGTAATGGTCCGACCCAAAAGGGTGGGTCGGACATGGGTCGGTCGGTCAGTTACAAGGTGGAAAATGTTCGCACATGGACCGACCCAGAATGGTGGGTCGGACGTGGGTCGGACGGGCATGTTTGTAAGGAAGTAAAAAGGGGTCTGTAATGGACCGACCCAGCTGTGGGTCGGTCGGTGGGTCGGTCGGACCAAAAACATGTTAAGGTTATGAAATGATATGTGATGATGGGGATTGATAGGTAATGATGTTATAAGGATGTTGAGGACATGTTAGGTGAGTTTTAGTGACAATAAAATGGGCTAAAAAGTTGTAATTAAATGTGAAAGTAAAACAAGTTAAAATTGTTAAGTATGTAAACTAAGTAACGGGGAAAAAATTAAGCATTGACATAAATGATCAAGCAAACCCCAATGTTAAAAAAAACATGTGATGTTAACAGTTGTTCGAGGATTGCTCGAGGAATATAAATGGACAGGATAAAGTGGACTCCGGTGAAGGTATGGTTTTCTTGCAACCTGCGTCCTACCGGATTACCGGCTTGTATGCCAATGTGTTTTTCTGTATGTTTGCCACGTTGTAAGATAAAACATGTAATGAGTTTACAGTAATTCATTTATGTGGCGTGTTCAACTCCGATACCATTTAATCTCGGCAGTGTTAACCTTAGTTAACTGAGTCTAGGATCATGAGAGTTCGGTATTCGGAGTAAACGACCCGTACCATGGGACGTACTAACCACGGCTATGCGTGCGTTAATGTGTGATATGTGTATGTGAAGTAGGGATCTCCCTTGTATGTTTAACCAGTTGTAATACTGTATGAGTTGTATGTGACAGGCTCCATAATGGGGTCATAAGTATTGTCTAAAATGAGTATGTACTAACAGTAGTGAGGAATCCGGTTTGGCCGGTCGCGCGTTGTTTGGGAGAGGGTATCCTTTTTAGCCTTACCCTTCTCTTGTTATGGTTGTTTCCCTCACGGGTTATGATCTCCATTAGCTTACTCCAAAGCTTACCTATTCTGACTTATGATCGGTTTAGTGGGAACCTGTGTTGTGTGGGTGTTAGGGCCTCCAAACCCGAACCGCCTTAACTTAAGTACTGTCCAACTATTAGGACGGTAATGAGTGTTGTTGTTGTATAACGAGCTTGTCATGAGACTGGCAACATTCTCTAGGCTCACCAGTGTGTAAACAATGTTTGGGTCGGTTCCTAGAGAACCACTCCGTTATGTTATGTATGTATAAACAATGTTTGGGTCGGTTCCTAAGAGAACCATTCCCGTTAGTTATATGTTTTGTTGTGATGCAATATCTTTGTGGTATTATGTTGTGTACGTAGAAACGTGCAAAGGGCTGTTTAAGTGTTGTATGTAGTGTATGTTGTAGGTGTATATTGTGAAGTGTGTTAATACTGTGGAGTGTGTGGATCATGATATGATTCCCAGTTGTGAAAAAGACGTTTAAGGGTAACCCGATTTAAGGGTATGGTCGTCTATTAAGGAAGTAGCTCCATCAGAGGAGGAGTACTCTAGGCATGATGAAACCAGAGTGAATTATTAAGTAAGGATATATTATCCGATTGTTGAGCCCATTGAGGCGAAATGTTAAGTGTTGTGTGTTTATTGTCACATGCATGATTTAAATATAGTCAACTGCATGCTAAGACGACAATTAGTTGTGCGTGGCCCGGTAGCATGTGGGCTGCGGGATTACCATACAGCAAAGGTGCTGAGCCCCTTGGGGCCACCCCTTTCTCTTCTTTCCTATTTCAGGTACGAAGTGCTGGAGCGTTCGAGAGTAGGACGGGTAGTCATTGTACATGGGTAAACTTTTAAGTGTATGTATACAGTAGGTGTAGTAAGACCGATGATGTTGTCGGCACCAGTTTATAAATACTCGGTATAGTTGATATGGTGTATGTTGTTGTGTTGTTAATGGAAAGGGATACTAATGTATAGTTGCTCGGGAATTTAGCCCATCAGACCGGTACATTGTGTATGTATTAGCCTTGTTAGCCACGTGGGTGGCTAACGGCGTGTAACACCAACAAGTTAAGTAATGTGATGAGGTTGTTCTTCCGCTGCAGTTTGTTGTAAGTATGTTAATGTGGATGGGGGTGTTACAAAAAGTGGTATCAGAGCGAAGTATCGCTCTGATGACTGAGTTACCGAGCTTAGGAAGTACCGAGTTAGGATTTAAGTACTTTGGGTTAAGGGTTGAGTGATAGCGTGAGAGATACGCTAGTTAGGAATTACCAGTGTGTACTGGAAACCTACAATATCCATCCCACCCTCCACAATCCCTGTTTTATAACTTGGGAAACAACGCCAGAGAGATGAAAGTCCTCTCTTACTCGGGAATACCCGATCTGGCCGTTATTAAATACCTTTAGGGTACGGAGAACCTGTCATACGGTAGATCCGAAAACTGGGAATCCGGAGACGGTCTCCATCTGAATAATGTTAACCGCATTTCATAGCAATGAATGAAGGATCTTGTGGATTGGAGAATAGAATTCCGGCAACCTGGGTCGACATGCAGAGCAGTCGAGAATAACCAGCTTGCAACGCACCAATCGTGCAACAGGCAAGAAGTGGATTAATAACACCCGAGACAAGTGTCTACGGGACACAATTGTTAAGTAATACACCAACGGTATTACCAACCGACAAAGGAACTACAACGTAGTCCCAACAAGAGACAAGTCTCAGTAACCACGACAAGTGCGTGGAACGGGCTATAAAGAGAATACGACACAAAAAAAGGGGGTCTCCCAGAAGGGAAATACCCTAGTTAATGATTATTATGTGAATACAGTGAGAAGTCTCCTAGACAAGTTATTATCAAGACAGTAAGATCAGTGAGGGCCAACAAGGCCATGATGACAGTGCGGGTAAAAACAACACCACAACCGGTATGTGTTAAACTGATAGCCAGTTAGCATGGCGCACTTGCCATAGCAAGTGCTGCTATAATAGGGCTGTTCGGGAAATTTATAACCACTACGAAGTACTTGGAAAAGTACAATAAAGTTAAATGTGATTGTCATAACAGTGGAAGGGCGTTAGCCTAACCTCTGTAATTGTAAGTACACCAGTCAGCAAGAAGCTAGACTTGGTTAAGGTAAGAAGATGTTGTGAAACCATTGAAAATTTTCTTCAACCCAGATTTATTCAAACCCTTTCTTTTTCAAAACCAGATTTTCTTTCAAACCAACACTTCTTTCCAACCTTCTTTTAAACCAAACCAGTAAAACCAAGGACAGTTGACAGGGATACAACATGGATAAACTTTCCCTCGATTAAGTCGGGAAGCAGGGAATGAATATTGTCACGGGACAATATAAGGGAGTTGACAACAGAATACTTCACCTAGGCGTGTGACGGACACACAAGTGTACCAACTGTGTTGTGGGACGACCGCACTCCGATAGGAGCATGTGGGCCTGACAGACCTACTTATGGGTTAGTTGGGTAAGTAGCAATGTATCAGTATGATACCCCATATATGTATACGAGTGGAGTCCGAAACACGGGAAGTAGTCGACTCCATCTACGGTCAGCAGTATAAAACAAACAAGAGCTAAGGATTACCAAGGAATAGTTGAAGTTAAGGAACTCAGTTAAAGTAACGAGACTAAAGGATTAGTGAATTCCTCTCAAGGAAATGTTTAAGAGTTAGGAAGTGCGAAGGGCACAAGCTGTTATGTAAGGACGTCGACATGTCTTAAGAATTCCGAGGAATGAACATTATAGCTGGAATGGTGACCCAGCCTGTACATGGCAAAGCAGATGCCTAATGTGGACACATTAATGTGCAATGAACGGATAAATTCCCAGAATGAGTACCTACACTACCAGGAAATGTTAATCTTCACAGAAGAAGATAACAACCAGTAAAGAACGCGAAAGGCGTAGCTAACGGAATGTACCAATAAGTGTGAGCCAAATGTAAGGGCATAACTTAACAACACCCAGGAGCAATCCTTGAAGGGTGTTCATATCAACAATTGTTGAATGAAATGCATGACAGAAGCACAAGGGTTGAAACTAACACACAGTTTAGGCATAAGTTGTCAGGAGACGGACTGACAATCCTAAGGGGCATCCCATGAAAGGAAACGTGATGCAACGACTTGTCATGGAGCCCAATATAATATCCAAACCATGTAATGTAGTACAGAGAAGTACATGTGTGTGGACAGCCTACAATGAGCCCGCTCAAGGCAAATAAGGCTCATAAGCCTTAGAAAGACTGTTATATAAATTCGATTGATGGTAGAAGTTTATGTTGTGTAAGCGAATAGAGTGGTAAACGAACCACTGCATTAAGAGTGGGGATACCTCGCGACATTGTGACACCGCAGGAGCGGTAGTTATGTGAATCAAGTTCAAGAAAAATGTTAAGGATTAACCATGTTGTTATTGAAAGAGAAATTAGCTTAGTATTATGTGTATAAAGTGAAGCACCTGGCTGAATAACGCCGGTTTGTGACTCGAATGATCGATGCTCAAGGAGCATTCAGTGGTCATCCAAATGAGGGATGAACCATCATGTGAATAATGTAAATTTATGTGTGGAAGTTAATGTGACAGTAAATACTATGTGAGTTAGTGTTATACAATAAGTGAGAGCACGGTGCGCAACAAGCGACCGTTGTATAAATGTTGTTAAACGAAAACGTAACAGATAAGACCAGTTATGAGTTAAACTCAGTGGACATGCAAGCAAGTGATGATACACAGACTGGGCAATAAGCCAATGGTCGGTACTATGTGATGAGGAACTCCGTGTGAATTCCATGGCGAATCGCATAAGGGATTTACTGTCGAGAGTTTACGCCTCTGCACTCTGTATGAAGTGTTTTGGTATTGCACTGCGCAGTAGTAATGATCGAATGAGATAGCTAGGAATTGGAAACATGTTGATTGTGGACAAATAATGTATAATGGCCGATGCATAGGAAATGCAAGGCCGCACCAACAAAAGAATACTTGTACAAAACCGAATATGGAGACATGATTAACAGTAAGTGACTACAGTAGCACTAACTGCCAAGTATCGGTATGGAATATACCCCAAATGTTGTGAATAACTGAGAGAGCACTACACACTAAGTAATAGCTCAATCTCAACCGACAATAAGTCGGAAGGAAAAGTCAATCATTGTGAAATACATAACTGTAACAAGTAAATGGTTATGGAAGTGGATGGAAAGTTTATAACTCACCGAATTCGCTAACGTAAAAGATACCACGCGTCGGTTGAAAACCATTGTCACCAAGATAAAGGTGATAATTGGGGATGTACAATACAGTAAGAATAACAAAAGGAGCGATTAAGCTCTACAGTTCGAGTTTCGCAGCAGAAACTAGTGAGCCAGTGATTCAAGTGTTGAATGTACATGGTGAACATGAGTGGATGGCTAATTATTAACGCCTAAAAGCCTCACAGGCCAGGACCGAAACCGGTTATGAGTTATAACTCCAATGCGAATCTTGGTTTAGGGACTAAACCGCAAATATGGTTAAGATCCTCTAATCAGAATCCATTGTGTAATAGACCGCGTGGAAGTTAAGATACTTCACGACGGCAAAACATTTTAAGTTAATGTTTAGTGATTGGTTACGTGGGCGTAATCCCTTTTAAGGGGGGTAGAGCGCAAAACCACTTGGTGTATATTACCGTACAAGTGTACGTAGTGTATGTGACTCATATGTGCATAGCACAAAATTATTGTTGTTTTGATGATTGGTGTGTGTGTTACGTAAACATACACATTCATTCATGGATTAATTGTGGTAATTGCGCACAGATGATGCGAATACCATTGTGATAAGTGTGTGTGTTTGTTAACAGTTGTGTGTGATTGTACAAGTGTGGGGAGTAGATAAACTCCCGGGGGAACAAAAGCCCCGACAGTGTATAAATGTAAAACCAGGTGCTGTATTTTAATAAAATATATGTATATATATATATATGTATACTTTATAGTGATGCATGAAAGGGCATGATACCGACATAGAACCTAGTGAGAATAAGATTCCCTAGGCAACAGGATTAAAGTGAATGGAGGTAACTGATAGACGGAGTTCTATCCTTTGGAGATGTTGTGATCATGACTAGAATGATTCAAAAGATAGAAAATTGGAAATGAGTGATTTACTTGATGCTTGAAAATGAAGTGGGAGGTGGAACTTGATTTGCATGCGATCAAGGGAAGCCGAACACAAATTGGGGTGGAAGGATAGTTCAACACTGATGCTGATCACATCAGGGTTGGATGACTCTTTGAAACTCCCTATAAGTGGTCACGAATAACCACGCTAATAAAAGAAGCAAAGAGCTTAAGTTGGACTTGGAGTTGTGTGTGTTTTCAAAAGGATTTTAAATTGGTATTTATAAAACGTTGATGGATACTTTACGTAATTAAAGTTCTCTTACTTAACCTCACAAAGAAATTTTAAATTTAAGTGATTGTTTTAAACTCCCAAAGGCACGGGGACAGAAGGTGTCCATCGCGACCGGGTTCTGCGGGATCACAGTGTATATCAAGGATATTTTTGATTGCTATACATGCTCTGACATGTTGTGTGGTATGGTAATGAATGTTGTTTTGACTTGGTTTTCTTAAAGTGTATACTATCAAGGCCTATGAGTCTAATGTGTGGTGTTACATAGACCTATGTGTCTAAAGACTGTTATGTTATCAGGACCTATGTGTCCAAATGTTGTTATGTTACCCAAGACCAGTGAGTCAAAGGGGTTGTTATGTATGTGTAAGTGTTGTTAAGATACCCGGACCATAGAGTCCGAGGTTATCATTTGGATATGTTATGTTATGTGTGGATGTGAATGTGTTGCCCGGACCATCAAGTCCGAGGTTGTGATGTAAAGTGTGTTTGGTTAAGGAAGTTTATTTCCAAGTGATTACTGTGTTCTAGTCTAATGATATGTGAAAAGTGTGAACTTCGAGGACGAAGTTCTTTTAAGGGGGGTAGATTGAAATACCCCAAACCTTGATATGTGGTTTAAATATCAAATTATGGTAAGTAAAGGCTAAAAAGTGCCTTAGTAACATCAGTGAACAATTTAAACCATAATAAATGCAATAAAGCATTAAGACACAGTTTGAGCAAAAACATGCTCTAAGCTATGAGTGAACTTGGTTAGGACCCAAAGAGCCTACCAAGACTTGATAACATTTAATTATGATTTAATAAGGCTAAATAAGTCCTTAAGAAACTTTGGTGGACAGTTAAACCAAATAAAACACAAGGTAATACCTTAAAGTCAATATGAGCAAAAATGTGCTCTAAGCTTGGGATAAATGTGTATAAGGCCTAATGGTCATACCTATGCCTTATTTATATGTTAATGAACATATTAAATCAATTACTAAAGAAAACCAAGCTTGAAAACAAGTTAAAACACAAAATGTGCTTTAAGGAGTCTTAAAGCACGTTTTTGAAAAATTGTCTTGTAAATGAGTTTTGAATGGCTAAATGTCCATCATTACTCTTTAATTAACATGTGTACTATATAGTATCACATTTGGGTGGCCATATTAGTGGGAAATCAAAAATTTCACTTCTATGTGCCTTGTATTTGTGAATAGTAATTTTACAAGCTAGTATGTAACATATAATGTTATAAGTAATTAAATGAGTCAATAAAGACTATATTACCCTTCTATTATAATGGTGGCCGGTTTTTGTAGTAAGGTGAGTCACCACCATGTAAAATCAATTAAAGGAAAGGAAGGAAAAGAAAGTAAAAAGAAGAAAGTTACTTTAGTACATAAATATCTCCAAAAGCAAGTGTTATCTTCATTCTCTCATTCCTTCCTTCATTTCCCACGATGGTCTTCTTCTTCCTCCTCTCTCCATCGGTTTCCAAACAGCCCACACTCATTCTTCATCTTCTTTCACTTGTAACTTGTGATTCCCTTGGCCAAATCAAATTCCAAGACCATATTTGTCTTAGTTAGGTCAAGCTCTACACTTCCCTCTTTTCAAATCTTCAAGAACTCAATTTTGGTGCCATGAAGATTCACCATTGAAGGAGCTTGAGCTCATCTTTTCACATATTCTTGTTCTCCTTTGCTTCAAGGTAAGGAAACTCAAAGAAAAATCAAGTTTCCTTCATGTTTTGTGTTGTCCGAAAATTCACCTCACCATGGTGTATTTATCTTGCTTGTTTTAGCTTCATTTGAATCTTCCAAGGGCTAGGAGGAGTCCTCTCTTGATACTTGTTCAAGTTCTCTTCCAATTCCAAGGTAAACAATTACCTTAATGTGTTAAAACAATAGGTGTAACTAGGGTTTACAATGAGGTGAAGCACAATGCTTGAATACTCATTCTATTGTTTGTATAATGTTTAATAGTTGAAAAGGGACCAAATGCCCTACCGGTTTTACAAGGAAACAAGAAAGAAATTTGTGAGGAAAAAGAGGTAAACAAACTATCTCAATGTGGTTTAAATGCCTTAGGAAAATGAGCTTGATTTGCTTAATAAAATACCTAAGGAGCCAATGGCAAGTGACCTAGTAAAGTGTTCTCAAGGAGACTAGTAAAAGAACATATGTTTTGGTGTATGTATTTGCAGGTCAAAGGCATTATTTATGTGGGAAATTCAGTGTTTAAGGTTATGCAATTTAAGGGCCTAAGAGCCATGTTATTTAAGGGCCTAAGTGCCAAGCAATTTGAGTTATGCACTATATTGTGATGTAGTGCTAAATGTGTGAAGTTTGTGTATAAAGATGTGTTTGATGGATTTTAGGTATTATTGAATGAATTAAGGTGAAAACCTAAGTGTTTGGATGTGAGTATATACTAGAGAAGCTATGGCCAAATTTGGGAAATGTGTAAGAAGTTCTAAGTGTTTAAAGTGAGTTTTGATGAACTAGGGAGAGGCAAAGGTGAATAAATGTTTACTTGAGAAGAAAACATGTGTTAAGGTGATTTGGAGTGATGCAAGGATTTAGGTGTTATCTTGGAAGTTCTAGGATTCAATGTGTGTTTGTGAATTGTTAAGTCGTGGAGAAGTTGTTTAAGGTTTAGGTAAGGTGGTGTTCAGGAACAAGTGATGTTTTTAGAATGATGTGAAAAAGGAGATTTAGTTTGTAAGAAAAGAAGTTGAGAGATGATGATAAGGTGTAGAGGAAACCCTTGGTATTGTGGTCATTATAGGTGAAGTGCCACCTAGAAATCATAAGGAGAAAACATTGTAAGTGTTAGGAATTTTGTGGAGATATAATAAGGTTTAGGAATTAGGAAAAATAGTTGGTGAGTGTTTAAGAATCTTAAGGTGTGTTTGAAGTGCCAAATGATGTTAGACACATTAGAGGCCTTAGGAGAAGTTGGGTGAAGATTGGCCAGTTTGGGCAAGTTAGAAGGCGACCGACCCAGGGGCCGACCCAGTTTGTGGGTCGGTCGAGCCTCTGTAAAATGTTTGGAATGTGTTCGGTAATGGTCCGACCCAAAGGTGGGTCGGACATGGGTCGGTCGGTCAAGTTACAAAGGTGGAAAAATGTTCGCACATGGACCGACCCGAATGGTGGGTCGCGTGGGTCGGACGGGCATGTTTGTAAGGAATAAAAGGGGTCTGTAATGACCGACCCAGCTGTGGGTCGGTCGGTGGGTCGGTCGGACCAAAAACATGGTTTAAGGTTATGAAATGATTGTGATGATGGGGGATTGATAGGTATGATGTTATAAGGATGTTGAGGACATGTTAGGTGAGTTTTAGTGACAATAAATGGGCTAAAAGTTGTAATTAAATGTGAAGTAAAACAAGTTAAAATTGTTAAGTTATGTAACTAAGTTAACGGGGAAAAATTAAGCATTGACATTAAATGATCAAGCAAACCCCAATGTTAATAAAAAACACATGTGATGTTAACAGTTGTTCGAGGATTGCTCGAGGAATATAAATGGACAGGATAAAGTGGACTCCGGTGACAGGTATGGTTTTTCTTGCAACCTGCGTCCTACCGGATTACACCGGCTTGTATGCCAATGTGTTTTTTCTGTATGTTTGCCACGTTGTAAGATAAAACATGTAATGAGTTTACAGTAATTCATTTATGTGGCGTGTTCAACTCCGATACCATTTAATCTCGGCAGTGTTAACCTTAGTTACTGATCTAGGATCACTGAGAGTTCGGTATTCGGAGTAACGACCCTACCATGGACGTACTAACCACGGCTATGCGTGCGTTAATTGTGTGATTGTGTAGTGAATGTAGGGATCTCCCTTGTATGTTTAACCCAGTTGTAATACTGTATGAGTTTTTGACAGGCTCCATAATGGGGTCATAAGTATTGTCTAAATGAGTATGTACTAACAGTAGTGAGGAATCCGGTTTGGCCGGTCGCGCGTTTTGGGAGAGGGTATCCTTTTTAGCCTTACCCTTCTCTTTGTTATGGTTGTTTCCCTCACGGTTATCTCCCATTAGCTTACTCCAAAGCTTACCTATTCTGACTATGATCGGTTTAGTGGGAACCTGTGTTTTGTGTGGTGTGTTAGGGCCTCCAAACCCGAACCGCCTTAACTTAAGTTACTCGTCCAACTATTAGGACGGTAAGTGTTGTTGTTGTTGTTATAACGAGCTTGTCATGAGACTGGCAACATTCTCTAGGCTCACCAGTGTGTAACAATGTTTGGGTCGGTTCCTAAGAGAACCACTCCCGTTATGTTTATGTATGTATAAACATGTTTGGGTCGGTTCCTAAGAGAACCATTCCCGTTATGTTATATGTTTGTTTGATGCAATATCTATTGTGGTATTATGTTGTGTACGTAGAAACGTGCAAAGGGCTGTTAAGTGTTGTATGTAGTGTATGTTTGTAGGTTGTATATTGTGAAGTGTGTTATATACTGTGGAGTGTGTGGATCATGGATATGATTCCCAGTTTGTGATAAAAGACGTTTAAGGTAACCCGATTTAAGGGTATGGTCGTCTATTAAGGAAGTAGCTCCATCAGAGGAGGAGTACTCTAGGCATATGAATACAAGAGTGAATTAGTAAGTAAGGATATTATCCGATTGTTGAGCCCATTGAGGCGAAATGTTATTTGTGTGTTTATTGTCACATGCTGATTTAAATATAGTCAACTGCATGCTAAGACGACAATTAGTTGTGCGTGGCCCGGTAGCATGTGGGCTGCGGGATTACCATACCAGCAAAGGTGCTGAGCCCCTTGGGGCCACCCCTTTCTCTTCTTTTCCTATTTCAGGTACGAAGTGCTGGAAGCCGTTCGAGAGTAGGACGGGTAGTCATTGTACATGGGTAACTTTTAAGTGTATGTATACAGTAGGTAGTAAGACCGATGATGTTGTCGGCACCAGTTTATAATACTCGGTATAGTTGATATGGTGTATGTTGTTGTTGTTGTTTGGAAAGGGATACTAATGTATAGTTGCTCGGGAATTTAGCCCATCAGACCGGTACATTGTGTATGTATTAGCCTTGTTAGCCACGTGGGTGGCTAACGGCGTGTCACCAACAAGTTAAGTAATGTGATGAGGTTGTTCTTCCGCTGCAGTTTTGTTGTAAGTATGTTAATGTTTGGATGGGTGTTACAGATTCATCTCATTGCAACCCTAGTTACTATATTATCTTAACATATTAAGGTAATTGTTTTACCTTTGAATGGAAAGAGAGCTTGAATGAGTATCAAGAGAGGACTCCTCCTAGCCCTTGGAAGATTCAAATGAAGCTAAGACAAGCAAGGTAAAAACACCATTGTGAGGTGAATTTTCGGACAACACAAAACATGGAGGAAACATCATTTTTCTTTGAGTTTCCTTACCTTGAAGCAAAGAGAACAATAACATGTGAAAAGGTGAGCTCAAGCTCCATCAATGGTGAATCTCCTTGGCACCGAAATGAGGCTTTTGAAGATTTGAAAGGATAGAAGTGTAGAGCTTGCTCCAACTAGAAGAATGGTGGTCTTGAAATTGAATTTGGACCATGGAGCTAGGAGTTACAAGAGATCAAGATGGAGTTTAATGGTGGTGGTGTAGTATTACCGTGAAAGAGAGGAAGAAGATGGAGTTGGAACCGTGGGAATGCAAGAAGGAAGAGAGAATGAAGATAAGTTTGCCCTTTTTAAGATATATATGTAATAAAGCAAATAGTAACTTGTTTTATCATTAGTTATTTGTTTTGTTAACTTACAAGGTGATGACTCACCTCATAAAACCGGCCCCCATTAGTAGTCTAGGGTGTTTGGTCTTTGTTGACCAATTAACTTACTTATAATAACATATGTTACAAACTAGCTTATTAAAGTTACTATTCACTAAAACAAGGCATATAGATGTGAAATTTTTGATTTCCCATTGATATAAACTTCCAAATGTGATACTATATAGTACACATGTTAACTAAAGAGTAATGATGGACATTTAGCCATACAAAACTCATTTACAAGACAATTTTTCAAAACGTGCTTTAAGACTCCTTAAGCACATTTTGTGTTTTAACCTGTTTTCAAGCTTGGTTTTCTTTGGTAATTGATTTAATATGTTCATTAACATATTTATAAGGTATAGGTATGACCATTAGGTCTTATGCAAATTTATCCCAAGCTTAGAGCACATTTTGCTCTTATTGACTTTAAGGTATTTTCTTGTGTTTTATTTGGTTTAACTGTCTACCAAAGTTTCCTAAGGACTTAATTTGCCTTGTTAAATCATAATTGACTATTATTTAGTCTTGGTAGGTTCTTTGGGTCCTAACCAAGTTCACTCCAAGCTTAAAGCATGTTTTTGCTCAAACTGTATCTTAGTGCTTTATTGCATTTTACTATGGTTTAAATTGTTCACTGATGTTTCTAAGGCACTTTTTAGCCTTTACATACCATAGTTTGATATTTAAACCACATATCAAGGTTTGGGGTATTTCATAGTTAATTAATAAATTTGTAACGAGAGTTAGGATTTAGGAATTGGTAGTAAGTTTCAATTTTGTGGAAGACCGGTTTTAGATTAATTTAGATCTGATGTTGCAATCTAGAAATAAGAAAACACACAGGAAGGGGAATTGAAGAACTAAGAAGAAATAGTAAATCATGATTCCTCTATTTATCTTGTCAAGAAGATCATCTTTTATTGTTTTATTTTAGTTAATTGTTTTAGCATTTCAAACCCCCAAATTTCATGTTATTTGATTTACTTTCTTTAATTAGTTAGTTTATTAAATAAAGACTCAAACTAGACACAACCTTCGTTGGTTCGATAACATGAAGGGATATTTTAGGAAAACTAGCTACGATAGATCGGTACACTTGTCGTATTAGGTTTAATCTGTACAGTGTATACTTGTCGTAGTGTACGATGGTTTGAGCACAGCTGGAGGTATGCTGCCCGTTGAACAAATCAAGGTGTATACTGGTCGTAGTGTACGAGTGATTGAGTACAACTGGAGGTATGCTGCCTGTTGAACAGAAGTAGGGTGTATACTGGTTGTAGTGTACGAGTGATTGAGTACAGCTGAAGGTATGCTGCCCGTTGAACAAAAGAAGAGTGCACACTGGTCGTAGTGTAAGAGTGATTGAGTACAGCTGGAGGTATGCTGCTTGTTGAACAGAAGCAGGGTGTATACGGACCGTAGTGTACAAGTTAGTGAGGAAATGGCAAAAAGTCCTTATTTCTATGTCAACTTTTTGGATAACAACCGGTGGGTGATGACAATAAGTCCCCTAAGAAAACCAAAAGTTCATCTGTAACGACCCCAAAACCGGCCTAGGAGTTAGGGACGTTACACGCCGCGTATCTATTACTTAATCACACAAGACTCTAACACATACGATCTCAAACCCAAACCGAAGTACTTGTATTAATGAGAAGAGAGTTTACAATATCCAAAATACCAAAGAGAAAGGGTATCCAAAGTAAGGGCCCGTAGGCTACATAATGCCAAAGCGTCTAATGCGCAAAGTCAAATTACAAACTTTGAATATAAACATAAATATGTAACTGAACTCCAAAGAGAGAAGAAGAAGTTCTCCAAGCGATCAATCTGCATATGTAAATAAAGGGGTGAGCTCAACTAGCCCAGTAGCACAAGACTTCCTCAAGGAAGCCTACTCAAAACAGAAGTCAGAAGTTATGTAAACAGAGGGAAGCATATGTTTGTTTGCAAACAGACGAACAGAAGCATAACGGATTCAAAAGCAGAGCAGAATGTCACATCAAAATATCAGTCGGACTTTCAGAAACAGAATCACAGGGTGGGACACTAGAAACCCGCTAACACATTAGATGGACACACATTAATGTCCTATGGATCTGAAGATCCCACATCAGAAGCCGTAGAGACAGCTAATGGACTTGTCGGTCACTAAACGTCCTAAAGGAAACCCTAAGGAACTTGTACAGAAGGAATTCTTGCGCAGCATGCTACCGGACAGCCCGACCCGACTATCCAAGGCTCAGAAGCACAGTAACTAGGTCCCAAAATCATTTAGCCAAAACAACAGATCAAAGGTGCTTAAATAAGCATAACACATGTATAAAACTCTTATTCACACTTAGGGGATAGAAACCCCGTAAACAAAAGTCAAAACGGAGCTCAAACGAGCATTTTAGCCAAAACATAAGAGGTATCCGGACATGCGTCCGACCTTGCATGTCCAGACACGATGCGAATCTAAAACAGAGAGACGCCCGGGCTTGCGTCCGACCTTGCAAGTCCGGACAGAGTTTGGAATCACAAGCCTGGAAGCAACAAAGAGACGTCCGGACTTGCGTCCGACCTTGCAAGTCTGGAAGGAGTTTTGGAAAGAGTTACGGTGAAGTCTGGACAAAGTCCGCATTGCAAACCCAGACTCATCCTCGCACTCTGTCCGGACAGATGTCCGAACACTTCAAAAATGCAGAAACCAGAGGTGCGCCAGACGATCTGTCTGGACTTTCCGGACAGACGTCCGGACGTAGCAAAAACATCAGTTCACAGAGCCACAATCGAGGGCAAAATCACAATCAATTCATCACTATACTAAGCAAAACTTTTAGATTTGGAAAACAATACCCATGTGGGTTTTAACCACGCAAATACCAATGCAAATTAACAAAGAATACACCCAAAACAATGAAAATTACCAATCAGAATGCAAATAAAAAACAGCACCCCATGGGTGAGCAAACTACTCGATTCCATCCCACACTTATATCGATTCGGAGTGCAGAAAATGATCCCGACGATGTCAACAGCCAACCGACGATAACTCAGACAGAGCGGAAGAAAATCCCATTGAATTCAGCAACATTCAAACCCCAAAATCAGATCCCATAATCAGAAAAACCACCTCGAAACCGAGAACAATCAGCGCAGAATTAACACGAATCGAACTTGTAACAACACTGACAAAACGCACAGCAGCAGGAGGGGAGAAGCCGAGCACAACACAACAACAACGCACCAGGGATTAGAAGCATCTCAAGGAAGGAAAGGGAGGGATGAGAGCGCTCAAAACTGTCGGGGAAGTGGAACGATGTTTAGAAAAACTATACGGGGAAAAATACCACCATCTTCCTAAATTATTATTGAAGACTTACCAAAAGAATAAGAGAAGGGAAATGACCTCCTTAGCTCACTCTTTTATTTAAATGACCCGGTTGTCCCAATGCCATAAAACACAACATAACACATTAAACATTAACAAAAATCCGACGTAAGGGAATTAAACGCAAACCGGGTTATTACATCATTCCCCCCTTAAAAGGAATTTCATCCTAAAAATTCGACATACCTCACTGCTCGAAGAGGGAAGGGAACTTCACACACAATTCCTCCTCGAATTCCCAAGTCGCCTCGTACTCAGACTGATCAGACCACTGAACCTTAACCATAGGCAGTGTCTTACTACGAAGTCGGCGAACATCACGAGCTAAAACATGCACCGACACTGCCTCATAGCTGAAGTCCTCACGAAGTCAAAGCTGACCATAGTCAATCACATGGATAGAATCGTGCAGATACTTCCTGAGCATCGACACATGGAATACATCATGGACTCCTGCCAACGCTGGTGGCAAGGCCAACCTGTAGGCCACAGGGCCAACCCTCTCAAGCACCTCAAGCGGACCCACAAAGCGAGGACTGAGCTTGCCTCTCTTACCAAAAAGCACCACACCTTGGACTGGAGAAATCTTCAGATAAACATGGTCCCCAACCTGAAACTCAAGTGGACGACGCCTCTGATCTGCATAACTCTTCTGTCGGCTCTGGGCAACCAACAGACGCTCCCTAATGGTCTTGATCTTATCCATCGCTCCCTGAACTAACTCTGCCCCCACTATCACTCTCTCCTTAAGATCATCCCAACAGATGGGAGATCTACAACACCTACCATAAAGCGCCTCAAATGGGGCCATCCCAATACTCGCCTGGAAACAATTATTATATGCAAACTCAATCAGTGTGACGTGTTGATCCCAACTGCCACTGAAATCCAACACACAAGCCCTCAACATATCCTCTAAGATCTGATTAGTCCTCTCTGTCTGACCGTCGGGCTGAGGATGATACATAGAGCTGAATGCTAAATTTGTCCCTAAAGCCTTATGCAGGCTACGCCAGAACCGGGACACGAATCTCGGATCTCTATCAGAAACTATGGACGCTGGCACCCCGTGCAATCTCACAATCTCATCCATATATAGTCGAGCAAGACGCTCAAGACTAAAGGTCTTCCTAACTGGTAGAAAATGGGCTGACTTCGTTAATCTATCAACGATCACCCACAACGCATAAAAACCCGAAGGCGTCCTAAGAAGTCCAACAATGAAATCCATCCCTACACTCTCCCACTTCCACTCAGGAACAGGAAGGGGCTGTAGAAGACCAGCCGGCCGCTGGTGCTCAGCCTTCACCTGCTGACAGGTCCAGCAACGAGCCACGAAGTCTGAAATCTCGTGCTTCATATTCGACCACCAGAAAGACTCTCTGAGGTCCCGGTACATCTTCAATCCTCTTGGGTGTACCGTACCGAGTAGGGAGCTCCATGAGCCTCCTGCATAATCTATCAACGTAGGACCACATCACTGGGTACACAAACCCTGCCTCTGTAGCGCAGACAACCATCGTTGGATACTGAGAAATCTGAATCCTGATCATCTGACAACCTCTCTCGAATCCTGCACAACTCCACATCTGCCAACTGGCCAGACCTGATCCGATCTATCAATGTCGACTGTACCTGAAGAGCAACTATCATCCCAGCACTATCAGATCGAACAACCTAAACATTCATACTCTGAAGCTCTAACACTAACCTCTGGCTTCTAGACAACAAACAAGCAAGACCTGGTGCACCTCTATGGCTCAAAGCGTCCGCCACCACATTTGCTCTACCAGGATGGTAGAGGATCTCTAAGTCATAATCATGCAACAACTCCAACCATCTCCTCTGTCTCAAGTTCAACTCCTTTTGCGTGAACAAATACTTGAGACTCTTATGATCCGTGTAGACCTTACACGTTGCGCCATAAAGGTAATGCCTCCAGATCTTCAGAGCAAAGACCATAACTGCCAACTCTAAATCGTAGGTCAGGTAATTCTTCTCATACGGCTTAAGCTGACGAGAGGCATACGCCACCACCTTACCACAATGCATCAGAACACATCCCAAACCTCTGTGGAAAGCATCACAGAAAACCTCGAATCCGTCTGTCCCTGAAGCTAACGCTAGAACGGGAGCGGTAGTCAACCTCCTTTTAAGCTCCTGAAAGCTCTCCTTACACGCCTCGCTCCACTCATACTTGACATCCTTTCTAAGAAGGTGAGTCAAGGGAGACATTATCTTGGAGAAACCCTCCACGAACTTCCTATAATAACCAGTCAGACCTAGGAAGTTGCGCACCTCAGATACACTAGTGGGTCTCGCCCACTCCATCACCGCCCTGATCTTCTCCGGATCCATAGAATTACCGTCCTTCGAGACCACATGACCGAGAAAGACCACTCTATCAAGATAAAACTCGCACTTCTTCAGCTTGGCGTACAACTCTCTCTCTCTCTCTCTCTCAAAGTCCAAAGTACAGCTCTTAGATGCTCCTCAGCACTCTTGAAATACACCAAGATATCTTCGATGAAGACAACCACAAAAGAATCCAGAAATGGCTTAAAGGCTCTATTCATCATGTCCATGAAGAACGAAGGGGCATTAGTCAAGCTAAAAGGCATGACTAGGAACTCGTAATTTCCATACCGAGTTTGGAAGGCAGATTTAGACACATCCTCTGCCTTAATCCTTAGCTGATGGTACCCAGAACGTAAATCTATCTTCAAAAACGTAGTCGCTCCAGCAAGCTGATCGAAGAGGTCATCAATACGGAGAAGGGGATATCTATTCTTGATGGTCACCTTATTTAACTCACGCTAGCCAATGCACAACCGGAAGGTGCCATCCTTCTTCTTCACAAACAGAACGGGTGCTCCCCAAGGAGACACACTAAGGCGAATGAAGCCCTTATCCAGAAGATCCTGCAGTTAAACCTTCAGCTCCTTCAGCTCTGCCTGACTCATGCGGTAGAGGGCCTTAGAAATAGGCTGAGTCACCGGCACTAACTCGATCGAGAGCTCCACCTCACGATCTGGTGGTAGTCCTGGCACATCGTCCTGGAAGAGCTCAGGAAACTCACACACAACAGGGATGTCCTCCAAACGGGATCCCTCTCGAACCTCGGGCACATAGCAAATCAAGAAGCTAGCTGTCTGCATCGCTGACACTAACACGAGCGCACACGGGATAGAATTCCCAACGAATGCAAAGCGGGTCTCACCCGGCCTATCAAATACAATTCTCCTAGCTGCACAATCTATGTGGGCATGGTGCTCTGCTAGCCAATCCATGCCCAAAATAACATCAAAGCAGATCAGCAGGTAAAGTCCCATCCAGAACTACCACAGGACAAGACTTGCATACAGAACTAAGTACACAAGCATGCAGACCACTCAGAGGACTAGATATACATAACTCATCAGCTCTAGGCACAGTAGACAGACCGAGACTACCCACCAATTCAGCAGACACAAAGGAGTGGGTAGCTCCTGAATCAAACAAACAAAATACTGGCTAAGAAGAGATCCAAACCATACCTAACACCACACGGTCTAAAGCTCACTCTCGCTCACCAGCCATCGGGTAGACTCGAGCCTGGGTTTGGGGCTTCTTCTGGCCGGTCTTCTGCCCAGACCCTGAACCGATACCTCTACTTTTAGAACTGCCACTACCACCTCTCGCCTGTGGACACTGGGTGATACGAGGATCCATGGAGCCACACTTGAAGCACACTCCTGAATTCCTGTAGGACTCTTGACCAGGATGGAAACGGTCATAATCCGGACACTTTGCCTCAGCTGACGAAGAGGATGATGAAGCACCACAATCTCCCTTGAACTTCTTCTGCGACGAAGACTGCTCACGCCTCTCAGGCTCCTGAACTCCACCCTTCCTCTTCTGCTCCTTGCCCTTATCGGGCCTCTGGTCCTTCTTCTCATACTACTTCCTCGCCTGTAGCTCAGTCTCAACCACTAATGCCATGTCAGCCACATCCCTAAACGTCTTGTGGCGGAAGGGTGCCACAACAGCTCTAATCTCGGCCCTCAGCCCGGCCTCAAACTTCCTCGCCTTCTGGTTCTCATCTGGCTCAGGAACAAACTTTGACAGAGAAATGAACTTACACACGTAATCATCCACCAACATCTCCTTAGTCTGGCAGAGTCTCCCATACTCAACAATCTTCTGATCGCAGAAGATGTCCGGGTAGAACTGCTGATTAAAGTAGGCTCTAAACTGATCCCATGACCAAGGGTGGGGGTACTTCTCCTCAACCGACTTCCATCACTCCTTCGCCTTCGCCTGGAACATGAAGGTGGCAAATCCCACCTTCTGCTCCTCCTCACAGCCCATGACCCTCAACAAGTCCTCTGTGGCTGTGATCTAGTGGCTCGCCTCCTACGGATCACCACTGGCATTGAAGGAAGGCCGCTTTAGCTTTAGGAACTCCTGAAGTGCCTTCGCATTGCTGCCCCCTGAATTACCAGCTCCAGCTGCTAGTGCAGTGGTGGTACTCACGGTCTGGAGCACCTGGGTCACCACCTGCTAAACAAGGGCAGCGAGGTCTCCCTGTGGAGTCTCGCCCTCTAGGGAGCTTCTCATTGCATGTCGGGGTGGCATACTGAGGAACAAACACCAAATTTATCAGAAACCATCAAACATCCACAAAGCAGATATCTCAGACATTCAGACATGCAAACATATCCCACAATCACCAGAGAAAGCCAAACCTGGCTCTGATACCACTAAATGTAACAACCCCAAAACCGGCCTAGGAGTTAGGGACGTTACACACCGCGTATCTATTACCTAATAACAAAGGCTCTAACACATACGATCTCAAACCCAAACCGAATTACTTGCATTAACGAGAAGAGAGTTTACAATATCCAAAATACCAAAACGAAAGTGTATCCGAAGTAAGGGCCCATAGGTTACATAATGTCAAAGCGTCTAATGTGCAAAGTTAAATTACAAAGTCTGAATATAAACACAAATATGAAACTGAATGATAAACCGCAGACTTATGATATTTTATGTGCTAGATTTAGTATTATAATTATCTAAATAAGGTTAAATATATGTTATTTATGTTATATTATGTGTTAAAGTATATTATTTGTACAGACTTATGTTTTTATGAGTTTTCTGTGCAAGGAACGCATCTCTAGGCAGAAATTCCATTGATGCCGGACTCGGTACCGGGTTGGTTCTACACGGCATGAGCACAGAATAGAAAAGAGGCCTTACCGGATGCGATGCCGGGTAAATGCTATCCGGCATGAGTATAGAGTCGCTTCGGTTGACCATACGACAGCACATGTGTTCCACGTGATTTCCAACCACTGCCGGGTGTGATGCCGGGTATATCCTACCCGACATATGTACTGTTTCGCGCAAATTTGGCGGTTTCGATCGTTAACAGTTGGGCATATTTCCCACGTGTGCCGGCTACTGGTGATCCGGCACGATGCCCGGCAACGGACATTTTGATGCCTATAAATAGGCCGAGGAAGGCTACAATTTGACACATTCCAACATTATATTACACTCCATTCCACGCTTCATTTCCGCCTCATTCCAAGTGTTGGTGTCCAAGGCATTTCTACGGATCCATCCACAAGAAGAAGAGAAGATTTCCTTTTCGGGCTAAGGCTATAACCAGCCTCCTTCTCCCTTATGTATTCCTTCTCTATTTAAGTGGGTGGTGAAGTAGGAATCCTTGTTAGGCTTTGGCTAGGGATGAATTCCTTCTATGTAAACAATATGATTATTTCAATACAAATTCAAGCATTCATTAAGATTCTGGTTCTTATGGCAAGGGAATTAGTTGATCACTCATTCTCTTTATGCAAATTCTACTTGAGGGGGAAAAGCCCAAGAGTAGGATAGGTTAGACAAATCTTAGTGGTCTTTAAACATTGTCTTCTGCGCTTCAGCGGGAGCAAGACTTGAGATTGCGAGTTAATCCATCTTCCCTCATCTCCTTGTTCATTTCGTAGTATGACATATGCTCGATTTGTTAATGGGTTTTGAGTTTCTTGTTCGAAGCAAGAGAGTGGTTTTCACCATATGAATGTGCCGGATGCACTGTCGGGTGCTTCCTGTCCGGCACATTCAAGAATTTGAATATGCCGTGCATCTGATGTCCGGCAGGACATCCGGCGCAATCATGTTGGTTGGTTAAGTTCGTGTCTTGAAGTTGCATTGCGTGATCATGTTGGTACTTAGGGTGGTTTAGTCCTAAACCTCACATTTAGATAGGTTTTAGTTAATTATTGTGTCATTTACATTTCCCCCCTTATTATTATAGAATAGGCTTTTGCCCGGATTAGGACTAATTTTCTATAAGTCCCTTGGGTACGATACTCTCGGTCGTAATATATTTACACTATACTCCGACCGGGTTTTTATTTGCTACCCGTAGTAGAGTTTTAGGTTTAGTTTATTTATTTTATTCTTCTGTATATAGTTTTCCCTACAATTTTCCTATTAGCACTGAACTCCAAAGAGAGAAGAATAAGTTCTCCAAGAGATCAATCTGCATATGTAAATAAATGGGTGAGCTCAACTAGCCCAGTAAGCAGAAGACTTCCTCAAGGAAGCCTACTCAAAACAGAAGTCAGAAGTTATGTAAACAGAGGGAAGCATATGTTAGTTTGCAAACGGACGAACAGAAGCAGAACGAATTCAAAAGAAGAGCAGAATTTCACATCAAAACATCAGTTGGACTTTTAGAAACAGAATCACAGGGTGGGACACTAGAAACCCACTAACACATTAGAAGGACACACACTAATGTCCTACGGATCCGAAGATCCCACATCAGAATCCGTAAAGACAACTAATGGACCCCTCGGTCACTAAATGTCCTAAGGGAAACCCTAAGGAACTTGTATAGAAGGAATTCCTGCACAGCATGCTACAAGACAGCTTGACCCGACTATCCAAGGCTCAGAAGCACAGTAAATAGGTCCTAAAATCATTTAGCCAAAACAATAGAGCAAAGGTGCTTAAATAAGCACAACACATGTATAGAACTCTTATCCAAACTTAGGGGATCAAAACCCCGTAAGTAGAAGTCAAAATGAAGCTCAAACGAGCATTTTATCCAAAAATAGAAGAGGTGTCCGGACATGCGTCCGACCTTGCATGTCCGGACACGATGCGAATCTAAAATAGAGAGACGTCCAAACTTGTGTTCGACCTTGCAAGTCAGGACAAAATTTGGAATCACAATCGCGAAAGCAACACAGAGACATCCGGACTTGCATTCGACCTTGCAAGTCCGGACGGAGTTTCGGAAAGAGTTACGGTGAAGTCTGAACTTATGTCCAGGCTTACAAGTCCGGACAAAGTCCGCATTGCAAACCCAGACTCATTCTCACACACTGTCCGGACACTTCAAAAATGCAGCAACCAGAGGCGCGCCAGACAACCTGTCCGAACATACAAGTCCGGACAGACGTCCGGACGTCACAAAAACATCAGTTCGTAGAGCCGCAACAGAGGGCGAAATCACAATCAATTCATCACCAAACTCAGCAAAATTTTCAGATTTGCAAAATAGTACCCATGGGGGGTTTTAACCACGCAAATTAACAAAGAATTCACCCAAAACAACGCAAATTGCCAATCAGAATGCAAATTGAAAACAGCACCCCATGGGTGAGCAAACTACCCGGTTCCATCCCCCACTTACATCGATTTGTAGTGTAGAAAACGATCCTGACGATGCCAACAGCCAACCGACGATAACACAGACAGAGCAGAAGCAAAACCCCACTAAATTCAGCAACATTCAAACCCCATAATCAGAACCCAAAATCTGAAAAACCACCCCCGAAACCAAGAATAATCAGCGCTGAATTTACACGAATCGAACCTGAAACAACACCGATGAAATGCACAGCAGCAGGAGGGGAGAAGCTGAGCACAACACAGCAACAACACACCAGGAATCGGAAGCAACTCAAGGAAGGAAAGAGAGGGATGAGAGCTCTCAAAACTGTCGGGGAAGTGGAACGATGTTTAGAAAAACTGAACGGGGAAAATACCACCATCTTCCTAAATGATTATGTAAGACTTACCAAAATAATAAGAGAAGAGAAATGACCTCCTTAGCCCTCTCTTTTATTTAAATGCCCCGGATGTCCTAATGCCACAAAACATAATATAACACATTAAACGTTAACAAAAATCCGATGTAAGAGAATTAAAGGAAAACCGAGTTATTACATCATCCTACCACCCAGTTGGTGGGCGATGGCAATAAGTCCCCTTGGAAAACCAACATGGAGCAAACATGATAGGTTTTGGTCCCTAGAAGCACCCGGAAGGATGGGTTTCGGTCCCAGAGGCATCCGAATCATATTGCATTTTTTTGCATTTCATTTAGGATGGTTTCGGTCCCCAGAGGCATCCAAATCATATCATACTTCTTGCATGTCATTCAAGACCGGTATCGGTCCCCAAAGGCGTCCGAATCATATTGCATTTTCTTGCATTTCATTCGGGATGGGTTTCGGTCCCCTAAGGCATTCGAATCATATCATACTTCTTGCATTTCATTCAGGACGGGTTTCGGTCCCAAGAGGCGTCTGGATCATATTGTATTTACTTGCATTTCATTCCGGACAGGTTTTGGTCCCTAGAGGCATCCGAATCATATGCATTTCTTGCATTTCATTCATAATGGGTTTCAGTCCGCAATGGCATCTGAGTCATATCTTATTCCTTACATTTCATCCAGGATGGGTTTTCGTCCCCATAAGCATCCAAGTCAAGTCACATTTCTTGCATTTCATTCATAATGGGGTTCGGTCCCCACAGGCATCCGAGTTATAACTCATTTCTTACATTATATCCGGGACGAGTTCCAGTCCTCATAAGCATCCAAGTCATATCACATTTCTTGCATTTAACAAAGGACGAGTGTGTGTCCCCAGAAGCATCGGATCATATAACATATTTTGCACTTAGGATAGGTTCCAGTTACTAGAATCTCCTAGATTGCAATCACATGTTTGCATATAGGATGGGTTCCGGCCCACATAAGCACCTGGATGCACTATGTTTTGCTTGCATTTTCTTACTAGGATAGGATTATGCCCCTTGGAGTGCCTCGGTACAATCACATGCTTCTTATTTAGGTTGTCAGTGCCTTCGAATAGCTCGTTAAGCTCAAGCAACTTTTCATGGTAGTAAACACCTCTGAACACAAAAAAGGACGAGCAAGGTGAGACAAGGTTTATAAATATTTTGGGTATTATCAAGCGTTAACTTGACTTTTCATTTACTTTTCAAAATCAAGTTGACGGGGGGCAATATGTTATCCCTAAAATCTTTACCTTTTCTAGGTTCGGTGTACGGCTAATGGTAAGATAGTCATTCTTCATCTAAAGGATATTCCTCTTGTTTTTGGAATAAAAAGGTCATTAAGGTGGTAAGATTCATGTGAATTATGATACGTGAAAATTGAGGAAGACGGTATATGTGAGAGGAATTCATATTGGCATAGAGGTAGAGGAGTGGGAGGAGGTACAACAGGTTAATGGTTCAAGGCTATGGACAAACAATTTTGCATTTTGGTTATTACCCTTCTATTTTGGGTAAAAAAATTAATTGTTTTTTAAATTTTAAAAAAAAGAAAGTTTTGAAATTCTATCTTACTTTTTATAAAAGAAATGTGATTTCCAAACAAACCAACAAAAATATATAAATGAAAATGCACCTTTCTTTTTTTTCAATGGTAGTTTATTTTCATTCCAAAAGGTCTTTTGAAATTCTTTATTGTATTTTTACACATTCATTTTCAGAAAAAAAAAATCCAAAATGAAAATTTGTAATCAGTTAAAAATTTGAATCTCTTTTCCCACTCTTTTTAATTTTGTTTTCAACTAGTTCCTTTATACTCTTGTTATTATCCCTTAACTTGTGTGATTATTTTTAAAATTTAAAATGTTGTTGTTTTCATTGTGCCTTAACCCCATCTTTTGTTAAGATCTCAGCCCTAAAAGGTTTCTATAAAAGAAAAATTTTCCAGAGAGAAAAAGAGGAGGACTCATAGAAGCGCATTGTGTCCAACATCTCAAGATGGGGTCATACATCAACACTTCATTGGTGGTAGGGTTGCCGTAGTTATTACCAGTTTGTGGGTCAACTGTAACACTTCACCCACCAAGAACAAAAAGCATACCAAAAGTAGAAATTGCACTTAAATGAGATAGGTGCCTTATTTTGGAAGGGGGGATGGGTATGGTGAACAACGGATCATCGATTGGGTCATAGAGTTTCCATTGGTTTTCTAGATCACACGCAGACACACACAAAAATTCTTTAGTGGAAACCCACTACCTGTCTTACCTTGTAGAGCTTAATGCTTCTGAAAGCAGATCTCCAAGAATAGGAAACAAGCTCCAGTTGAGGATGAAGGTGATGTGGGATGCAAGCGAGATATGCTAGAGCTAAATCATCAGGCAGACCTTCAATTAGGCTAGGCATGTTGAGTCAGTGTGTTTATATCAGCTTCAAATGGTTTACTGTTTGTCAACAGAATGCTGAGCAGATGTAGGAAAATTCTACAAGACTAGTAACCTAAAGCAATAGACCACAGGTCAGTAACCTTATACAAGTATCTATGTAAGATAAAGTAATAATTTATGTCACACAAATGAAGCTAATAAGAAAAGACTGATTTGGTACAAAATCCATAACATAATTTCTCCCATTACTAGAAAGCCTTCATAGTTGATTGTGCCTCCTTATAGAAGAACTGCACAACTAAAGTGCACCTTGCCAAAATAATCAGTTGAAAAGTTAAAAGGCGCACATGATTAAGAAATGATAGTGTCCAATGCAGCTTGACAGTCTAGTAATGTTGGTTATTTTTATTTAAGTAATAAAAAAGTAATATTTATTTGTTAAATATTTGTCTCAACCAATGCCAAATAATTGCATATAAGAATATTAGTTATTCATATATATATTCCTTCTATTATTATATATAAGAATTGGATTAGTTTCTAGACACACAGTAGAAACCCTATCAGATATATGTCCAACAAAATATAGAGATAACCGTATTAGGGTTCTTAGGTTGTGGATGGCGTGGAAGTGTTGTTGTGGATTCCTTCATCTGGTAGCCACAAAGACTCATCAGTTGATAACAAGGGAAGGATGATTTGGTTGACAATGAGCAAAAGAATGATGCAGATAATTTCATTGTGCTCAAGATGTAGGTTCCCTAATCTAAAATCTAATAGTGTTATCAGAGCTAGATTCATTCTATTTGCTTAATTGTTGTCGAGAGCCTACTGTTCACTTAGATCTGTTTCTCTATATATGATATATAATGTCGTAATCTCAAATTTTGAACTACACAAAAAGAAAATTCTTCACAATGTTGTGTGAGAGGATAGTTTAGTTCATTGAGTCATGGTTGTTGTGCCCCTGATATCAAAAAAGGAGAAAACTTTGACGACCTACTTATGCCGAGTTAAAAATAGAAAAAATTGATCTTTTGAATTAATATGTCACTTGTGTGTTTGGGTGATTGATAACAACAGTAGGAGTCAACTTTGTTGATCTCCGTTTTGGATGTAACTAAATGCATAACGTTATCAATATACATAATAAAGAGTGGTCAAATGTTGAATACCACACTCATGAATTTCCTTTCGCTCATTAATGTGATATATTGAAATACCCTAAACTTAAATATAGGGATTAAAATTAATCTAATAGGTATTCAAGGGCCTAATGACGCCTAAGCAATATTGGTAAGAAAAAATAAATCCAAAAGAAATGAAGAAATGCGTAAAAAGCGAAAAACGCTAAATAAGCGTTAAATAACCATAGGAGGTATGAGACCTCGGTTAGCATACTATATGGATTCTAAGGGCTTGATAAGACCTAAATAATAGATGGGAACAACTCCCAAAGAAAACGGATCCATAAAATGGATTAAAACCATAAACGAACCTTAAAGCGCGTTTTTCGAGGAACCAGGAAAACGCGACTTTAAGAGGGTCAAATAGACTCGTAACAATTTTGATCAACCAAATAGTCATTAATAAACATTAATGAAGGTCTAGAACCAATAAAATTAATTAAACGAGACGAAAATTCCGGAAAACGGGTCCGGTGAGTGAATAGTGTAAAAACTAGAACTTTCGGGATATAAACTGTAAATAGCCCAACATTTCCCTTCATATGTAAATAAAAGGGCTTCCCCCTTAATATGTGGGTCACGTTTTAATTAGACTCCCCCTCTCACACTCTCTCACTCACTAAGAAACAAAAAAGTAAAAAGCACTCTCTCACTCTCTCTCCTCCCCATTTCTCTCATTTCCCCCGTACTCACTCCTCCTCTCTGAATTCTTTCTTCTTCCTCCAGCCAGTAATGGCGATTTTGAAGCCCTCCACTCAGCCCTCTCTTCCTCTCCATGGTTGAAGATGCAAACAAAGTCCAAATGCCAAAAAAATTATACCATTGAATTCCCCTCGCAAAGGAGATCATCTTCCTCCTTTCAAAAATCGAAAACACCCATTTTCATCTCCATGGGTATTCTCCATTTGAAGGTTTGAGACCACCATTGGAAGCTCCTCCTTCTTCTTGAGGTTTTAAGGTAAAAATAATCACGAAAACTCAACCTTTTCTAGCCCTTGTTGGCAAAACGAAATTTATGTTGAACCCTAGCCTTGTTCTTTGTATCCCAGCCGACTTTGGCTTCTTCCATGGGCTAGGAACTTCACTCTCTTACTAACCAAGGACCCCACTCATTGGTGGTAAGGTAATGTTCTTGCTAAACCCTAAAAATAACTAAATTCTAGGGTTAGTTGTGAATGAATGATAAGTTAGAATTGTGTGTTGGTATGGGCTGTAGCATTGGAATGTGGACAACATTTGGAACCGAGAACAAGGAGGAAAGGAAGGAAAAGAAAAGAAAGAAGAAAGGAAGAGAAGAGAAAGAGAGAGGAACAATAATCACAAGGTAAATGCATTACCTTGAGTTAGTTTTGCATTGTGTAGTGTAACAGATTTTGGGTATTGGAAATGTGTAAAGTAGATGGTAATGAGTAGTAAGTATATTGTAGTATAATGAGGAAGAGAATGTAACAGTTTTGGAAGTTTAAAAGATGGTTAAAAGCTTGGGTAAACATTGGGTAATGTATGTGTATGTGCAGGAAAAATATTATGGTATTGTGTGGAATAATGTGTGACTTGATTTGGAGAGTTGGAATGAATGTGTGAGCTGAAAATGTATGTGGGCAATGTTAAAAATTATAGGGGAACCTCTGCCCAAATTGTATGGAATTAGGAGGACTTAGTTGTGTAAGAGGAGGAAACTACCTAGGTAATAACTAGGTGTATTTGGAGGACTTAAGGTGAGTGGTTTAGTACTTTGTAACAGATTTAGAAGAGGATTTAAGTAATGGGGTGGAACTAGGATTGAGGCAATGCATTGAGGATGTTAGGAGTAGCATTAGTAGAGGGAGTATTGAATGGTAATGAGGAAAGGAAAAATCTGTAACAATTGTAGAAGAAAGAAAGTTGTAACAGAGAAGAAAAATGTGATGTTCACCTTGGTTTGTAACAGGAGGAAGAGTGTAGTTGAGTAGAGTTGTAAATGGTGTATTGGGAGTTGCTTAATTAAGTAAGGATAGATTGTGAATCATTTAGTTAGTGGGAAGAAGAAATGAAAAATCTGTAGCATTTATTGGAGAAGGAAACATGGTAACAGGAGAGGAAAACTCTCAGTAATGGGTGGATGCAACAGATTTTTATAGAGGAGGATTAGGCTAGTTTAAAATGCATAATCAATGTCAAAACATGTTAGATTATATGTAGGAATATTGGGGAAGAGATTGGTGGAAGTTTGGAGTTGAAACAGAATCAAAAACATATACATTTAACAATACTGTAACTTGTCCGGGTTTGTAAACTAGTACACAAACCCGGACATGTCAAAAAACACGACAGAATGTATTACAGAATGGATGGTCCGGGTTCGTAAACCAAGACCTAAACCCGGACCACCCCCAAAATACACCCGAGAGGTTTTACACACCCATGGTCCGGGTTTGTAAACTATGACCTAAACCCGAACCACATAGAAAACATACCCGAGAGAACTACCATTGTATGGTCCGGGTTTGTAAACCCTGCCCTAAACCCGGACCACACACAGAATACACCCGAGAGCTGACCAAATGCATTGGTCCGGGTTTGTATCCCCGGACACAAACCCGGACCACCCTGAAAAGTGCCCAGTATTTAAAAGCTAAACTAAAGTAGGGTAAGGATGGGTAATGATATTATAAGTTAATTAAGACATGATTAATGATGTTTAAAGGTCATTAAGGCCATGAACAAGTTTAGAAAATAATTTTAAGTAAGTAACTTAATTAAATGTATTTAAGTAACAATGGAAAAGTAAGTATAAACTAGGAATCTTAGGAAAACAATAAGTAAGGTTAATTATGGATAATTAACCATCCAACTGTATGTATGTGATAGGATTCAAATAGTTGAACACCGAAGGGAGTCGGTGAGTCCAAAGTCAACGGTGAAAGGTATGATTTCTTCATGCCCTGTATCCTAATCTGGTTACCCCGATTTGTGTGCTTATTTGATCACCTAAATAAGATAAATGCATGAATCGGATTATCTCGCACTTACTTGTGCTTGTTTATATTGTTCTTGATACATTTGTCTTGAATAATAGTTTCTATAATTCATGAAATGAATAAATGAGAATGAAGTGTGTATGTATCTTGTATTGTACTTATGTAATGTAGTGTATTTCGTATGGATGAGTATTGAGCAAGTATTGAATATGTGGCTTGTGTGAATGACTTCTGCTAATTCCTAACTACCTAACTCCTAACTTAAGTGAGTAAACTGGAATGAGTAGAAGTCCGATATAGCTTCGGCCACGCGTGAGGATGCGGAGTCACAAGAGGTTGGCTGCAATTCCTGGCTCTTAAACTGGTCCGCGGCCCAAATCCCTTAAATGGATAGCATCCCGGATTGGTGAGTCAAGTAAATCCCGGAGGTGGGACGGTGTAGTCCCCAGGGCCGGAGGTCCTGACGACTTAACTTGAGTAAGAGTAAGAGTAAGTAAGTATGGATCCGTAAGTATGTATGAGTATGAGTATGCATGTGTATGTATGAAGTAACGAGTAAAAGAGTAATCTCCACCCGATTAACCCGGGTGGACCAATGAAGCTAACAAGAACTGTACTTTGTGTATGTAATGAATATGTGGACTCGGAAGGAGGTAAGTATGTATTGGATGTTTATGTTGTACTTCCTGTATGTAATGAAGTGTATGTATGTGTGTATGTCTTGCGTAATGTATTGTAATATTGTGTACAAGAGCATGTATGCATGTATGTTTGTATGAAAATGAACTGCATGTATTCGACCAAGTGGTTGGCGTACCCTCACTAGTACGCGGGGTATGCGGTTATCATGCGCAGCGAAAGCTGACCCCCTAGGGGGAACGTTTTTAGTGTGCAGGTACTCGAAGCGAATATGGTCAAGATAAGAGACCGGAGGCACACCCTTGTATTTAGAAGTAAGTAGCGTGTGAGGAACGGGTAGTAAGTAGCCTCTTAGTGAGTATGTATGAACTTGGAAGAAGCATTGTAATTGTATTGGGAACCTAGTAAACTCGGTTATGTATTTTGTATTGTATGGTTTACGAAGGAGTAAAGTATTGAATGGAACCTTGTATTATTCGTTTGATGAATGGAGTATGTGTCGTGGAAGTGTAGTACTCGGGATTCCGGTCCATCAGACCGATGCTGTATGTAGTAGCAGTAGCCTTGTTAGTCACGTGGGTGACTAACAGCATTGTATCACCCTCATTATGTAAGTATGTATCCGCTGCGTGTATCTGATGTGTAAGGAGATTGGACGGTAAGCACAGCATTAATGGTAGGGGTGTTACAAAAAGTGGTATCAGAGCGAAGTATCGCTCTGATGACTGGAAATACCGAGTATAGGAATACCGAGTTAGGAATTAGAAGCTTAGGGCTAAGGGCTGAGTGTTAACATTACAAATATGCTAGTTAGGAACTACCGGTGAGTACCGGATACCTACAATACCAGACCCGCCCTCCACTAACCCTATTGTATAACTTGGGAAAGTACGCCAGAGAGAAGGAAAGTCCTCTCATACTCGGGAAACCCCGATCTGGCAGTTGTAAAGAAATCACACAGTAAACAAGAACTTGATAAGTAGTAGATTCCAAGAAATGGAAGTCCCGGAGATGGATCCCGGTTGAACAACAATACCCGCACTCAATAGCGGTTGAATGAGCACTCCAACCATAAGGAGGCTACAACTTACAACAGCATGGGGCGACGTGCTTAGCAGTCGCGAGAACCTAGCTAATCAACCATCAACAGGAAAAGAAGCACTAAGCGTGCAGCAGAGTGGGAAAAGGAGCAGTAATGGAACCCGAGACACAAGTCTGCGGGACAGCAGTAGCTAGATAATACCACCAATGGTATACCAACTGACTAAGGACATAGTCAGGAGTGGTTAACCCCAAAACTACAACGCCAAGAAGGTTACAATACCTGGCCAGTATGCTTACACAGCTACGAGGACATTCACAAGATATAATCTGACGCAATTACAACTGTAGTGCCTAGATCAACTCAGGCTCAGTAACCACAACAAATGTGTAGGGACGAGCAACACGGGAAAAACATAAAACTAAATAAATGGGTACCTCCAAGGATTGGAGAAGTACCCCGACCAAGACAACCATGTCAAGATCAATGGGAAGCTACTTAAAAGGATCGAGTACCCCAAACATAGATCAATATGATCTAGGGAAGAGTCAACAAGACTATTAAAAACAAGTGGGAACCATACCAAGACCGGTATAGGTCTAACCAAAAACCAACAGTACCACGCACTTGCCACGGCAAGTGCAGTAAGGACAGGAACATATAGAGGAACTTTAACACACCACAGGTACATAGTAATGTACCGTGACATCAGTGAAACAACTATAGGATCACAAATCCTGGAAGCTAGAGGAACCAAACCTTGGAAAGGCCTGACGGCCTGACCATTGTATTAAGAACATACCAGTCAGCGGGAAGCTGGACTTGGTCAAGACCACAAACTTGGCTATGCCATGAAGAACTTCTTTTAACACCGAACTGTTATTTTTCAAAACCAAGTTTTCTTTCAAAACCACAAACTTTCTTTTAAACCTTGGATTTCAAAACCAAACCAACAAAATTACGGTGAGTATCATAGATTGATACAAGAGGAGTTGACAATATAATACTTCACCTAGGCGTGTGACGAACACTACGAGTGTACCCAATTACGGGATGTGGGACAACCGCACTCCGAAGGAGCTTGCGGGCCTGACACATAGTTAGGTAAGTGGTAACGTATCAACATGGTACCCCACGTATGTATACATGTAGTGCACGAAACACGGGAAGTAGCCAACTCCGCTCTACGGACCATCAGTAAGATCAAATCAGAAGAGCTGGACACTTCAGACGATTAAGTATAAAGGAACTCAGAGAATCCATCTGAAGATGAGGAATGAGAATTAGGAAGCGCAAGGAGCGCAGACTAATAAGTATAGACATTGGATATGTCTCAAGATGTCAAACAAACACATGACAGCTGGAAGGGATACCCAGCCTGAACACAGTAAGGCAAAAGCCTAACGTGAACACCACAATGCTCAACAAACGAGACAGAGTTCCCAAAAGCAGTCACAAGATTACCATAAAGTATAATCCATCATTGGAGAGAATCTTAAACCTAGTCTAAAACACTAGGAGGAGTATAAACAGCCTACCCAAGAACGGGAGACGCTATAACCCACAAGGGGATAACTCGAAATACAATACCACAAGGCGGTATGGTAGACACGACATGTTATAAACATTAGCCGGATGTAACGGTGTAACCTAACAACACCCAAGGAGAAGACCTTGAAGGGTGTCTGAATTAACAACAATCAAACGAAGCGTCATAATAAGACCACGAAAGCTACAACGAACACTCGGTTAAGCCACCGAAGGGATTTCACTTGACAGGAAATACCCTAGTCTACAAAAGGCATTGATCAACACCAGATTACCTAAGAGTCTCCTATGAACGGAAGCGTGATGCCACGACTTACCATGGAGCCCAATAATATCTCCAACCTATGACGGTATACATGGAGTGGAAACATGTATAAGCAGCTTGCAAAGGGCATAGCTTGCAGCAATAAGGCTCAAAAGCCATAAACCGACTACGTTATGTAACTTTAACGGTTGCAAAACCCACACCAAATACTAATAAGACTTGCAAAGATATTGCTTCGTGCGACAACAGATCGACAACTGAAACACCCAAATTAAACTCAACATGATGAGTGGCTTGGAGTAATGGCTACAACAATGTCACTGTAACTAGAGCATCAGTCTATATACAGTTGATGAAGCTTTTAATTACCCTTCATGCCTTCTGTAGAAATGATAACACAGAGGCATAGGAATAGTTATAATGCCAACAATGGCCTGGTCCACACTTGGACACTACGAGAACCCAAAGGAAGGTACCCCTCGTTAACCGGAGACCACCAATGTGGTGAAGATGTGAACCCATAGGAAGGCTTCCATCTACTACAACAATTAAGCCTACGCATATAGATATTGCCAAGAGGTGATGAAACAAGGAAAAGACATTCCAAACCATCACAACTTAAAGGAGTAAGTATACTCCATATGCAGTACCTAAGCAGGTACTAACATAGTAACCTTGCCATGAGACTTATGAGTGGTGACAAACCCCTCAACAAGAACTTTCATTTATCAGTGATAGAATACTCTTCAATTAGAGAACGGGACCCGAAAACCCTTGAAGTTTCTTGGGATGTCCCGGTGATGTACATACAAGAATAAAACCGCACAGCTAGATCCTATAACCAATGCTCAGCTTTGGGAGGACAGTAATTGTCAAAAACAATCAATGTGAGTGCACATTGCATACCATGAATGACCAACGCTCAAGAGAGCTTGTAAACCGGTAAATTGCTTTATCCTTGGTCAACCAAGATACTTGGTAAATTGTATCACAAACGATGATAGAATGTGAGGTAAGTTAACCTACACATGAAACCTAAGGTGGAAGAACATCTTCACATTGGAATTATAATACTGCGGTATGCTACGACAACCGCGATATACACGAATATAGGAAACCTCAGCGTATACACACCATAAGAAATGGTGCCAATGATAGTAACGGTGAGTAAAGAGAAACTACCACAGTAACAGAGACAGTAAGAACGATGTTGTACAATGAGTAATACGGTGCGCAACAGGCGACCGCTACGAGGAAGTAGTTAAGCAATGACACGGAGTATAAGTACGAGATGACAGGCAGAAATATTCTTTCCTATCACATAAGGGACTTACTGTCAAGCGTTTACGCCTCTACACTCTGTATGACTGAGTGTTTTGGCATTGCACTTGTTCAGCTAATGATCTAATGAGATGGCTAGGGATATGGAGAATGTAAACCGTAGCAAATCCTTCCTTTCACCACAAACATGGCATAAGCCAGTCAAGCAAGCCTAGCAACATACAGTGCGGCCTAAGGCCAAAGAAGCATGAAGAGTGTACAACACACTAGTAATCATAAGATGTGAATTCCATTGGAATATAAGGTGAAAGAAGACTTATCAAAGTCACTAGGACCGACGCATAGAAAATGCAAGGTCATACAAGTAAAGAACACTTGTACTGAACCAGGAGAACTGGTATAATTCAGAAGCTATTGACAACAGAGGAAGTACTACAACTAAGTAGTGACTTAACCCCACCCAACAATAAGTCGGAGGAGCTTAATGAATAATCGTGGAAGCATAAATAGCATGTGCAGTAGATTACCAGAGAGCTGGTTATAAATCTTAAACTCGTTGAGTTCAAACACGGTAAAAGAATACCACAGTTGTTTAGCAAACCTTATCCCCATAATAGACGGATGAGAAGGTGATGTATAGCACATTAAGGATAACAAGAAGGGTGAATAACCCAAGTTATCAGGGTCGCGCAGCAGAAGCTAGTGGGCCCTAGCTAGGAGATTAATGTACCTAATGAGCATAATACAATGGCTATTAATGCCTTGAAGCCGATTAGGCTAGAATCGAATTAAATATGAGTTAAATAAACTCATATAGGAACCCTTGGTGCAAAGACTAAACCATTGGTATGGTTAAGATCCCTTTGACCAGAGCATATTGTATAGTATACGGTAGTGAAGCTAAACGCTTCAGTTTGCCCAGACTGATTAAACCAAAGTTTAATAATAATAAAATATGGTAGATTACGTGGCGTAATCCCTTTTAAGGGGGGTAGAGCGAAAACCGCTTAATGTAAGTTTTGTGGATAAAACACATAAACCGTAATGTGCATAGCACAAATGAGAATCAAATTGATGATTGATACTATGTTAAATAAACATAAGTACTCATTCATATTGTAAATACCATAGGATGAATATACCCATCTTGTAACAACAGTGTAAGAGTATTAGTAAAAGAAAAGTAATGAGTAGTGGACGGAGCTCCACAAGTATTGTAGCCTTGGAAGAAGTAGTATGAAATGAATGAGAGTAGTAGATGAATGAATTCTAAGAGTAGTGTATTCGTAAGTGAGTTACTAGGAGTAAATTGGGAACAACTAAATTTTACAAGTATGGTAATCCCTAGTTAGAATATTTGAAACGATGGAGAGTAATGGATGGAAGTAGTGAAGGTTGACGAATGAGCACTTAGGTATTGAACCTCGAAGTAAAGCATTTGGGAAATAGATTGAGAATGACTGATGGACCGAATTCCATCCTTTGGAGATGTATGAACGACTAGGAAGAGTAAAAATATAAAACATGAAAATAATTGAATTATTTGTTTGTTTGAAACTGATGTGGGAAGTCGAACTTGATCCTGATCAGATCAGGGGACACCGAACACAAATTGGGGTGGAAAGATAGTTCAACACTGATGCTGATCACATCAGGGTCGAATGATTCTTGAAGCTCCCCTCAAGTGGTCACAAGAATCACACATAGGATAGAAGTAATGAATACAAATTGGAATTTGGAGTTGTATGCTTTAGAAATATCTCTAATTAGTAGTTGCGAAAGAATTTCTCTTAGACTGGAGGATGAGGACTTGTTGGAAGTTTATACCGGAGAAGATAGTAGTGTGGCATGTTGTACTATTCCAAGGGCAGCGGGACATAGAGGAGTCCTATGTCGAGATGACCTGAGTGCCTGCGGGATTGTGATGTGAATTGCATTGCTTTGAGGATAGCTTTGCATTGTATGTATGTATAAATTTTGTAATAAAGAACCGGATGGTCGATAGTAATATGGATGGGAGTAATTGTTGTACATTGGTATGGTATGGAAAGGGGAAACATTGAGTAACGAATTTGGGAATTGTAAGGAGGAGGAATGTATGGCTTTGGTATTAGGCAAGTATAAATGAGTAAGTATAGTAATCCCATAACCTCGAACAACTTTGAGGACAAAGTTCTTAAGGGGGGTAGATTGAAATACCCTGAACTTAAATATAGGGATTAAAATTAATCTAATAGGTATTTAAGGGCCTAATGACACCTAAGCAATATTGGTAAGGAAAAATAAATCCAAAAGAAATGAAGAAATCGTAAAAAGCGAAAAACGCTAAATAAGCGTTAAATAACCATAGGAGGTATGAGACCTCGGTTAGCGTACTATATGGATTCTAAGGGCTTTATAAGACCTAAATAATAGATGGGAACAACTCCCAAAGAAAACGGATCCATAAAATGGATTAAAACCATAAACGAACCTTAAAGCGCGTTTTTCGAGGAACCGGGAAAACGCGACTTTAAGAGGGTCAAATAGACTTGTAACAATTTTGATCAACCAAATAGTCATTAATAAACATTAATGAAGGTCTAGAACCAATAAAATTAATTAAACGAGAAAATTCCGGAAAACGGGTCCCGGTGAGTGAATAGTGTAAAAACTAGAACTTTCGGGATATAAACTGTAAATAGCCCAACATTTCCCTTCATTATGTAAATAAAAGGGCTGGCTTCCCCCTCTAATATGTGGGTCACGTTTTAATTAGACTCCCCCTCTCACACTCTCTCACTCACTAAGAAACAAAAAGTAGAAAGTAAACAAAAAAGTAAAAAGCACTCTCTCACTCTCTCTCCTCCCCATTTCTCTCATTTCCCCCGTACTCACTCCTCCTCTCTGAATTCTTTCTTCTTCCTCCAGCCAGTAATGGCGATTTTGAAGCCCTCCACTCAGCCCTCTCTTCCTCTCCATGGTTGAAGATGCAAACAAAGTCCAAATGCCAAAAAAATTATACCATTGAATTCCCCTCGTAAAGGAGATCATCTTCCTCCTTTCAAAAATCGAAAACACCCATTTTCATCTCCATGGGTATTCTCCATTTGAAGGTTTGAAACCACCATTGGAAGCTCCTCCTTCTTCTTGAGGTTTTAAGGTAAAAATAATCACGAAAACTCAACCTTTTCTAGCCCTTGTTGGCAAAACGAAATTTATGTTGAACCATAGCCTTGTTCTTTGTATCCCAGCCGACTTTGGCTTCTTCCATGGGCTAGGAACTTCACTCTCTTACTAACCAAGGACCCCACTCATTGGTGGTAAGGTAATGTTCTTGCTAAACCCTAAAAATAACTAAATTCTAGGGTTAGTTGTGAATGAATGATAAGTTAGAATTGTGTGTTGGTATGGGCTGTAGCATTGGAGTGTGGACAACATTTGGAACCGAGAACAAGGAGGAAAGGAAGGAAAAGAAAGAAGAAAGGAAGAGAAGAGAAAGAGAGAGGAACAATAATCACAAGGTAAATGCATTACCTTGAGTTAGTTTTGCATTGTGTAGTGTAACAGATTTTGGGTATTGGAAATGTGTAAAGTAGATGGTAATGAGTAGTAAGTATATTGTAGTATAATGAGGAAGAGAATGTAACAGTTTTGGAAGTTTAAAAGATGGTTAAAAGCTTGGGTAAACATTGGGTAATGTATGTGTATGTGCAGGAAAAATATTGTGGTATATTGTGTGGAATAATGTGTGACTTGATTTGGAGAGTTGGAATGAATGTGTGAGCTGAAAATGTATGTGGGCAATGTTAAAAATTATAGGGGAACCTCTGCCCAAATTTGTATGGAATTAGGAGGACTTAGTTGTGTAAGAGGAGGAAACTACCTAGGTAATAACTAGGTGTATTTGGAGGACTTAAGGTGAGTGGTTTAGTACTTTGTAACAGATTTAGAAGAGGATTTAAGTAATGGGGTGGAACTAGGATTGAGGCAATGCATTGAGGATGTTAGGAGTAGCATTAGTAGAGGGAGTATTGAATGGTAATGAGGAAAGGAAAAATCTGTAACAATTGTAGAAGAAAGAAAGTTGTAACAGAGAAGAAAAATGTGATGTTCACCTTGGTTTGTAACAGGAGGAAGAGTGTAGTTGAGTAGAGTTGTAAATGGTGTATTGGGAGTTGCTTAATTAAGTAAGGATAGATTGTGAATCATTTAGTTAGTGGGAAGAAGAAATGAAAAATCTGTAGCATTTATTGGAGAAGGAAACATGGTAACAGGAGAGGAAAACTCTCAGTAATGGGTGGATGCAACAGATTTTTATAGAGGAGGATTAGGCTAGTTTAAAATGCATAATCAATGTCAAAACATGTTAGATTATATGTAGGAATATTGGGGAAGAGATTGGTGGAAGTTTGGAGTTGAAACAGAATCAAAAACATATACATTTGACAATACTGTAACTTGTCCGGGTTTGTAAACTAGTACACAAACCCGGACATGTCAAAAAACACGACAGAATGTATTACAGAATGGATGGTCCGGGTTTGTAAACCAAGACCTAAACCCGGACCACCCCCAAAATACACCTGAGAGGTTTTACACACCCATGGTCCGGGTTTGTAAACTATGACCTAAACCCAAACCACATAGAAAACATACCCGAGAGAACTACCATTGTATGGTCCGGGTTTGTAAACCCTGCCCTAAACCCGGACCACACACAGAATACACCCGAGAGCTGACCAAATGCATTGGTCCGGGTTTGTATCCCCGGACACAAACCCGGACCACCCTGAAAAGTGCCCAGTATTTAAAAGCTAAACTAAAGTAGGGTAAGGATGGGTAATGATATTATAAGTTAATTAAGACATGATTAATGATGTTTAAAGGTCATTAAGGCCATGAACAAGTTTAGAAAATAATTTTAAGTAAGTAACTTAATTAAATGTATTTAAGTAACAATGGAAAAGTAAGTATAAACTAGGAATCTTAGGAAAACAATAAGTAAGGTTAATTATGGATAATTAACCATCCAACTGTATGTATGTGATAGGATTCAAATAGTTGAACACCGAAGGGAGTCGGTGAGTCCAAAGTCAACGCTGAAAGGTATGATTTCTTCATGCCCTGTATCCTAATCTGGTTACCCCAATTTGTGTGCTTATTTGATCACCTAAATAAGATAAATGCATGAATCGGATTATCTCACACTTACTTGTGCTTGTTTATATTGTTCTTGATACATTTGTCTTGAATAATAGTTTCTATAATTCATGAAATGAATAAATGAGAATGAAGTGTGTATGTATCTTGTATTGTACTTATGTAATGTAGTGTATTTCGTATGGATGAGTATTGAGCAAGTATTGAATATGTGGCTTGTGTGAATGACTTCTGCTAATTCCTAACTACCTAACTCCTAACTTAAGTGAGTAAACTGGAATGAGTAGAAGTCCGATATAGCTTCGGCCACGCGTGAGGATGCGGAGTCACAAGAGGTTGGCTGCAATTCCTGGCTCTTAAACTGGTCCGCGGCCCAAATCCCTTAAATGGGTAGCATCCCGGATTGGTGAGTCAAGTAAATCCCGGAGGTGGGACGGTGTAGTCCCCAGGGCCGGAGGTCCCGACGACTTAACTTGAGTAAGAGTAAGAGTAAGTAAGTATGGATCCGTAAGTATGTATGAGTATGAGTATGCATGTGTATGTATGAAGTAACGAGTAAAAGAGTAATCTCCACCGATTAACCCAGGTGGACCAATGAAGCTAACAAGAACTGTACTTTGTGTATGTAATGAATATGTGGACTCGGAAGGAGGTAAGTATGTATTGGATGTTTATGTTGTACTTCCTGTATGTAATGAAGTGTATGTATGTGTGTATGTCTTGCGTAATCTATTGTAATATTGTGTACAAGAGCATGTATGCATGTATGTTTGTATGAAAATGAACTGCATGTATTCGACCAAGTGGTTGGCGTACCCTCACTAGTACGCGGGGTATACGGTATCATGCGCAGCGAAAGCTGACCCCTAGGGGGAACGTTTTTAGTGTGCAGGTACTCGAAGCGAATATGGTCAAGATAAGAGACCGGAGGCACACCCTTGTATTTAAAAGTAAGTAGCGTGTGAGGAACGGGTAGTAAGTAGCCTCTTAGTGAGTATGTATGAACTTGGAAGAAGCATTGTAATTGTATTGGGAACCTAGTAAACTTGGTTATGTATTTTGTATTGTATGGTTTACGAAGGAGTAAAGTATTGAATGAAACCTTGTATTATTCGTTTGATGAATGGAGTATGTGTCGTGGAAGTGTAGTACTCGGGATTCCGGTCCATCAGACCGATGTTGTATGTAGTAGCAGTAGCCTTGTTATTCACGTGGGTGACTAACGGCATTGTATCACCCTCATTATGTAAGTATGTATCCGCTGCGTGTATCTGATGTGTAAGGAGATTGGACGGTAAGCACAGCATTAATGGTAGGGGTGTTACATATATGATGTTTTATATGTGTATCAATGATGTTGATAGCTGCAATTCTTGTTCAATAGTGGTTGATTTCCTTTCGTCTTAAATTTTTTTGGCAAGAGATTATGTGTATACAATTGTTTTAGTGCACCAAGAGACCGTAGGGTCCCATATTTCTGGCGTAAAATTGAAAATTTTATTATGGTGGGATTTGTTCCCAATACTAAGAAGAGATGAAATTTGTGTGCATCTATTTCCATTATTTTAGGAGAATATGTTTGCTTTTGAGATATTTGTTCTTTATATTTCTTATATTTGGGTAAATTTGTTTTATTCGATCAAACTATAAATGAATTTCATTTAACTAGCTGAATTCTCCAAAGCTGGAGGTCTCTCACGGGCTAACACAGGCAGAATATTTGCCGATGGTGCCGCGAGTATGGTACACCCCCTATTAGCGCTATGAGCCATGCTGGCCAGCATGTCAGCTAAACCGTTTTGTTCACGGCTAATATAAACTATACAACATTGTTTAATAGTCTTTACAAGATTTCCGCAACTAGACACTAGGCTCCCCAATGGATGATTTGCTTGGACTTCTCTAGTTAGAAGTCTAACAGCCGCACTTGAGTCCGTTTCCACCATAACTCGTTGAAAGTTAGAGCTTCGTGACAAACTTAGTGCATCATGAACACCCCACAGTTCAGCTTCGAGGGTATCTGTGTCCCCAAGGTTCCTTATAAACCCGCAGATCAAGTGTCCATAATTATCTCTACCTGCCCCTGCTGCTGCTGCCTCACCGGAGTTCCACCTTGACGCATCTATGTTAATCTTCAGGATTCCCACAGGAGGTGGTTCCCATACTTTATTTCTCTCACGAACAAATGTTACAGAATCTGCATTAGACAAAGTAGTAGTGCAGGTCAGGGAGCTTTGCAATCTAGAAAACAGAAAGTTTAAAGGAAGTTCTTGTTCAGCTATATTATTGTGGAATTTAGTATTTCTCCAATGCCATAATGTATGACATGTAATAGCAAAGATCTTGAAACTCGCAAGCGCTCCTGATGCGTCCCCGACGTGTCGTGGACGTGTCGTGGACTCTAATAAAACTTGATAGACGAGAGGCAACTATTAAACTGGAAAACACATTTTGATTGAGAATTTACACACACGAAATTCACTCAACCTCCCTTGCCCCACACACGGACTCCCGGGACAGTTTCGACTTTACCCCTAAAGTCGTCATCCTCTCCTGACTATCGGCCTACGGTTCACTGACCGTTCCCCGACCTGTCATCCTATCAAATACCCAATGTATTGATACTCTAACCCAGTTCTCACTAGCTCACCAACTCTCTAGCACTTACACACACTCCTAAGTCGATCCACACTTGCCCAGATTATCTCTATCTTTTCTCTCGTACAGGGGCTTATCTTACATGGAACATTAAGGCACGTATTTATACAAGTTAGTTGAGATGCCAACTAACAACCTAGGAGTTGTAGACTCTAAGAGTAGAATACTCATTCTTCTACAAATATAATATCCACACCCTACTGCAGATTTTTGTCCAACTTGATCTGGAGCCACCAGCACACGCGTTGCCTTGTGAATGGGCAAGTTGGCGGTGCGTCTCCCCAAGTGGTCGGTCACCACTTGCACACTTCAACTTGTCTGAACTTGTCTGGCTCATTAATGCTCATAAATGCTCTCTTCTGAAGTATTACGGCTATGTAATGATGTTCATCAATAGCCTTTGCCGTGTGTTTGTCATGAGCAAGTTGCTTGTGTGGTTGTGAATAATCTGAGTGAGTTTGTCGACATTACTAATTCCGGTTGGTCCTTGTTTGATGACTGATGTAAGAGATATGTGATGGTGTGGTTCTTGACTGCATGTGTCTTGCTAGAAGTTCTTCGGAGCTCTCGTCGACAGGTGCCCGACTGGTAGAGCACATGTCATGGATTGAGCGCGCTTGCAACCTTGCGTGCTAAGCCACTCATGACTTGAGTGCGCTTGCAACCTTGCATGCTAAGCCACTTATTCACCTGTCTATCTGAAATCATGAATCTTGACAAACGCATTAAATAGACAACACAAGGTTTGCTATCATCAAAACTAAAGGATCTTGTCTTAACAATTTCCCCCTTTTTGATGCTGGCAACCTATACACTTATTATGTACTTGGCAATCAAGAATTGAGAGATTCCCCCTAAGAAGGATTCCCCCTGAGTTTATTAAGGGTTTTTAAGAATGAAATAATTTTAATGAATGATAGCATAAGTGACAGCTTTTATGTTATATCATAGATAGATAAGGTTTCATTCAGATGATACATAATACAAGGACGATAGACATACTCTCACAAGTACATATACTTTTCTTTCCCCCTTTGCCATACAGCAAAATAGGGAGCAACTACACGACGTAAGATGTTGTAAAGGCCATGACATTCCATAGATTACAAACTACAAAATATGATCAAGATAATCTAGATGGAGTGACGTAGTTGGGTATCCCATTCATAATCCTCTGAGCAAGTAGGCTCTTACTCCAAAAAACCGGCTTTGATCCAAGAAGGTTTGGCTTTGGGTGCGGTGATCAAAGGTGATTCAGCTGTGGTTGAAAGGTCAGACTCATCAGAATCTATGGAGAACTCCATGCAATGTAAAGAACGTGATTGTGATAGAGTAATACTTTAGGTGATAGACCAAGCTGTTAGGGAGTCGGAGTCTGGTTGAATATAGCTTTGGGCGACGTATTTCTTTGGGTGTTTGGTGGTCATAAACTTGCGAATGGTGGAGTGAATGGTTTGCTCGTTCGAGCTCGACGAGCTTTGTGGGTATTGAGCCATTGTGTGAGATGTTTGTGAGTGGTAAAAGGAGTAAGCAAGTTTTATAGACACTTTGGATATGCTCAACGACTGATCGGTGAGTGGCATTTAATGAGGTGCTACGCCTTGTGGGCTATGTTTGTAGGCTTTTTAGGTGTCAAGGTCCGACATTGGATTAGTGGTATGGATGGGACTAAATATCTCAGATCATTTTGTAATTTTTAATCAAGGAAGAAGCACCACGACAATAAATTATTTCATACCCATCATAAGCATTCAAGTAACAAAAATCAATTGCATTTTCATTGATGTCCAAAAGGTATTGTGAAACAGATAGTCAAAGGCAAAACAGAGCATTTGATGGAAAAGAAAAATCTAGTCCTAACTCTAACTCTCACGGTTTCACTTAAGTCTCTAGGAGACAAAGAACGCTTAGGCTATGTGAGTATCTATAAAATCTATTGCTCCTTGAACCATGTGATGAACACTTGGTTCAGTGTAGTCAGCCTGCACAGCTGTAAGAGTGACTCTTACTTGCTAAAGAATGTCCGGAGTTGAAGTATCCAGACTGGTCCCCGACCTGTCGTGGACCGGTGAGAGACTTCTCTTCCTCTTGTGTCCTGAAGTCCTGGCTGATGGTCGAGACTCGGACCGTGCTTCCTCACCCTTGGGGAGCTTCTGGATGGCTACGAGCTTATCCCCCTTAGTCTTTATCCTCATCTTGGATAGCATCTCAGAACAGATGCAGTCCTGAGCGGTGCGCGCGCACTCGTGGAACTTGTCGTCGTCCACTCCATTCTCTATGAGTGCCGCGGTGACCACTCCCCCGTGCACCAGACCTTGGTTCACTTGTCGACTCTCATCTAGAGTGAGGAGAATCATGGTTGGCAAATCGATCTTTTCTTTGGTCTTGAGTGCATATAGTAGTCTCACATCCCGCGCATTGACGATGTGAGTGCACTAGTTCCTTGGGGTGATGTTGTGGGTGACTAAGATGAAGAGAACCCTATCCGTGATGGACATGTCCCCGACATTGAAATTTTTCAGTGTTGCACCTTTGTTGAGCAAGGTGACCATCTTTCCTCCTTGATGTCCTAAGTTATTCCAGGTTGTTTCCTTGGGAATGACCAGACCCTCTGGCTCTAGGTTGAAGGTGAAATACCCCAAACATAAGTATAGTGATTAAGATAATTCTAATCCGTATTTAAGAGCTTAATAATGCTAGAGTAATATTGGTAAGGAAAAATAAATCCAAAAGAAATAAATAAACGCTTAAAAAGCGGAAAACGCTAAATAAGCGTTAAATAACCATAGGAGGTATGAGACCTCGGTTAGCGTATTATATGGATTCTAAAGGTTTAATAAGACCTAAATAATATATGGGAACGATTCCCGAAGAAAACGGATCCGAGAAATGTATTAAAACGCTAAAAGAGCTTTAGCGCACGTTTTTCGAGGAAACCCGAAAACGTGACTTTAAGTGGTCAAACAGACCCGTAAAAATTATGAATCATTAAATAATAATTATTAAGCATGTATGAAAGCTTAATAGGCAATAAAAATAATTAGGCGAGAGAATTCCGGAAAACGGGTCCCGGTTAGCAAAAACTGTAACAACCGGGAAGTAGTGGGGTGACATTGTAATAAAAGAAAACTTGTGTGTCCACTTTTGTAAATAAAAAGCAAAAACTTGAGTGAGTGTGTGTGTGTGATCGGTAGCCCCCTTTCCCTCACACTCTCTTTACTTCTCTAATACGCTAAAGGACAACAATAAAGTAAAAGCAAATAAAACACTCTCTCACCTCACTCTCTCATTTCCCTCATCTCTCTCTTCTTCCTTATCCCCATCGATTTCTCTCTCTTCTCCCTCCTATGCTGGGCGATTTTTGGAAGCTCCAAGAAGCTCCAATGGCTTCTCCACTTTGACTCCATGCTCCATCTCTATGTGAGCCCCAAATGCAAAAATAAATACATAATCTTGCTCCCCTCATCATCCTCTACACTTCCCTCTTTTTAAAATTCCAAAACGATGAAGTTCATTTTCGTGGGTATACCCCATTGGTGAAGAAAATAGCATCAATGTGTAGCTTGGGGTTCCCTCTCTCCATCAAGGTAAAAATCTACATGAAAAACTCATGTTTTCTCCATTTTGTTTCATAACCGATTTTTACCTCCTTGTAATACTCCCTTTTCTCTCTCTCTTTTGAGCATAAATTTCACCTTGCAATGGTGGTGGATTCTCCTTCTTGAACCAAGGGCTAAAGCCCCTCCTAAAATACTCCAAAGGTAAACCCTAGAATTTTTATTCCAAACACTCCAATGAATTAGTGTTGATTTAAGGGTTAGCATTTTAATTGCACTTATTTTGTGTACATTGGGTGGTGGGAATGGAGTTTGGCAACTCCATTCCCCATGTAGCCGATTTTGAGGCAAGAAAGGAAGAAGGAGGAAAAATGTGAAAGGAAGAAGGAAGTATAAGCTCAAGGTAAGAGCTCTTTCCTAATGTTAAATTCTATTGCATTAGAGTAATGGGAATGGGTAAAATATTTAAAGAACCCAAAACCTTGTATTAGTATTGAGAATTGTGAAGTTTGAGTATTGAAGAGCAAGTATGTGGATTGTAGGCCTTAGAGCCAAATAATTGTATATGAGTATTGTATTGTGGATTGAGGAAATATTGGTGTATTGGGATTTTGTATGTGTGGTAGAACCCTTGTATGGGTGTGGCTAGAATAGGCATGAATTTGGTAAGAAGGTGTATGTGTGGCTAAGTAAGAAAAGTAGATGAGCTATGGCAAAATTTTGGTAGGAATATGTACAATTATGGATGACTTGGTGAATGGGAGAACCAAGGTGTGTATTGAAGTTAGTGGAGATATTTAGTAACTATGGATTGGTACTTGTGGTATGAGTATGTGAAAGTGTAAAATTTGTAGCAAGGAGTAGTATAATGCATTGGAGGAACTAGGAGAAACTAGGTGTGCTTGGAGAGCTTAAAGTGTGAAGTAAACCATTTTGTAACAGATTTTGAAAGGAGCTAGATGATGGGAAGGATTGAGTGGAAGGTAATGAAATGAGGATATTAGTAGTGGTATTGGTAGTAAGAGTATTGAAGGATAAAGGTTAGATTGAAAATCTGTAGCATTTGAGGAAAGAGCAAAATCTGTAGTATTGGTGAAATGGGAACTAGTACAAGTGTTGAGGAGAATGAGGAAAATATGTAAGTAAAGTGAGAATTGAGTAGTAAGTTGGTGGATGAATTAAGGTGATTTAGAACATCTAAATGAGTGGTAAACATGTAGGAAAGTATTGGTAAAGATTGGGGAAACAATGGGTAAAGAAAACACCCAAAAACAGATTTTAAAACTGGAGTACTGGGCCGGACCGACCTTAGGACCGAACTTGCAAGGTCGGTCGAGCCCAGATTTACAAGACGGGAAACCTTCTGGAGTCGACCGACCTTGCGACCGGACTTGCAAGTTCGGTCGGACCAGAAATTTCTCCCGTCAGAAACCTTCTGGAATGGACCGAACTTGCGACCGGACTTGCAAGTTCGGTCGGCCAGAAAAATTCCGTAATGCAAGCTACTGGAATGGACCGACCTTGACCGGACTTGCAAGGTCGGTCGGGCTAAAATTTTCAAATACGAAACTTACTGGAATGGACCGACCTTGGGACCGGACTTGCAAGGTCGGTCGGCCCTGGAATTTTCACACGACGTAACCTACTGGAATGGACCGGACTTGCAAGGTCGGTCGCAAGTCCGGTCGAGTAAAAAAAAAATTGTTTTAATTATATGATTATAGTAATCATATATACATGTATATATGCCTATATACACATATGTATATATATGTAGTAATACATCATTAATGAAGTAGTAATGGTAAGAAAGTAAGTAAATGAGTAAGGAAACAAGCTTAAGAAGTAGTAAGGAAGAATGTTTTATAACCAAGTATGAATGTAAAGGAGTAGTAAGTAAACATTGAGAATATCAATGAAGGAGTAAGTTAGATCAATAATAGATCATTGATCATACTACTTCATGTATGTATAGGAATCCAATAGTTGATCCTCGAAGGAGCCGGTAGTGCGGATACAACGGTGAACGGTATGATTTCTTCATGCCCTGTATCCTAACTGGTTACCCCGATTTGTGTGCTTATGTGATCACCAATAAGATAAATGCACGAATCGGATTTATATTGCACTTAACTGTGTTTGAACTATTTGTTCTTGTTGTATCTTCTTGAACAATTAGTTTGTATAATTCATGAAATGAATGAATGGAAATGAGAAGTATGTGTAAGTATTGTGTACTTGTGTATTGTATGTATGTATGGAAATGAAGTAGTACTGACTTCTACTAATTCCTAACATTCTAACTCCTAACTTGAGTAATGAGTAAATGGAATGAGTAGAAGTCCGATATAGTTTCGGCCACGCGTGAGGATAAGGAAACACAAGAGGTTGGATCCGAATCCTGGCTGTAATCTTTTCCATGGACCAATTCCCTTGAATGGGTAGCATCCTGGATTAGTGGGCCACCCTAAAGCCCGGTGGTGGGATGTAGTAATCCCTGCCCGGAGGTCATACCGACTTAACTGGAAGTAAAGTACGTAAGAAGTAAGTATTGTATGTGTATTGGTCTTGACTATTGTAAGTCATTGACCGGAAGTAAAAGAGTATCGAACACCCGATTAACCCGGGTGTGTAATGAAGCTAACTGGACCTTTGTATGTATTGGAGAATTGTATCTCCGTATTGCGTATTGAGTATGTAATGAGTATGCAGTGTATGTGTTCGGAAGATGGTAAGTAAGTATTGGTTGACTCGTATTGTCTTCCGAGCATGTATTGTACTGTGCGTATGTATGTATATTGGGTAGTATTGTAGTATCGTGAATGAAAGGTGTATGCATGTATGTATTGCAAAATGAATTGCATGTATTCGACCAAATGGTCGGCGTACCCTCGCTAGTACGCGGGGTATGCGGTTATCATATTCAGCGTAAGCTGACCCCCTCGGGGGAACATTTTTAGTGTGCAGGTACCCGGAGCGAATACGGTCAAGGTAAGAGACCGGTGGCGCGCCTCGTAATTAGAAGTATCTAGTTTGTGAGGAATGGGTAGCAGATTGATTCCTAGTAAGTGTGTATGAATTTGGGAGAAGTACGGTATTGATTTTGGAACCTAGTAAACTCGGTAGGCGTAGTGTATTATCTTGTACGGATTGTGAAGTATTGTATCGAATGGAGTATTGTAGTATCAGTATGTAATGAGAGTATGTATTGTATTAAGTAGTA